>MU279073.1:0-226566 GCA_022385715.1 Xylaria cubensis | reverse complement strand
ATATAATTTATATAATAATAATTAAAAATTAATATAATTATATATTATTAATTAAACTTTTATATAAAAATTATATTAAAATATAAATAAATAATTAATTTTTTAATTTTATTAATTATTTTATAAAAATTTAAATATAATATAAAATATATAATTATATAAACATATTAAAATTTTATTTTTATTTTTATTAATTTATATTTTTTAGCTAAAAATATTAATTAATATTAAATAGCTAAAAAATATAATATTATATATAAATTAAAAGTTTTATAAATAAATATTATATATATTAATTTTATTTTTTATTAAAAATAAAAATAAAGCTTTTATATATAAAATTTTTTTTTATATAAAACATTTTATATATATATATTGCTTTATTAATTAAATAAATAGTTTTAATTAAGCAGTTATATAAAAAGCTTTATATATAATTAATATTAAGGTTTTAATAACTTAATTATTAAATTATATTGTTTTTTTATTTAAAATATATTAGTTTTATATTATATAAAATTATATAATAATAAAGTTTAATATTATTAATTATAATATTAAAATGTTTTAAACTTTATTAAAATTTAATAAAGTTTAAAATAAATAAACTTATTTATTATTTTAAATATATAATATTTATTATAATAATTTTTAATATAAAAAATATTATATTATTTTTTAATAAATTATTAAAAACTTTATTAATTTTTAATAAAGTTAATAATAATTATAAAAATATTTTAAAAATATATAATAAAATAATATATAATTATTTATTTATTATTAAAAACTTATTTTTTATATTAATTAATGTTTTTATAACTTGTTTTTTAATATTTTTAAGCTTAAAAGTATATAAAATATTTAAAAAAATAAGTTTTAAGCTTTTAATTAATTTAATAAAATTATTATTATTTAAAAAGTTTAATGCTTTTAATATTAAAAATTTTAATATAATAATATATATAATATTTTATTTATTAAATAATTAATAATTAAACTAAACTTTAATATATTAAATATAAAAAGTATATAGTTTATTAAAAGTTTTTAAAATATATACTTTTATATATATTAATATAAAATTTTTAAATTTATTAAATAAAATATAATAATTTTTATTAATTTTAAAAACAAAGTTGTTTTAATTAATTATTATAATAATATAACGTTTTTTATATAATATATAAGTTTTTAAGAACTTTTTATTTATTATAAGCTAAATTATTTTTAAAATATTAACTAATAAAAAAAATTTTAATAGCGTTATTTATAATAATTAAGTAAATAAAAGTTTAATAATAAAGTTAATAATAAAATTATTTAAATAATTAAAGCTTTTAATAGTTTTAAAAGTTATAATATTAATAATAATTATAATAAAAAAAGTATTAGTTTTAATATTAAATAGTTATTTATATTATTAATAACATTTAAATATTTATTTTTAAGCTTTTTTTTTATAAGCTTAAAATTAGCTTTTAATTTATTACTTTTTTTAATAATAATAGTTTATTTAATAATAATAGTTTTATAAAAAGTATTATTATATATATTAACGTTTTTATTATTTTTAATACTTTTAATAGCTTTTATAGCTTTTTTAAACTTTTTTTTACTTTTTAAAAGCATTTTTTATAACAATATTTTAATTTTTTTATTAATTAAATTATTAAACTATATAATAATAAAGCTAAGTCTTATTTAATTAAATAAACATAATTAAATATAATTTAATTAACTTTTACTTTATAAAATTAATTATATTAAATAATAAAATAATTTAATTAATAATATAAGTAATAATAATAATAATAATAATAATAATAAAAAATAAACAAACATTAAAAGTAATATTATTAATGCTTTATATATTAAATCGTTATAACTATTTATAATATTAATAAATAAATAGTTTTTAAAGCATAAATATATATTTATTAAAATTTAATAATAGTTTAATAGCTTTTATAGCTTTAAAAATATTAAAAGCGGTTTATAAAGCTTTTTAAAGTATTTAAGCGTATTAAACATTAAAAAAGGCTTTAATTCTGTTATTTTTAATACTAAAAAAGCTTTAATTATAATATTATTAATTATTTACAGATCAAAAAACGCGATTGTTAGTAAAGCATAAGAAATTAAGTGTGTTTTTCTATAAAAAAAGGAGTGGGGCGCGACATTTCGATTCGAAAGGACAGTAGCTCACAGACCATCACATAAATGGCTATGTTGCGGAGCATGATCAGAAATTATTCAAGGCAATCTAGCTAATCAAACACCAATCTACATATGTGCCGTAGAGATACAAATACAAATACAATGACGTGGAAAAATTCACCTGCCGCCCATGACGCCTATCCATGCTGAAAAAGAAAATAACTTGAGGTGTGTGTCCAAAAGATGACTGCGCCCCAGACGTCAATCAGTCAGCGACGTTTGCGTCTGTATGCCTTCACAGTGCGAAACCGTGATTGAGTCTATTTGCGATAAAGCCACTGGGGTCGTATTTCTTCTGAATCATCTTCAAACGTGCAAGACTCGCGTTACCAAACGTCTCGAAGGGCCTTTGTCCCGGGGCAGCATCGTTGAGGTAGATGAAATCACGATGGAGACCAAGGGCAGTGGTTTTGCCCCGAATAATCGACCCAACACGCGATGCAAAGGCGTTGACGGTAGCATCGTCGGACGTATTATCCCACTGCACCGCGATGAGACCGGCAATGAACGTGCCTTGTTTTGGATCGAGGCTGATCGCGTCTCCTCCAGCTGCTGCCGATGCTTGCAACCATGCCCTCGACAGTGGTTGGTAGGTGAAAGCGACCGAAACACCGGCGACCTTGGCCAAGTCGGCAAACGCTCTCTCGACGACTGTCTCGTTTGCAATTCTGATGGCGCGAGGGTCTGGTGCGAAGCTGACTGAGTAGAACAACTGGCGAAACCCCCTCTCCCCTGTCGACAACAACGCTTGTGGCAGTTCTGTCCATGATTGCGCAACCGTACCCCCGATCGCCACCAGTTTTTCGCCCTGGATGGCATTGAACCCCCTGAAGGCTGCTGGGTTGGGGTCCTGGCCAGGCGCAAGCTGTACGCTTGTATAATCTACAGACCTGCTCGCGGGCGAGATGGCCAGGATGGGACTGGTCGCGACATTCGGGTCATCCACGCCGCCTCCGGGCGCCATGTACTTGTCCAGAGCGTCGAAGAACTGCGACCTAGTTGTCTCGTTGCTACCGTTCCAGCTGGTTACCGACCAGTAGGCAGAACTCACGGGGAATGTCGTCATGTCGAAGCGTGTGACGATACCGAAGTTATTGTGTCCGCCACGCAGCGCCCAGAACAGGTCAGCATAACGGCCCTGTGAAGTTGCCTCGACAACACTTCCGTCTGCCAGAACAACTTCATATTTGACGATATTATCGCAACCCCAGCCTTTCGTGCTGCTGAAGTAGCTGATGCCACCGCCGACGAGAAAGCCACCCACACCAACAGTGGGATAGCGTCCACCAGCAACAGCCAACCCAGATTCGGCGAGCCACTCATAGACGTCCAGCCAGATTTGACCAGGTCCAATGCTTGCTATGGATTTGTCCCGGTTGAATGTCCTCTGATTGAATCTCGACATGTCTACCATGACGCCGTTGTTGACTTCTTGCGCGCCGGGGACGGGCATGTGGCCCCCTGATTGGACTGAAAAGTGTGTGCCGGAAGCTTTGATCATATTAAACGCTACTCCAAGACTTTGGGCAGTCGTGGGTTGGAACACGCAGGATGGTGACATGATACATGTCTCGGACCACACCTCTGAGTAGCATCAGCACCGGGTTGCTCAAGCAAGGTCCTTGGACAGTTTATCTTACCAGCAGTTTCATTTTCGTATCTCATCGTGCCTGACAAGCTCACTGTTCCTGGGTATTTTTTCTCCAACTGAGCGCAGACCGACGTCTCATTGACTTGTTGCAATGCCAATGGTGATGGCAGCGCGAGCGACACCGTGCCACAGGCACTGAGTAATGCGAGGAACTTCATGGTGCAGCACTCAAAGGAATAGTTAATATACAGATGTAGTGAGTGTGAATTGCTTCAGTTGCTTCACATTTCTTCGCCTGGGCCTACGACATGTTTATAGTTATTGATCAAAGCATTGCCATTCTTAGCGCACGCCGTTGCATATGGTTCCTTGGTTCGGTGAAACTGGACTTCCCGCCTCTACTATTGACACATCCTCAGAGCTCCCACGCGTAGTCCGTGGTATATTCTATGGTTCTAACGCGGCTTGGAGGGTGAGAAACGTGCAAGAGACCGAAATACACATAACAATTCAAGACTCTCTACTCAGCCGCCACATGGTTTGCCTAGCCTCAGCCCCGTCTTACCAACTGATTCTATTTTTGATATATTTGGAAGAGTTTCTGCGGCGGGTGTCTTGTTGACACGTCCTTCAGCTCATTCTTCTTGATTCTGTCAGCATCAGTCGGCGTTCTCCTTTGTCTTGGCACCGGTACTATACCACTGGAATCCCACGTGGCTTTTTGATTCTCTCAAGGCTTCATAGGGCGAGCTATGTTGTAATAATTTTATCAGGGGGTAAACTTCTAATTAGAAGGTAAGCATTGATGGATAATGCGAACCCCCACTCTTCCAACTATAGGCAACGATAACCGTGAGGATTAATACTACTATAGTATGTAAGAGGATCTTGGGTTCTCGGCTGAAATATGCACATAACGTGGTAGTAATTAAGTTGAGGAAAGAAATAATGGCCTTGGTGTCATGGAAAGGAAAACATCCCTGGCCTTCATACAACGATGTAGGCGGTAGAAGGCCCTCTCGCAGTCAACAGCTACTGCAACTACACTCATGGTATATCGCTAATCTGAGTACTTCCAACGGAAGAGGGATCACTGGGCACGAGTAAAGTCACAAAATTCCTCGATTTGAAATCATTTGTTCTGTGGTCTGTCATTAATCAATGCGGTATATTTCTGATCAGGTGCACCGCAGATTACTCTACTGGCTAGTCTCTTCTTGGTCATGTGCGAAGATATTCTAGACATAGCGCATCAGGTTCAGCACCCTCTACCGAACCCTTTCTGTAAAGCGGACCGGAATTGGGGCCTTCCACCACATGACAAAACATCGTGAAGCCGCCTCCCAGTCCAGATCGGGATCCAAAAGTTCCCAGTCGTACTTGAAAATCAGCTTTGCGAGACATATCGTCATCTCCATCCACGCAAAGCTACGACCACACTTTAGCCAAAAGAAGTAGATAAAAGCAAAGGAGCATAGACTGGTAGCACTTACTTGCGTCCAATACAGGCACGATAACCTAACGAGAAAGGCTGACTTGCCTCTTTAACGTCGGTGCAATTCTTATCAAGCCATCGCTCGGGCTTGAAGATCATTGGCTCATGAAAGTTGCTAGGGTCGTGCACGACAGACCAAGAGCTTGTGTACACCTCGACGCCAGCAGGGACGTAGTGGCCATCGATAACAACGCCAGGGGAAATCCGTGGGAACCCCTGTGCGCCTGAAGGATGGATACGTAAAGCCTCGTCGATCACGGCCCTTAGGTACGGCAGCTGAAGAGCAGTATTCGCGTCGATATCCTCATATGATTGGTAGTGTGACCGTACTTCCTCAGCTAGCTTCTTCAGGGCATTGGGGGTCGTCAAGAGATAATACGTGGCGGAGGCAAGGGTGTGAGCTGTCGTTTCGCCACCCGCAATACTGATAAGGCGCGGCTCGGTTAGAAATAGAACTTACGCAAAGTGTCAGATTTGGACTTCCATCTTACATCAAAGTCGAGGCGTGCGCCGTGATTTCTTCTCGTGAAACCTCACCCGATTCTACTCCACTGACTAGACGAGTCAGAAAATCATGACCGGCGTCTCTCGCGTCGAGTCTCCTAGAACAGGTGATGTCAGGAGTGTCATTCTAAATAAGTCGTCGGGATTGCCTACTTTTGCACTTTCTCCCTGCTGTATCGCTGATGTTTCGACCTAACACGCGTAGTGAGCCAAGGCAACACGTACCTGCTCACAGCGTCCAACAGCGGGAATCTTCTCAGGTTGTCCAAGAGCGTGACCTCGAAAAGGTGCTTGAGAATAAGATCGAGCCAAAAGTGGTGCTTTCCCGACTCTATACAACCAAAGCTTTCCCCGAAGGCCATTTCCCCTAGCATGTCAAAAGCAGCCATCTCAAACCAGTCCACCACATTCACACCCTTGGGGTCTTCTTGACTGACAGGCCCGACTTTTTCGATAAATTGGTTCCAGCACCGCTGGACTATGGCTTCCTGGCTGTGGAGGGCTTGGCTAGAAAATGCAGCGGCCAAGTACTTTTTCTTCTGCGCGTGGACGGCCGGTCGGCGCTCAGACCCAATGCATGGCTCTTTGAAACCGCCCCCAAAGGTGTCGTAGAACTCGCTCTTGACGAGCTGCGGTTGGTTGGCTGAGGGGGGGCCATAGATGGCCTTCCATGAGCTGACAGAGGAAAAGGATAGCTCGTTCGGCGAAACACGAAATACCGATCCTAGCAGAGAAAGTCAGTTCAAAATGGAACTCAAATCTGTCGGCTTGCTATGCTACGTAAATGAGCCGCTCACCATACTTTTCGTGCTGCGCCTGAATTACTCGATGTGATCGTCCACGCAGAGTGTGCCAGCAACGCCAGAGCTGAAAACAGTCAGATATGTCGATATCACAAAAAGGGCCAAACCCTCAAAACGCACTAACGAGCTACGAGCCAGCAACGGCCCGGGAAACTTCGACAGTGGATGAAAGTAGACGTTGTAAATGGCTTGACTACCGATCGAGAGGAGGAACTGGAGGTCCGGCTGAGTCAGCCCACATTGATGGTGTGTACGGTTACTGAGGCGAAAGATTTGTAGGGAGGCCTCACCAAAAGACAAATGGTATTCAGAATGGGATGGTTAGCAAATTTTGATACCAATTGGGGGCTCAGAAAATTCTCGTTCGCCATAGTCATCAAGTTAGTTCTTTAATAAGCTTGAAAATGTCACTAATGGTTCTACTCGGGCATCATTCAGCAATCGATGATAGAGAGCTCGAGAGGGATTCTTCCTTACTGTACTTGAGAACCGTCTATTTTCTAGATACAATAAAGCGATCACCTTATACAAATCAGTTCTCCCAGAGTCAATCGTACGTTACTACATCTCGAAAATTGTCCCCCCTCTGGACCCCCAAACTCTGGTTCTATAGCGCAAGTAGGCTTGAACCAAGACGAATTACGAGACATCTAATTTTCGCCGCCGGAGATAAACATAACTGGATATGTGCGAGTGGACGCGGGATGCGCGGATGTCGTCCAGTTGGCGCCCCTTCGGAGATAACCACATAAGGTCATTGCCGTCTTACAGGCCGAAGCGGGTACGGCTTTTGACAAGTGACGTGTAGGTATACGCCCTGCTCCGATGAGGAGGAACAGAAGTCTGGGAATTTTCAGCCGCAAGCTGAAAGCCTTCAATGTCTCGACCCCGAGATCCTAATAATATGATGCACAACACTATTTAGGACTTCGCCAAAAGGCAGTGTACCTGGAGAAGACCGAGGTGCAGGGACAAAGCCCACTCGCTCATACATGAAGAATTCCGACAAGATCATGCCACTTATCGCCTTGCACAGCTTTGAGATTCGTTTCCGTCTGATGATTGTAGCACAAATGTAAATTTGAAAAAGGAACCTGTGTAGTATGGGCGATGCATTGTTCAGCGCGGAGACAATATCCCTGCGAAGCGACCACTGTCTTCTAATTACGTGCAGCTATTTCGGACAGATATATGGTCTTTTCGTATCTTTTTCCGGGCCGAGGTCGTATCGGCTTTCTAACTCTTATGTGTGTGTGCCTAATTGCCAGAGCACCTTCACGGACATGCCGCCATGGTGCAATACTTAGATCACATGTTGTAAGCAATGAGTGTTTTTATCTAAATTATGGGCAGATGCATAGATAAAAATAAGATGTTGTAAAGCACATGGACGGCAAAAAAAAAAAAAGAAAAAAATTGCTATGAAAATAAAACCTTCCAACTCTCAGGTTTACGTATCATGTGAGAAGTATAAGCCCCGTAGCGCTCACGCCTGCGCCTCTGTCACCTAACTGTGATCGAAATCAGTCGCAGCCTGCTGAAGCCGTGTGAGTTCGAGATTCTCCCGCCCGAACCAGTGAGGCCGTAGATCCGAGATAGTCTCTTCCAGCTCGGTATACTTATCTCCCAGCGTGAGGATGACACGACCATTCCAGCGGCCCTCTCTCCACAGTTTTGCGTCTTCCTGCTTGCCGTAGACCTCCACGAGTCTCTTCTGGGTCGCCGTCGCCGAGAATACCAGCGCGATACCCACGAAGTCGGACGTGCTAACCGGCAGGCCCATAGCTCGAATCGGAGCCGCCAGGTGCTCTGGTAGGAGTTTTGTTTGCGTAGCGGCGGGCGCCACGGCGTTGATGGTGATGTTGTCCTTTATCATGACAGAGCGCAGAGACCGCACGAGTCCGATAAGCTATAGGCGAGATGCGTTAGAAGAGATGTACCGCAATACATGGTATACTTGGATTTCTGCGTCTTTCTTACCGCAAACTTTGTCGCGCAAAACACAGGTAGAGACTGCTCAGGTGCATAGGCCGTGGCACTCGTCGTGATGACAACACTACCGTGCACGTCCCTGGCACGCATGTGTCTCCAGGCCAGCTTGATGATGTTCACAACAGCTCGGAAGTTGATGTCTAATTCTTCGTACTCTGGCTCTTCGAGCCTGCCATCCGAGTCGAAGTTGTCGGCGAAATAGTCTGTTTTCTCAACTGTACCTGCATTCGCGTAGACATAGTCGATACGCCCGATCTCGTCAAAGATTGCAACTAGGTCTCGCCATTTAGTGACGTCACAGTGATGGAATTGCAGGCCGGGAGGCAATATATTTTCTTCTGGTTCGTGGATGTCCAGGAGGATTACGCTGGCGCCTTTTCTGGCCATGATCTTGGCGGCGCTGAAGCCGATTCCTGAAGCACCTCCTGAAGTGCGTTGGCATTTATTATTTTGATGTTTCTAAAGCGAGAAGAACTGCTATACCTGTGACTACTGCTGTCTTGCCATTTAGTGAGGGCAATGAGTTGTCGTCAATTTTTAATGTTGCCATAGTTCAACTTTTCACGATAATGCTCCGAAGCAGGGTGTTCTGTAATTGCAACAAAGAAAAGTAAGAGACTTGGCGTAGAAGACACTATTATTGATCCCAACTACTATAATATATTATAAGTTCCTAGTGTTTACTATGTTGGGAAGCTCTGTAGGGACAGATAAGTGAGTTCATGAAGGCCGGCATGACTTTTGGGCGGTCGCTACCTTGTTTGGCTATCGCCGAACGACATAATTAAGGTCAAGCTCAAACAGCACTCCATCATTGCATTTGGACTCCCCGGTTTCGGACTTTTACCAGCAACTCTGGTTTCCGCCATAGCGTATGCATTTTCGAGTCTCTATGCCATTCAAGTGATTTGCTCACCATCTCAAGATCATACATCCAGATTATCTTGCATAGAATTGTCCGAAGCTCTAGCCAGCCAAGACTCCTGCCCAGACACCCTCTAGGGCCAAGTGAGAAAGGCTGGGAAGCGTCCGTAAGGTCATTGTTGTTCTCGCCCAGCCATCGCTCGGGCTTGAAAACCCTTGGGTCCTTGAAGTTGTGCGGGTCCAGCGACGCCGCAAGGGGATTTGTCGAGACGATTGTCTGTAGTACCGTTAGTAGCTGGCTCAAAAGTAGCAAAGGAAAGAGGACGGGTATCAGCATCGCTGATCGTGCGTACACCAGCGGGAATCATATGACCGTCGACCGTGTCACCCCCTTCTGGGACGACTCGTGGAAGAGGGAAAGGTAAGGGCGGATATATCCTCAAGCCTTCAAGAATGACTGCTCGAAGATACGGTAATCGCTGTGTCGTTCTGTCGGTAATATCCCCGTAGTGTTTGAAAGCACCGCGTATTTCTTCAGTGAGAATCTGCATGACGTGGGGTGTTCTCAACAGGTAGTATGTGATCGTGCTAAGTGCACTCGCTGTCGTTTCACTTCCAGCCAGAACAAAATCGGACGCATGGGCTGCTAGTTGCAGATCGGAAACTTCCTCGGGGTCTCGTTTCTCTAGGATACGTGTCATGAAATCATGTCTCGCGTCTGTTCGCTGGATCCGGCTTTGTGGAATCGGTGGTTAGCACGCATGAGCCACCCAGAGCTGATCTGGCGAAGGTTGATTCCATACCGATTCACGAGATCAATCGCCATCTGCTCGTTGGTCGCAGTGTCGCGGGTTAACTTTTTAATGCGCGACTGTAGTAGAAATGCGAGTATTTTGCCAACTGTTACGAATCGTTTGAAAACCTCAACTAACGCTCCTTGTGTCAGGGCGCCAAGTGTGACTGATACCCAAATGTGAGGTTGATCTGTTACGAGCATCAAGTAGAAATATGTCAGAGCCCAGTCGCATCACTTCATCAAGAGGGGTGTAAGAAAGCATCAATTACCGCTCTCAACTCCTCGAAAGGACTCTCCGAATGCCAAGAGCCCAATAATATCAAATGTAGCCATCTCGTAGCCCTTGCTGATATCGTAGCCATGGGCCTTCGATCCACGAGACGCAAGAAGAGACACGAATCTGTCGCACGTCTCGCTGATCAAATCTTCCTGCTCTGCTAAGGATTTCTCGGAGAAAGCGTGGGATAGGTAATATCGCATTCGGGCGTGTTTGTCGACATTTCTTTCGCTCACAATGGAATAGACACCTCTGCCAGCGAAGCTCCCGCCCTCGTAGAACTTGCTTTTCACAAAAGGAGCATGCTTTGGTCGACTCGCGTAAATGTCTTTCCACGACTGAGGAGAATTGAACGAGAGCTCGTTGGGCGCAATTCGAACAACCGGGCCTGCGCGTAACGTGGTTAGAATATCTCATGTTTGTTCAATTGCCTCATGTCGCTGTCTCTGACGGCGAACTATGAAGGATTGATTACTTGCCATATTCCTCATGAAGTGACAAAATCTTGAACGGTTGCCGACCGCTCAAAAACCAGTAGCAAAAGGGGACCTGACAAGCCTTGACTGAGTAATGCTGCGGAACCCTAGCAATTGGTGGACCTACATTGCTAATGGCTGCGAATCGAGGCCCAGGATACTTTGCGAGCGGATGGTAGCAAAGCAAATAGACTGTGTCGATGACTTTGCCAAAAACGAGCTGAAAATTGCAACCATCCGGTCAGTAATAATGGTGACAGTGCAGGGCATATTGTCAAGTAAAACCCAACCTACCACGCACAATACTGCAACAAGAGAGCTAATCCAAGGCATTGCAGTCTTTAGGCAGCTTGTTGCCGCGAAATTAGGGCTAAGGGATTCATGTTGCGACAGGAAATTCAACATCAAATGTCGCCGCATCTGCTAAAGTACAGACTGAGCCCAACAGCTCGGGCCTGTGGTGGAGGGAGGTGTGGAGATGACCCCAAACGGCGACCTCCGGAAACGTTGAAAGTGACATCTCACAACTCAGCAGCGAAGCGAATTACAGTACGAATGAAAGCTCATGAAGCCTAGTGTGATCGTCTCGGTCTGGTTGCTATGCTTCTACAAAGCTGAGTAAAGACCTCGTGAGTTAAATCACTACTCTGGACAAGACTCGATAAATATCTGGCGGTCTCTTATTCGAATATAGGTTCTTATTATTCTCGTTATTGTTCCATATAACACATTTCAACACTAACGACCTGGCTTTACCGTGATGGCATCAGGGACTCAACAAAAACACAGCAGCAGTGCCTACCATGGTGGGTCTGGACAGGAGCCACTTGCTATCGTGGGCATGTCATGTCGTTTTGCCGGACATGTCAAGAACCCCGACGATCTATGGGAGTTAGTTAGCGGCGGAAAGAATGCGTGGACGCCCATTCCGGCGTCGAGGTTTAACCAGTCTGCATTTTATCACCCATGGGGCGACAAGCGTGCTGCCGTGAGTTCCCATTGGCAAGCGCGACTTTACACTTCATACTCGTTGTTGAACGTAATATGACTAACATTCGATTTGGATAATCGTAGACGCCAGTTAAGGGGGGATATTTCCTCCAAGAGGACTTAGGGTTGTTTGATCCTGGCTTCTTCGGCCTGTCCACCAATGTCGCAGCTGTAAGGTTTCCCCCCTTCTATCGTCTTTGCTGTTCAATATCTATATCACGCAAGATGTCCATGTTCACTGCTGCTATGCGCCGTATGAATGGCTACTAATTTATATGCTAGGATCTAGATCCGCAAATAAGATGGCTCCTAGAGCTCACGTATGAAGCTGCCGAGAGTGGTAAGTGATACGGACAAAAACAGCCTATGAATCAGGAGAAAGGGAGGGGGGATTGCGACTGCCTTTAGCACCATGAAATAAGACCGACACTGACACTCTATAGCTGGACTTTCAATGCAAGACTTGGCCGGCTCCAACACGTCTGTCTACGCTGGAGCCTGGACACAGGATTACCGCGATCTCTTGGGCTCGGATCCCTTGCATACACCGCGCTCGATAGCCATAACCTCGAATGCAACCATGTTATCTGCGCGGATCTCGCATTTCTTTGACCTTCGGGGCTCTTGCATGACACTCGACACGGCATGTTCGACGACTAGCCTAGGTCTGCACCTTGCTTGCCAAAGTCTACGATCTGGCGAGTCCAAATGTGCTATTGTAGCTGGATCATCCATGCATTTCCGCCCCGAATCCTTTGTAGGCGTATCCGGGATTGGGTACGACCATTCCTACCTCGGCCGATCTCTATGTCCATGATGTCTGAGCTGGCGGCTGATTTGCGGCTAACATAGGGTTTGCGGTCCAGAGGGCAAATGTTTTGCTTTTGATAATCGCGCACAAGGCTACGGGCGAGGTGAAGGCGCCGCCGTGCTGTTCATAAAGACCCTATCCGACGCTCTCCGAGACCGAGACCCTATCCGCGCTATCATCCGAGAGAGCGGGACGAATCAAGACGGCAAGACGGATAGCATTACCTCACCAAACCCTTTAGCACAAAAAGCTCTAATTCGGGATTGTTATCAAAGAGCTGGGCTGGATCCTCGCGATACGGATGTTGTCGAGGCCCATGGAACAGGTACAGTGCATGCGACTTTGAGTTCTAAGATCACGATGAATCTGATCAACTAACTAACTACTACAGGTACGATAGTTGGAGATAAGACAGAGGCGGATGCAATTGGCAACGTCCTCGGCCGCGTGCGTGAGGCAAACAACCCTCTCTACATCGCCTCGGTAAAAACAAACATAGGACACACCGAAGCTGCGTCTGGACTTGCAGCAGTGATCAAAGTAGTCAAGAGTCTGGAAAAGGGCCAGATCGCCCCAAGCTTGAACTTTGAAAAGGGTAATGACGAAATCGACTTTGACGCGTTGAGGCTAAAGGTATGTCTTTCCCGAGGCGAGTGAGCAACGTTTTCGTCTTGAAACCACACCTAACGTCAGTCATAGGTGCCATTAAGTCTTACGCCGTGGCCTTCATCCAAGACTCGTCGCGTGTCTATAAACAATTTTGTATGCTTTTGTCAACTTTCATCTAACGACTTTGTGGTATCCATGGACTCTGACATTCTCTGCGATACAGGGGGCTGGCGGAACCAACACACATCTCATCATGGAACAAGCAGAGGCCTTACCAGCGGTCGAAGATAACGAAACAAGGACAATGAAAAATCGGCAAAGTCTTTTCATTATCAGTGCTCGAGACAAACTGGGTGTCCAATCGAGCGCCTCAAATCTCGCAAACTACCTGCGGAATTGCAATGGCAAATTTAATTTGCAAGACATCGCTTACACACTGGGTCACCGGAGAACCAAGTTCGGCTGGTCTGTGGCGGTGACAGCGAGTTCATCAGAGACACTCATAGAAAACCTGTCTGCGGATGATCTTCGGCCAGTCCAGGCATCGGCAACCACTCCCCGGATTGGCTATGTCTTCAATGGGCAGGGTGCTCAGTGGTTCGCTATGGGCAGAGAGCTCATGGAGCGCTACTCTACTTTCCTGAGCTCACTTCAGGAGTGCGATGCCATTCTAGCCTCCCTTGGAGCAGAATGGTCCGTTATAGGTCAGAAACCCTGGGCCTAGCTCGTCTGTCTCTACATTTTTCTAATCTGCAGCAGAGGAGCTTCAAAGGGACGAATCAACGACCAGAGTTAATGAAGTCGAATTCAGCATGCCGATTTGTTGTATTTTACAGCTATCTCTGGTCCGTCTACTGCAAGCGTGGAAAATCGCACCGACGGCCGTCACAGGCCATTCTACGGGTGAAATCGCAGCCGCCTTCGCAGCCGGAGCTTTGGACCTCAAAGAGGCCGTAGTTGCTAGCTATTACCGCGGCAAGATCAATTCCCAGCATATAGACTCCACGAAACCGGGAGCTATGTTGGCTGTGGGGCTAGGCGCGCTCGAGATTCTCCCTTATCTCCAGGACGTCAGTACCGGGAAAGTTGTTGTCGCTTGCCACAATAGTCCTCAAAGCGTCACATTAGCTGGGGACTTGGAGGCCATAAACGAGATTCAGGTGAAACTTACCGAAAATGCCATATTTGCCCGCAAATTGAAAGTTCAGGCTGCATTTCACTCCCACCACATGGTTCCCCTTGCGAAGGCATACCGCTCCGCCCTAATCCAGAACTTCCGCCATGACGTCGACAGAAAGCTTTCTCAAGAGGTTCAGTTTTTCTCGCCTGTGACAGGTGAAAGAGTCAATGATGGGAATTCCCTCGGTCCCGAGCACTGGGTTGACAACATGTTGAAGCCGGTCCTGTTCGTCGAGTCGTTTCACAACATGGTCTTCAGCCCCGACAGCCAGACACAGAACATAGACATCGTGGTGGAGATTGGACCTCATTCCGCTTTAGCTGGGCCGATTCGTCAAAGTCTTAGCGACGCCGCACTTAAAAAGCTGGGAATCACTTACGGGTGCTGTCTGTCAAGGGGTGAAAATGCTGTGGAATCGATGCAGAAGCTAGCTGGCCTCCTGTGGCAACGCGGCAACCCGGTCGACCTATCTCAGGTGAACTTCGAAAAGGGGCTTGGACGTGCGCGAACAGTTCCTGACTTGCCGTCATATCCGTGGAATCATTCGACGAGCTACTGGATCGAATCAAGATGGACGAAGGAGCACCGCATGCGCAAGCATGCGCATCACGAGCTTCTAGGGGTGAGAGTTCCTGGATTGAGCGACAGTTTCCCGGTCTGGAGAATGATACTTAGAGTTGAAGAGCTACCTTGGATGAGAGACCATGTGGTTCAGTCCGAAATGATTTACCCCGCCGCCGGTTACATAGCGATGGCGATAGAGGCCATGCGGCAGCTTCACGAAGTTGACGATGTTTCCATTTCTGGTTATTCCATACGAGACTTGCAATTCGACAAAGCGCTCAAAGTCCCAGACAACAACGATGGAAAGGAGGTTCAGCTGCACCTCGAGCCAATTGATGAGCGGTCTTTGGCTTCGCAATGGCGAAATTTTCAAATCTATGCGACATCCACGGTGGTCGGCGAGTGGGATTCCATAGCTCATGGTATGATCGCTGTACAGCTCGATGAGATGCAGGCCAATACTTCGACTCTGAGGCCAAACAGCAAAATTTTCGATCCACATGATAATTACCGCTATGAAATGGAACCGCAAGACCTTTTCAACTCTTTCAAGGCTGTCGGGATTAGCCACGGCCCATTATTTCAAAATCTGACTAGGATTCGTGCCGCCAGCGGGAGATCTACGACAACTATGCAGATACCAAACACAGCTTCCACCCTTCCACGAGAGTACGAACAGAACTATGTCATCCATCCCATCACACTCGACGGAGTCTTCCAATCCTTCTATTGCTCTCTATCCGCTCAAGCCTTCAAGACCGTGGGAGCCTCAGTTCCAAGATCTATAAAGTCTCTCTTTGTTTCAAGTCGACTGATGCAAGACAGAGCAGACGGGTGCCTTGACGTCTTTTCCAATTTATTACAATACAGCAAACAAGGATTCTCAGTAGTAGGAAGGGTGACGTCTAATAGCGCTGAAGATCACACCTCTCATCTCCTCGTAGAGATTGAAGACATGCATTTCCAAAACTTAGGCCAATCGGAGACTGTGGCTGACCTGAGCGATAACGATCAAGTCTGCACTACTTGTGAGTGGGTAAGTTCGCCTGCCTTGAACAATCTTGCTCCCATCGCAGTATCGATGGTGGCAGAAGACTCTGCGGAAACAGTCGAGATTTCGAAAGATGTTGCCCGCGCCAGTTACCATCTCATACATGACATGCTCTGTCACCTCACCGAAAAGGACATATCAGATCTAGAGTGGCATCACAAGAGATTCTACGACTGGATGCAACAGCTTGAGGTGATGGCATCTCGCAATGAACTGGCGCCCAGGAGTGATCGATGGGCCAAGATGTCCGAAGGTTCCAAGCACATGTTGATTGACAAGGTTGAGAAAGCAAGCGTCACTGGAAAACTCGCCGTTCGAATTGGGAAGAATCTTCTTGGGATCATGCGCAAAGAGATTGCCCCTCTCGAGTTGATGCTTGAGGGTAAGCTTCTTTATGAGTTCTACCAGAATTTCCTGAACTTTCCACAAGCAGCTTTACAAGCTGGCCAAGCGGTGCGCGCCCTAGTCGCCGAGAACCCCAGGGCAAGGATTCTAGAGATCGGAGCAGGTACGGCAGGATGCACATGGCCCGTCCTACTGGCCTTGCAAGAAGGAAATGATGCTTTGTTTGAGCATTACGATTTCACAGATGTTTCAGCGGGTTTCTTCGCAGCGGCGAAAGAACGTCTAGCGCCATGGGGTGATTTGATCTCCTACTCGGCCCTTGACATTGAAAAAGACCCAGAGCAGCAGGGTTTCGTCCCAGGTTCATACGATATCATCATTGCTGCTCAAGTTTTGCATGCGACAAAGAACATGCGAGCAACGTTGAATAACACTAGAAAGTTGCTGGCCGAGAACGGCAAACTTGTTCTGATTGAGACAACGCGAGACACACCCGAGGTCCACCTCATATTTGGTACTCTGCCGGGATGGTGGCTGAGCGAAGAGCCCGAAAGAAAATACAGCCCGAATATGCCTCTCGCTTCTTGGGACGAGTATCTTAAAGATACCGGATTCAATGGCATAGACCAAAATGTATGGGAACACCACACAATGAGTTGCATTATGACGACCGCTTCTTCGACCCGTCAAGTCGTGACTGAGGAAGCGTCCATACTCGTTATATACCAGGACGAAGCGCCTCCCACCACTTGGACAAGAATGCTCGTGAATGGCCTGCAAGGAATCGGTCAGACTGACGTGGAAGTCGCCCGACTAGGAGATTTTGATGCCACTGACAAGACATGCATCCTGTTTGCAGGAATTGGAGGACCAGCCAGACAGTCTCTGATTCTCGATGAAGCCAGTTTTGCAGCAACCAAAACTCTAATAGGACAGGCAAAATCGCTTCTCTGGGTGACAACCGGGTCTTCAATTGAGTGCAGAACGCCCGAGAACGCCATTCATCTCGGTTTGCTACGGTGTGCACGGCTCGAAGATACCACACGAACATATGCATCCCTAGATTTGGACGCATCGCGCGATCTCTGGACCAGCGAAGCATCCAACGCTATCATCCGCGTGATGAGGAACATCCTGTTGACTGACGATACCGGCAGGCTGGATCTCGAATACGCCGAGAGAGGTGGCGAGATCCTGATCCCTCGATTCCACCACGACACAATCGAAAACGAAAGCCTAGGTCTGACAGAGCCTGAACCGACAATGCAGCCTTTTGTGCAAGCAGGACGGAACTTGCGCATGCATGTTGAGACCCCGGGGCTTCTTGACAGTATCATCTTCAAAGACAATGAGGACTGGAAGCTTGAAGACGACATATCCGATGGATGGGTAGAGATAGAGCCTCGCGCCTTTGGACTTAATTTCAAGGACGTCATGATTGCTATGGGCATGCTCAAAGGGAAATCTGTCCTTGGACTAGAATGTGCCGGTATCGTCACACGTGTAGGACGTGGTGTCGAACAGTCCCGTATCCAGGTTGGCGACCGAGTATGCGCCATTATGAATGGCCACTACGCCCAGCGAGTTCGTGTTTCGTCCACTTCGGTTGCGTCAATCCCTGAGACGATGTCATTTGAAACCGGAGCATCTTTTGCCATGGCGTTTGTTACTGCTTATTACTCACTGTTCGACGCTGGTCGCTGCGAAGCTGGTGACACGGTGTTGATTCATGCGGCATCCGGAGGTGTTGGCCAAGCCTGCATCATCTTGCTGCAGTGGAAGGGGATCGAATTTCTTGTCACGGCAGGCACCAAAGAGAAGCGCGAGTTTTTAGAGACAACGTACGGCATTTCACCGAATCGCATTTTCTCAAGCCGAGATTCATGCTTCGTGGACGGCGTCTTGGATGCCACGTGTGGCAAGGGCGTGGACGTGGTGATAAACTCCCTCAGCGGCCAGCTGTTAGAGCATAGCTGGAACCTCTTGGCCCAACACGGCCGGTTCGTTGAGATTGGCAAGCGCGATATTCAATTGAACAAGTCTCTCGATATGGCTTCGTTCCAGAAAGCGTTGTCTTTCACCCATGTGGATATTTCGCAGCTCATCAACACCAAAGGGAATGTGATACAGCGAGTCTTGCAGGACGTCTTGCACTTGCTGGGTAGTGGTACTATCTCCAACATCTCGCCGCTGACTTCCTTTCCTATTTCGGAAATTGGACGGGCAATGCGCATGATGCAAGCAGGTAGTCATATTGGAAAAATGGTGTTGGTCCCCAATGGAGAAGACATGGTCAAGGTAAGCTGAAAACGACACTACTCTCGCCTTTGCTCGATGTCGATGCAAAGAGTCCTGTTAACTAATGAATATTATTATAGGCTATGCCGCCACTCCCAGTCGTCAATCTATCCCCAGACAAGACTTACATGATCGTAGGTGGTTTAACGGGTATCGGGCAGTCGATTGCTCGGTGGCTTGTCGATCACGGCGCTCGAAACTTGCTCCTTGTGTCAAGGAGCGCAGCTTCGCGAGAACAAAGCACCCAGTTCAGCCTTGAATTAACTGCGGCGGGAGCTCGTGTCGTTGTGGAGAACTGTGACGTCGGCGACCTGAGTGATCTGAAGAGGATCGTTGACAAATGCACGCAGGCAAAACTGCCGACCATTCGCGGAGTCATACACGGCGGTATGGCACTTGAAGATACGATTCTCGCGAAGATGACCTATGGTCAATGGGCCAAGACAACGAGGGCGAAAGTTCTCGGGACAAAGAACATCGACGCAATCTTTGAAGACAACCTCGATTTCTTGATCTTGTTGTCGTCCATCTCGGGCGTGCTCGGTAACTTGTCACAGGCAAACTATGCAGCCGGTGGCGCATATCAAGATGCCTTCGCGCGCAACCGGGCGGCCAAGGGACAAGTCGGCGTGACAATAGACTTGAGCGTAGTCCACGGCGTAGGGCCGTTTGCCGAGAACGTGGACACAGCCAAGTTTCTAAGCCGAAGCGGCCAGAAACGCATCAGTGAGGCCGAGGTGCTCGCCGTCATCGGGCAGGCCATCCGAAACCCACGGCGGAGCGTCCGTACAGCGCAGGTAGTAGCCCGCCTCACCAGCGGGCGGTCTACCGATCCGCGCTTCAAAGGTCTATCGCCACGAAAAGGGGGCGGCACGAACGCCAGAATCCATGCGGGCGCCAAGGCAAGCGCCAAGCTATACGAGACCATCGAAGGAGCAGCATCCATTGACGAGGCGTCGTCTGCGGTGCAAGATGCACTGGTGGACAAGATCTCGGATATGTTTGTTGTCGCTAAGGAAGACATAGATACCGCGCTGCCGTTAGCACGTTTCGGCGTCGACTCGTTAGTGGCTATCGAATTGCGCAACTGGCTTGTGCCAAGTGCTCGTATAGAGATGAGCATCTTCGACTTTTTGGGGAGCTCATCGCTTGCTGATCTGGCAATGGATGTTACCAAGAGGACCAAGACTTGGGCTTCTCGGAGCAGACCCATCATTTCAACAGCTTGAAGCACCAAGACATACTGGTACATGCTTCAGTGGCTGCTACCAAACCATTTGATTGACATATAGGTGCCCAGCATGAAACTGATAGATCTATAAGACATCAAATATGATAACATCGGGACAAAGATCGCCGTTATTACCTACGATTACGATGTTAATTATAACCCATTTTATAGGACTGTGCCCGTGGCATTCTGGCCGACGCATTGTCATCGTTGAGTGCGGTAATTCAACTCCAAGACGAAGGTATTCAGTACCGCCACCAGATTGGCGGGTTGAATCTGACCTTCCAAGATTTGAAGTCTTATGTCGCAAACAGCTCGGGCCGATCGGCCGAAGAGATCACTATGATCCCCTTGATACGTTGGACTGAGTTGGCGGTGGTTTAATGCTGCGGAATCAGGGAGCGTTGTTCAATATCCACTTCTGGTCAAATTATGACCAAATTTAGTTTTCTTCAGGGCAAGAGTCATTTGCTGGCTTCTAACTAGAGAGTCTGTTACCCAACTTGTTGATGTTTCCTTGAAATTGTTCGAAAGATCTTTGTTGCCACGTTAATGTAAATGAGTGTCTGAGCATTGTGATTGAGGTAAGTATATGAAGGAAAGTTGCGACATACGTGGATAAGAGCCATGTGCCCTGTCGGCTTTTCGAAGGACCGCGTTCGCGTCGAACACCGTGAGGAAATTCCTTCGTGACTTTCTCTTCCACTTCCCCAGACGCTCCCCCTCTGGGTATGGGTCTTAATGATTAGGAGGTCCTTGATTCCATGAGTCCACATTGAATATCCGGCCCCTTTAACGCGTGGGGCCTCCAAAACGGAATGGAATCAATGAATGATAATGCCAACGATTAAGGCATGAATTGAGCAGTTTTTTGTCATGGATACACTAACTGTGTGGCGTATGTGGCGCACCCGTACCTAGGTACTGTTTTGTTGCCACACTTCGCGCCACAGTCCTCACGGTTTATTAATAACAATTACTCGCATTTACTCACTTTCTTTTTGCATCAGAGAGTTCAGTTTTCATTCTCCATTTTCTTAATTATGTGGTAAGTGTTACGAAATCCACCTTAATCAGTACTTAGGCTTGCTCAGGTTTCGTGGGGTGTGGGTTATTTAAAGGTCACTGTCTTGTGGGGCAAGTGTGGGTAGGTATGGAGGACTCTGGATGCCAGAACTTCCAGTCCTCGAGGCTTCCATACCAACACTTCAACATCTGTATGCACAATTTCAAATTTAATAATGCAAATGTGAGGCGACCTCCCTGTAAATGTGTTAAATTACTGGATAACGATGTTTATTTCCTTCATTCAATCAGTTAAAGAAAAGAGCCTTGCAGTCGTCTGTCGAACAACAGTGGTTCAGCAACCGTCCAAATTCAGGGGGATGTTGAGAACATATTCTGTCACATAGGGTACGAGTATCCGACCGACGTCTTGTCCGGACTCCCCCGACTCGATCAATCATCGACATCTCTCAGAGGAGCACACTACGGTACCGTCCTTAGAGCTTGTTGATGAGTGGTACAAAAAAAGATGCGGTATTGTTAGAACAGGATCAATTCAGGCGTTGGGTGATGGCAGGCCCAGTGGGTAATACAACCATTCTCAATCGCCGTCTCGAGTACGAGGGCAAGTATCTCTCAAAAGGGAAAATCGTTCCACATGCTTTATAAAAGTCTGATTTAAGTAATACAGGAGGCTGATCACCTAGCTAGGTTAGATTTCACAGCGTTGAAATCAAAATTTGACGAATTACCAGAGGTCGAAATTATTAGCAGCGGTTAAAACTATTGTCGCAAACCTTTAATCGCACCCCTCCCCCCAATTCATCAAAATGTGGCAGGCACAGCAGACAGTGCAGATAGACACTTCACATACAGGCCGAAGATATGCGTATCTTATCAACCTCCCTTGAAAGGGAGACTGAGACACACCCTAATGGTTGCCTTGGTAAATGTGGCAATTAATAACACGCCTTGGGAATATTATGGCAAACGTTGTCGGTCAGTGTAAACCTGCGTGCCACCACTTGTCTAGCTGCATACCCTTTCTTCCATCTCGAGTAGTCCCATCCGCATCGCCC
The DNA here is from genome assembly GCA_022385715.1 of Xylaria cubensis. NCBI lineage: Eukaryota > Fungi > Ascomycota > Sordariomycetes > Xylariales > Xylariaceae > Xylaria > Xylaria cubensis. The sequence goes on along the minus strand of MU279073.1, from coordinate 204,385 downwards.
TAAGATCAAAAGTACTTTACTGCAAGATGGGCTGGCGGATGCTGAATGTCGACAAAAAGGAGTTAGCTTACAATGATAGGTTGTGCGGAGATGGAAGATTAGGTAGTGTGCTCCTCAAGGGAAAGGGCAACAAACTCACCCGCCTTCTCACGGTCCCTAATTTAAAGAGAGTCGCTATATCCCAGTCTGGCGTTGACAAAGCTCGAGCCCTAAAGTAAGTGATCACATATATCCTCTCAATTGCTCTTCGATGCCGTTGACACGCGAGACCCAGCCTCTCGAGCCCCTTTGTGGCTCTACCACAAGAGCTGGTCGACGCAATCACAAATGAGGTGTCCGACTTTGGCCCCCTTTTATCACTGGCGATTTCGTGCTCCTACTTCTGGCGCACCCTCCTGCCTCGCGTCAGGGAAGCGATCATTGCAAATGAAGCACCATGGGCCGGCGACCGCCTAGTGTTTGTCAACGAAGACGCGGACGGACTGCCTTCGACGTGTAGCGATTTCGAACTCGATGAGTCATACACCGGCGATGAGTCATACACCGGCTACCGTAACCGTATTAACCCTCTATATGCAATAAAGACCCTAGCCCAGGAGCCACTAGCCATTTGTGATCTTTCTATGGCGGGTTATGATCGTCAACTCCTCTATCGCCTAGTGGACATGCTACATCACAGAAAACAACCTGGGGTCCTACGAAATCTCTCGAAGCGCCAGTATGTTCTCGACACGACGCTAGCAGAATCCAAATACAACTTCTGTCTCGGAGAGGCTGTTATTATGCGTTCGCAGTGGGCTGCTGACCCATCTGAGATGTATGGAGACAGCGAATGGGTGGGCGATCGCTTTGATATTCGAGCGGCGGAGTATGTCATTGGCGAGTGGACGGATAAGAGCGATGAGACAGTCGATATTCTAGAGAAAGGCATTGAAATGGCGGTAATTTATGACCTCCGAAATGAGTGCGACCGAGCTTGGGTTTAATAAGCGCCTTCTCTCCTCACGTTACTGTTAGGAATCTGATTATATTCTAGTCCATTCAGCAAAGGCTTTTCATGACTAAATGGTTCCGATCATAACAGTGATTAAATGACTTTGGGTAACAATAAAGAAAAGAAAGGCCGACTGACACTTACGTAGTGAAGTGTCGCTCTAGCTAACCGCGAGGGGTTATTCTCGACATAAGGGAGTAGTTTTCGGGGTGGGATTGTACGAACGGAGCCAACTACCCATTCGCATTTGATATTCGTTGAATTTATCGTTGATTTTCGGACAACTATTTGAGTACCTTGTGCTTTAGGTGATCGCACGATTACCCATCGAGTTCATCAATTATAACCTGTTTTTGAAGAAGGTCAAATGCCGTTAAAGGCAGGAGAGTTGATACTCGACCCAAATCTCATTAGGATCACATGCAAACCTTTCTGAGCATTCCATACGCATCTGTGTCTACTTCCGATCTTCCAGAGCATTTAAGAAAAACTTGTAATGCACTCACACCCTCTCCTTCATCATCCCTTCCCGCCCTTGTTCAACCTGTGCGTATACTAAGGCATATTTAGACCTACAGCCTTGAACTTCTGTCTGTCTTGTTTCTCACATCGCTTCTGGTAAACTATTCTCAAGTCCATACCCTTGTCTTTCGCTCTCTTCACGTCCTCGTCTGTCAACCACACCCGCTCGAGAACCTCGGCCTGATGTTTAGTTGTCGTGGCCTGCCACTGGCCGCGCGCATCGATGTAGCAGCGGCCCACTTTCGAGTCATGGAGTTCGCGAAGACCATTGTCGAGAGCCTCCTCTGCGCTTGATAGCATGGCCAGCTTACACGAGGCGAAGGCGGCGGCGTCGAGCTTGTATAACTCGGTTACAGATGGAACCTCGTTCTCCTTCATCGCGATCTGAATAGTGATCTGCATTTTCTCCGCCAATGATGATCGTTGCGATTCGCTGAGGTTTACAAATTGGGGAGCGATCCACGGGTATACCGACAGCATAGAATTCTGAGAGTAGCCGAAAGGTTCGCGGCGTAGTTTGCCGGCCACGCGGTGGCTGGTCCAGACTTCCCATTGTGCTACCGTCTCACGCCAACCAAACTATCCGAAAGGCAGAGTCAGTGATACGAACATTTGTTAGATTTATAGGGGCTCATTTGGTGGGTGCAGTAATGCAAGATGTGGAAACAAACAACTAGCTGAAACTGACTTGGGCTCCTGCAATGTCAATCGCTATCTGTTCGCCGGATTTGAGCGTTGCGCACAACACAGTGTGCTGGGCGTACATAGCGTTGTGGGCTGCGTCATGTCTCATGTCACAGGTGGGACGGTGAGCATTTCGGGGCATGAAATAGACTTCATGAAGTGTTCGGCAAAGTGCTGTGATAACCCCCGTTAGCCCAGACTTATAACGATCAAAGAAGAGTTTCTCTTACGTAGCAGGAGCAGGTTCACGAGATCTTTACATGTACTCAGGAGCTGCTGGCACTCGCTATCGAACAGAGCCGCGAGAGCATGCTCTTCAGATGAGGCCACATCGGATGGAAAGCGACAAACAAATGGTTTTCCTTGGTATGCCCAATCGTCCGGCTGATCGTGGAGAATGTGTGTGATGCCCTGCTTCTCGGTAATACCAACAACTTGTTTATCAATCCAAGCCGTTTTTTGGAACATAACGAAGAGATCGTAGATTAAGGATACGGCGCGGCAGATCTTTTTTCTGCCCAGACACTGAGACTTGTGCTCTTTCCAGTGCTGAGTTTGGCAAGCCTTGTCGCAGTAAGCCGTCTTCATGACAATGTGAGAGTCTAATTTGACTAGACAGCCACTGCATGCAGCCTCAACGTCGGGCTTTCCACAGTTAGCACAGGTTTGGGGATCAGTTAGCTTAGCTGGCAGGAAGGCATGGTCGTTCTTGGGTAGGTTAAGCTGTTGTCCCCCGGAATTTTCCTTGTTCTTGAATGGGTAGTCTTCGTCCTTACGTCCCTGGGAAATCCAAGCGTGATACTTTAGTTGTTGGGACTTTGCCGAGCCATCGTTAGGAATTTGGGGCGTATCAAGGGCGAGCCGGCCAAGCTCACTGCGCAACGCCTCATGGTTTCCAGTCTTCGAGAAGGCGTGAGCACACTTCGCTATGAACTGACGGTCTGGATCACGAGATTGAGAAGGAAAGAAGGACTCGAAGGCCTGCTTGAAATGAGCTTCATCCCAAATGCCATGCTGGTCCAAGGCGGCCTTATCAGCTGCAGGACTTGGAAGGTCTTTAAAGAGCTTCTCAACAGGGTCCATGATGAAAACCGTCCCCAATGACAATCGATAGTTGTGTAGGTGTAGATAAGGTGCAGTTGGGATGGCGATCAAAGGAGAGGGAGTTACTAGCATGGCAGGTGACAGGACCGCTAAATGTCCTGCACAAAACAATATCTCAGATACTTGAATTACCTACCTAGGTACCTAGGTACCTACCAGATAGTTACCCGTAACAACGACTATCACATTGAATGAAAGGGAAACTACGCATGCTGCACAAGAACGAAGTAACTAGAATAATATCTACCGACATCAAGCTTATGGGGCCGATAGCAACCTCTAGTCTCATATAAATTTCCCTAGCAAAAACAATGACTCCTTCGGTGACTGTAGCATGCGACTCACTTACTACCGGCGTGGCAGTTGACTTGGTTAACGATGCTAGCCCACCATGCAAAGAGATCCGGCCCTCTTACAATATGGCCCTTGAACATGATAACTGTGCCTTTTCTACTTAACCTTTAAATCGTTGCCACAGGAAACATTGGATCAGAGAAACAGATGATTATCGCAAACCTTGAATATAAGTCAATTGATAATTAAAAGGTACTCGGCATGATTTGTTGGTGGGAGTTAAGGTAGTGAAATTGAATTTCTCTGCCTAGGCAGCCCTAGTACTAGAAATCAATAACTCCCCACAAGGTAATGTGTGAAATCTTTAACATTTAAACGGCTATATTCGCCAAAATGGGGACAACTGCTTTATAATATATGATACTTAATTTTAGTGTTATTATATCCCTTAAAGGCTTTAAAGTGAGCTCATAAAATCTGTATGGATTAGGTAGCTATGAACTTAAGTCTATTTTTAGCAAGTAAATACTTTATAGGGGTTTAAATCTAAAAGGTACGTAATAACCCTTGTTGTTAAAACTAACTCAACGTTATACATTTTCTTTCTCTTAATCTTTCATTATTTACTTGTTTCCTTGTGCTAAGTGTCTTGTTATTACATAATACAAAAAACTACGACTAAAACTAAAAACCAGAGCCGTTTCTATCTATGTTGAAATTCAAACCCGTAATAACTACGGTAATGCATCGTTCGCTGGTATTAGGTTGAGTCCCGCCTTGGTCCCTAAGCTAATCCACAGCGAGCAGGTGTTTGATAACATTCGCGGCCTTTTGGATAGTCTGACACGCAAGATCTGGATACTCTAGATGAGCTGATATTATAGAGATACTAGTGTGATTCCCGGAAATCGCAGTGCCCAAGAACACCGTCTTTTCCCTGTCCTCCAAATCTCACCTCTCTCTCAGCACTGCCCATAGCCTCAACCTCCTCTGAAGGTTCGAAACTGATTATCGGAACTTGACTTGTGCCACGCTACTTCGTCGTGTGCCAAGCGCTTACACCATGCTCCCATGCGGCTTCGCGGAAAAGCGTACGAGCCAGGATACGAGTGGTTTCATCAACCGCATTAAGACAATCACTCCCCTCCATCTTCTTTGTTATTATCTTGACACAATTGTGCATGGCCGGGGTGACGGTTTGGATATAGTCACGACGACCCCAAGCGGATCCGGCCAAAGAGGCGGTCCTCTACGCCGCGCGTAAACTGCCATTTGCTAAGAATATTGCAACAATCACCAGACCGCTATGACATGCAGACGGGTCCCCTACAAGCAGGTTTTAAGACCCGCGCTTACTTGTGCATGCCAATGAATAGCTTGAGCTGGCTCAGCCGGTCCTCTGTCCGATCCGCCGACGAAAGCTCCTGGCCTAGGTTTAACAAGAGTGCATTAATCTCTTGCTCTAAGTTATATTACGGTTAGTATACCAAACTATGTTTAGCGGTCGAGTAGACAAGCAAATATAACAGCTTACTAAGAAGTGCATCTGATCCTTCTACTGTGCCAGGGAGCTGAATTACTTCATGAGTCGTCGTGTTACGGAGCGGGCGTAGAGCACATGTGACTTTTATTGCAGCCGAGTTGTAGACCCGTGCTTGGGTATTAAAGTCACTGCTTAAATGTTAGCCGATATATCAATTGTACAAAAAATTTGAAGACTTTGCTTACAGGTCATCAACAATTCGTCTGATCGAGGCCCCCTCGTTCTGGATGTTGCGGTTGAGCTCAATCTTTAAGTCGTTAATATCGGTAGTAAAACCGTCGACAGTTGTAGTCGAATTCCGCATGCCCGTAAGCATCTCGTTCATGCTTTGCTACATTTGTGCAAGCACATCGGCCTGATGGATCGGACCCATGTTAGAAATGTGGCCGAGTTCTGATGCAACTTCTCGTAAATTTGTCGTTATAAGGTTGAAGTTAAGAAGTTGTAGAGTAGTGAATGGGGCAATAACGGTGGGCCGCAAAAAGAAGCGCCGTTTAAGGGGCTAAATTTGATATAGATATTTAGTCAGAAAAGCAAGCACATATATGAACGGCGCTAATTATTAATGGTGAGTTATTGTTGCCTATATGGAGACTGAGAGAATGATACTTGATCGGAAACCAAGTTACTATATATCATTGTGTTTTCATCTTTTGCTGTTAGGTTGTCCGTAGAGGGGTTGTTTAGCTTATGGTTTACTTTGCGATGAGTAATTTCTTAACCGCGTCGGCAAAGCTACTGATGCGAGAAACGAAGCCACGTATCCGTTGCTGCATCTTATTTTACTACGTTGATCGGGGCAAATCGACATTTTTGTAGCATTGTGTGCACTGACTTTGGAACAGGCTGCATCTAGCACTTCACAATCTCCCAATCAAATTGGACGATTTATGCAATATTCCCCAGCCTGCATTGCAGTAATTATTAGCTAAAGGTCTTCATGGTCAAGCAAGGTCCTCCAGCCGGCTTGGCCATCACGACCGATCTCCTTCTGGGCCTAGATTCATGTGGCGATGTACATTTTGCGTAACACTACATAAAGTCGGTCGCTCAAAACACGCAGGCTTCCACACGAATTTCTTTTTCTTGGCCCCCCGCAATCCTTAAGACCACCGTCACAAGGGACTGCAACACAGGATTACAGAAGCTTGGAGATAGTTCAATTGACGATAATTAACTAGGGCTTCAAGTGGCCTATGATCTAGAAATCTCCTCCTCTGCCAGGCGGCGATTTCTCGCTCCTTTTATATTCAGAATAGCGTCGCTCAAGGCTTCCTAATTCGGCCAGCAATCTGTCAGCAATCTTTTAGGATTCTATTTCTCCGTTGACCGGTCTCAACACCGCGGGGGGCTGCAGGAGCTGAGGGGATCGCGAGGGCTAGATTGCTTATATATACTGAATCGCAGGGAGGAGTTATCATTAGTTATCGTGCCAAGCCCTGTAGGTCTTGAACAGACCCGTGATCGTGATCAGTTTCTCCGATCCTCGGTACGTGTGACACAGACCCGAATCAACTAAGGTACACCGGTATTACTGCGATTTCACTACCTCTGTCAGCGACAACATATATCAACCCTCCTCTGACTTTGGGTTTATGTACATCTCAGCCCTTTAGCTTCAGCTCGTCCTCTATTATTGTACGATCAACTTGAAACGATGCCACTATCAATGGTAGCTTTGGCTGGTAACGCCTTCCTCACTACAGTACCACCCGGCGCCACCGAGGTCATCAACGAGAATGGCCTGGCCAACTGGATGAATCCAAACACAGTTTGCAGTGTTTATTTTCGCGTTGCATCCGCAGCCCAGATATCTGTCGGGTTGAAGGGATACTTGGCGGGCAATAGCACGAGCACTGTCAGAGTCACCATCAATGGGACGCCATTTACAATCCAACTCACAGCCACTACTCCCCAAACCTACCCCGTTGGCACCGTCATGGTCTCTGCCGCTGGCTACGTAACCGTGGCCTTGCAGGGGATTTCTAAGTCCGGTGGGGTTTTCGGCAATGTATCAGACTTGAGCGTGACCACCACCGCCGCACTCACCTTCGCAAATGACCCAGCGAATTACTACTGGTCGCGTCGCGGTCCATCCGTTCATATGAACTACAACGTCCCAGCCAACTCCGAGTACTTCTACAACGAAGTAACCGTTCCCGTGGGCGCCGATGCCATTGGCTCGTACTTCATGGTGGCGGGCTTTACCGGTGGATACTCTGGAATCCAAGTCAACAGTGCAACTGAGCGAAAGGTACTCTTCTCCGTTTGGGACGCAGATGATGGCCAGAAGACGACACTTGTGAGCAAGGGCGCGGACGTCGTTACCAGCACGTTTGGTGGTGAGGGCACGGGAGGTCAGGCGTACCTCGTATTCAACTGGAAAGCCGGTACAACCTACAAGTTCGCCACACGTATTCGCCCCGAAACCAGCACTGGAAGTACCCTGTTCTCTGCGTGGATCATCACTCCAGAGACGGACACGTCAAAGTGGCGCTATATCGCGACTTGGAAGCGTCCTTCTACTACGACGTATCAGTCTGGCGTTTACTCCTTCCTGGAGAATTTTGTGGCTGATAATGGTTACGTTGGTCGTCGTGTGCAATACGGCAACCAGTGGGCACAGAACACGAACGGTACCTTGACTGAGGTCACCACTGGTCACTACACAGCTGATGCGACAGCGAACAACGCTCAGCGGATGGATTATGCTGGCGGCCTGCAAAACGGACAGTTCTGGCTCCGTAATTGCGGCTTCTTCGCAGATTATGTGACACTCGACCAGTATTTCACGCGTCCTACCACTGGCAGACGACCATGGGCGGTCGCGCCGACCAATTAAAGACCCTTACATTTCAGAGATCTCTGTCGGCCTTAACTCTATTCTGATTGCTATTGGTTATACACGTGTAGACGGGGTCCATAGAAGACTAGCTTATGTAAGCCAGGGACCCTGCAGCATAAAATGCTACTGGACCCAGCCAGCTAGCTTGCCTAGTCTCTCGAGAATTGTCACACGGACCGGCCCTGGGTAGGGTAATGCAACTATCCGTGTACCAGGGTCTGGTCGGCGATATCCTGTACTCAATCTGCAAGGCGTCTCTATTCTTGGATATCATGTTTGCTATTATCGTAGGCACGATAATTGCAATCTAAATGTGTTCCTGAACTCAGAGTTCAGGAACAAGGCCAAGATGATCTGGAGTGATTTGGTTCGCAAGGAGCGAATCCATTCGTGTATAAGAACCCTAGATTCGCCGCTGGGCTCGAGAGAGAAACTTAGACTCCTATGCCTCCTTGACGCCCAAGAAGATTATTGCAATATTGAATACCCTTCCAAGCCCTAGTACTCTAGCCCTTGTGACAAGAATACATCACCCTTTTGCACAGACCAAATCTCATAGTCTTAGATATTCCTTATAGAGAATACAAACCTACACCCTCGGCAGGCGTATCGTCTGACGCAGAAACTATTAGCACCTTAGCTGGCTCTTGTTGAGACATGAGGAGTCGCTTTGTCACTGCCGAGCGTTCTGCTTCCCCCGTCTCGTTTTTCTTTGGCCCCTCCATTTCTTTCCACGTCCTCAACAAACTACATTAAGACCCTGCATTTCGTGTTGAAGTGCATGAACGTCCACGTGAATTTTTTGATTACAAGGTTAGGCCTGTATTACATTGCCGTAGCGCAGCAAATTCCCAATTTATGGCTACGTAGATAGATCACAACTAGTGAAATACGATGTTGTATTTGTCAAGACACCACTAGACACCACGTGGTTTTGTTGTCTAGTGAGACGGGAGCAGGAGCATCGTGAAGGGTCTCTGCGAATCTCTTATTCCGAATGGATACTATGTAGCTCTCTTAAGCTGGTTGAAGCTCCCCGCTTCCACTTCACGAATTGTTCTACAAGGCTTAGGATATACCATATAAATTTAAGGTACACCGCGCTCGAATATGTTATAAATTTAGCCCGCCCTCCTTAGTTATACTTGTTAGTTGCTTTGTTATTTGTTCTGCTTGTTTTTTTATGATTAATACGTTGTCTTAGTAGTTAAGCAGTTTTAGACTAGCTTTTAAGTGCTAAAAGTGACAGCATAATGGCTTATGTGTGGTGGCTGTGACCTTACACCAGCCTTAATACTGCCATATACGTAATCGACAAAGAAATTCCAATTTGGTTGAGACCTCGCCTGTTCAAGATTTTGATAGGAAAGGGGCTTCGAGAGTGTTTCGCAAGCGGGGGAGAACGAGGATCGATATATACGTAAATTTATATCTTCGAACGCTCGTCTTCATCCATTACATTCTCATCCGAGTTGCTTAACTCCAATGAGGCGTATGCAAATAGCGCCATTAGATTTAACCGCGAACCTTTTCCCGCCCCTAAATTAGAGGACGAACCCAAATGCGACTTCTCTTAGACTAGTTTGCATGAGTTTAAGCTATGCTTCCAAGACAAAATGAGAATTCCCTCTGCACCCGATCTCAGGTGTGTTAAGCACCACTCTATGTACCTACAATGTGCAAAGTGAGATGTCTGTAATTACCTCTGCTTGTCTTTCTTTCTTTAGGTCAGCAATTCACCTACAAATTGCTAGAATTAAAATGACCCTCTTTTGAGAAGTGTCATAAGATGTCATGTTTTAGAAGTGTGGATAAGCGACTGCAACGACTTGAAGTTTAGAGTTGAGATGTATATCAACCAAGATGTGCATTCTTGCATGCCTTACATTCCTCTTTCTGGAGGTTCTTGAGAATTTCCATAATTATCGTCGTTCACTTTCTTCTAGGAAGATCTGAGTGAGTTAAAGCAACTTCGCACTCTTCACACCATCGGGAGTTCTAGGGTGTAGGGTGTCTCGAGCATCGTGAACAATATTCGCTTTAAGTGTGCCTTCGTGTTTAGCTGTTACGAACCAACAGGAAGGTGACCTGTCAGGGGAGAACCAAGTGTCGACCAGAGGAGGCTGAACCGGGAGACAAGCCACAGCCACCAGAGACCGACAAGACAAGGGTCACGTGACGGATCGGGGATAGGTAGCTATCCCAGGTACCAAGGATAGGGGAGCTATCCTACTATCCAACATGTTATATGAAGAAAGAAATACTATATAGCCGCGAAAGGTTTCCTACGTAACTAGCAATAGTCTTTCGTTCTTCACTATTCAATCTCATCTCATAGCATACAATTGAGACATACCTTCGGTATATGACTGTATGAGTCCTACGGACTTAACGACGTGACAACATTATTGCTCAAGTTGTTTACAAGCTACCAAACCTACCTTTGGAACACAACCCGTCAGCACTTTCCTATAGCTGTTTAGTACACTATAGCCGTAAGGTCGTTACATTAGCGAAGGAAGTATTTACTAAGCAAAAACTTAAGTTGTCTATGACTAGCCAAAGACGTTAAAAACGATGGCTTCCATGTCTCTGCATCAATAGGGGCCTCTAGTATATCAGAATATGTAAAATAATTCGATGTTGAAGGAAGTTCGTTGTCATTATCTGAGCCTAAGAACTAGCTGACCTATTTAGTACTTATGTCAAGCACTATCCAGTAGATATGCCTAACATATGCTGTGCAATGCAGGATACAAAAACCCTAATCTTCCACCCAACATTTTATAGCGCCCGGGACAAGGACAGTATCAATATATTCCCGAAACTCATCCTCCACCCAGTCGGCTAGCAGTCGGAGACATCGGAGGAGCCTGTATATGCTACAGAGATTCCGCGTGCTGCCTATCCCTTGCTCGCCTAAAATAACCAATCGCTCACTGTTGTCATAGTAAGCGAAGAGTAAATACCACTCGTTGTTCCGCACGCGCAGCATTGGGAGTGGCGGTGCCCCGGGAGAAGTGCCCTTCGGCTTCTTTAATAGAAGGCATGCTCTGTTCAGCCCACCCTTTGTCCATATTACCAATTGGGCTTCGCCCGTAGTAGCAGCAACATCAACATTTGTCCCGCATGAAATCGCAATCATGTCGTGCCGTACCGCATTGGTTTGGTTGATCGTCTGTAGATTGGCGCTTTGGGCTTCGACGATTTTTTCAACATTTTCTGGGGACGCGGGTTTTATCAAGATACAAAAGTCGACCTTTTCGAAAGCCGTATCGGTAACATCGGCGATCATACAAGCAGACATTCTAGAGGTAAGCACCATTGTTAGATTACGTTACAGCTAGTAGTGATCAGAATTAACTTACACAGGTTTTACCTGCATCTTAGTGCCGTAATCTTCGAACGCAAGACACAACATAGGATAATGAACGCTAAAATTCCAGACATCCTCGTGTTCTTTGGTGATTGTGCAGGCGTCCGATGCTTGGATTATCTTTTGTAGCATTTTGAGCTCATGAAGCGCCACTCCTTTTTCAAGATGTTTGTGCTTCAATAATGTGTGGGGTAGTATCGTTTGTGGGAAAACTTTCTTAAGATCTTGAAGAATGACTTCAGGTAGGGTTTCGTTGCTATACATCATGATATTGCGGAATTCCTGAATTAGAGCTTGGGCTGCAACTGATAGATTGGCCGGAGGATCCTTATCCTTGTCGAGCGAGACGAGTTTGTAGCCGGCAATCCTTAGGTCGTTCTTGTCCTTGATTGTCTTGCTAGATTTCTTCGAACGGAGGTCTTGTTGCAGAGGTGGACGCTGATCTGTAGCGGCATCTGAGTATTCAGCAACGAACTGGCCGAACGATGATGAATCGGGTTGCTCGATTGGTTGTTCTCGATCTGCTGCATTTGTTGGACCCTGTTCTTGTATAGGTCGGAGTGGTAAATTCACCAGCGGCGGTGCCTGTTGACGGCTAGGTTTGTTGTCGTTCTTATTAGGCACCATTTTGTTAAGAACCGCAACGGCCAGGGCAAGTGGTTTCCGATTCTTTCTTCTATCGCGGTTTTGAGGACGGTAGCTTGAAAAGCTTTGTCCTTTGGTTGGAAGAAAATGGCTGGACTTATCGGAGTGCGAGACATTTTCACCGCTATCAACAGTTGAGAAGCAAGGGATGGTATCTTATCCGGTGTAACCATCGGCGTTGTTAGCCTTCAGCACAACCTCGTCAACCCCTACTTCAATCGCGCGCGAAGATAGCATTGTGCCTGATATTTCTTTCGCTGGGGAAGTATGGCTAGTTTATTTTGGTGGAAGAGCGATCGATTAAATAGGAAAATAAAAAATAGCTTTGCGTTACGTTCTACAAGAGTTTTTTGTTTGTTAGTTTTGTGCGGCTTCAAGGGAGCTCTCTCTCAGCTCAGTAATCTATGGACTAGTATCAATATTTATAGCATTATTATATCTCAGCCTACGCCGCGAAAACAAGATGCATTCTTAGTAATTTGTGACTGGTCCGGTGGCCACGTTACAAAAGTCAGCGACGACGATCTCACGAACTTCCCGCGAGGCCCAGGATTCCGACGTGACGCCATCCGATAAAGGTTGCGTGACTAATATCGCCGTCTTCATAATGATATGAGAATCCTTCCACAACAACAGTACGAAACCCTCGAGTCTTATATTCCCCAATATACGCTTCCCTTCAAGTTTATTCGCGACACAGACTAGTCTGTTGGTGACAGTCTGCCTTGGTGATCGGCGTATCTCGCGACGATATATACAGGATATTTTTAGGTCTAAAATATACTGGCTATCTTATTAGGCCGACAGACCCTATTCCCTACGAGAAGAAGCGATAAAAGGAAAGAATGAAAATACCCCATAATTACAGAGGTTTGTCGGGTAAATCCCAACTTGCTCACTCTTTTGAACTGCTCGTCTGTTTTCTGCACAGCATCGTCCTAGCCGCTTCCCTCCTTTGGCCCCCTGTTGACGTCTTCGTTCACTTTTACCCAATGTAAAATCGCCTCTGGGTCCCCTGTGATCCTCTTATGACTCGACTTCCTTTTAGCTATTGCGTTGATGTCAGCCACGCAAGATTTGCCATGCGTCGTCAATCCCCATAAATGAATGTCGTTCAGAATACTGAAAAAGAGCCCAAGATTGAGAGCCTCACAACAGTCCCCAACCGATATTTGCGACATAGTACAGCCGCTCCAGTTTTCATAAGTCTTTGGCGTAGTACACCAAATGCTCCAAGTTGATCCTGCTAGTATAACGCAGTAGTGGCGTAGCTCGTCTTTGTCCTCCGTTGACCAGTCGCTGTGCTTGTTTTCTAATTTAAGCATTTCGCGCTTTGTACACCATCTATTATATAATGCTACTGCGGAAGCAATAGCAACCTGGTTTTTAGCCGTAGGAAGCTCTTGGTCGTTTTTCCTAAACTTAATAGAGAGATAAGAGCAGACTCCTCGGTTATAGATAGTAGGGTAGAGGTTAGAAACCGCTACGCGATAGGACACGTCGAAAGCCTCTAGAGAAACGTAGTAAGCGCAGTCGAGGTGGATCTCCCACTCGTATTGCTTCCCCGATAGATCTATACGTGGAGGTGTCAGAAACGACCTTAGCAGTGGCTCTGTTGATGTGTTGGATGCTTGCTCGGGAACACATTGTAGCACGCGCACTGGTTTTAGGGTAATATCGGGGGTATGTAATGTTTCCCGAGGCACTCTGAAAAATATGGTTTCCAAAGCAAACGCTTGAAATTCGGCTTCAAGACATTCTTCTTCATTCATAAGGGCGTATTCCTTTGAAATACTCTCTAATAATTGCATTGTAGGTTGCAACCATATAGGGAGAGGAAACTCTTTTTCGCAACGCTTGAAGCGTGCTCTAAGATCCCTCGGTACATCAGGGGGGAAGGAAAAGTGTTCGAAGTAGCTGGTTATCGGTTCTCTTGACTCAACAAGTGATATACCGTATGGCGTCAGAACTTGCGTCTCAAAATCTGGATCCGTTTCAGATAGCGGTATAGTGGTTTGTTCTCTTTTGCTTGTTGAACTCTCTGTTTCCATTGCGTAGGACATGACCCCTTGCCATGTTTCATTTGCGCTGGACATGACGTCCTGCCACAATTGCGCAATAAACTCTGGATCTGCGGGAGCAATAAGGGCCATAGGGGTAATGGGAGCAGCGGGAGCATTGTCGGATGAACTTAAACGCGAGGGAAGAGAACGACAAACACGTGGCCGCGACGAAGAAGACGGAGGTGGCTTCGAAGCCCGCTTGCGGGCAGTGAAATTGGCAGTTGGTAACGTGTAGTGAGGTGATATAGTTTGTGTTTGTGTCGAGCAGGGCTCCATGTTGCGGCGTCTCTGAAGCTGTTGCCGTTTCTTATGGGTGTCCTTGGACGTGCGATTACAAGCCGAACTCCGTTGATCGCCACCAAGCGTACGGGATAATTTTACTGTCATTGTGTTAAATGGCGTGCAATTGGGTTATCTTGGAGTGTGTGATGTGGCTGATGGTAGGAGTAGTTGTTAGAGAATGTAAAGAAAGACGAATATGGTGAGAGGATATCTGGGTGCGTGAGGGTGCGTGAGATTAGTTGGTCAAGAGAATATTTTTGCTCTTTGGTAGAGAATTTCAAGTAAACAAACCCCCTCAAGCACATAATAAATCTCCTAGATAAGAAGTAACTGGTTGCGGCTTAAAAGTGGCTTACTGTCTCATGTAGCCCCGCCCGTTGGCCCTCGAACGAAGACTTGTTGAAACAAGATAAAATTAGTGAGCAAAACTGATTGGTTATCCTATTTGAAGCCTAAACACACTAGCTATCCTATTGCGCTGACAGACCGTATGAGAGAAGAAGAAAGAGGGGGAAACAAGTACTCCCTTATTACTATGTGACATCGTCGCTCCGGCTGCTCTCCTCCGTGGCGTCGACATCCTCCACTGTCTATTCTCTATCGTGTTGAGCAATCCTCCTGTTTCTTCCCCCGCTAGAAGTAAAGAGATAGTCTTTAACACAGGATTCGCTATGGACTAATATCAGTCCCCAATAGGTTATATCATTGACATATTCGATCAAGGTCGTAATGTGGCCAATAAGTGTGCAGTTCCCATACTTCAACAATATAACAGTACACCCAGTCCATTCTTCATAAGTCCTAGGGCTAGCACATCATATTTTCCAGTATGGTCCTGTAAATTCAAGACAATAATATCCTCCTTCGACTAGTTGTTCTTTTAATCTTTGAGAGTTTTAACCGCCAACGATTATACAACAATAATGTGGAGGCGATGGCAATGTGTCTTTCAGCGACATCAACAGACACTGAACTCTTCTTGAACTCAACTGTAAAATATGAGCCGAATGCTCGACCTTTGTATACCAAAGAAACAAGTTCACGGAAACGGTGCGACCACCATTCGGGAAAGCTTGGATGAACACATAATATGAGCCATCTGGGCGAATATCCCAGCCGTATATGTTCTCCGATTGACCTAATGGAGGTGACTGCCACACCGTAGACTTATCTGCGGGGTGAACAAGTTCTACTATGCACTCTGGTACAAACTGCACCGCGGATGGTATGAGATCGAGTGGCACCGCATCGCCATTATAGAAAATCTTTGCTAGAGCATACGCTTGAAAACCGGCTTCGCAGTGGTCCCTTTCCATCATGCGGTATTGCTGTTGAATGCGCCCCTTGTCATTTGCGTCCAATCTTATCGCGAGGGGAGGTTTTTTTTATATAAATTGAGGCGATCTGCACGGTCCAGGGGTACCTCCTTCGAAAACGAAAACTGATCGTAGAAGCTAGTTCCCAAGTATGTTCCCCAACCGAGGGTAATATGTGTGTCAACAGAACTAATTGCGAAGTTCTTGTCGGTAATACTAACTCCTTTTGATGTTTTTCTTGTTTATCCTACTAAAGTATCTACTTCGGATGTGACGGTGTTTCGCCTGGTTTGTCTGAGCCTCTTGCAAGTCGTGTTGGAATAGAGGATCCTCCTCTCTCAACCCCTCCTGTCCTACGCTTGCTTCCCGTGACGTCCTCTCACAACCGCCGGTGATCCTCGTCAATAGGAAGATGGACTGATGTATTTAAGTAATGATTTTTCCTGTGTAATCAGTTCAGGACATCTTCAGCTATCAATCTAAGAGTATATCTAACCATACACTTGGCTATAGCCTTGACGATTGACAAGTGACTTTACGACGACGACCTTACAGCGTATTGCTCTGACTTACATCGTGACTTACTTACCGAACACCAAATGACTTGTATTCAGCTGCCCGACACCTGTCGAGTAACCGGATCGTTACATATTGATTGATTATTAAGGAATAGGAGTGTAGCGATGGTAATCGCTTTCTCATAAAGTATCAAGTCGCCGCCCCCTACGCCATACAATGTATCTATGTCCCTTCTGGACGTCAAACCTGCCAAACAAAGCCGTCTGATCCCCCGCGGTAGGTTCATGATCGCATAACTAAAGCCCCAAATAGAGGCTGTCGAAAAGAAGTAATGAAAACGCATTGCTGCTGGCCGTGTCATCATACGGAAGCAACAACCTGAAGAAAAAAAAACAACGCCAACCTTCTGATCCCCTTCTCAAATCATTAAACCCCATTCCTGGGTTCTGTCTATCGGTTGACTCAACTCGATAAAACTCCCGAGGCATCACCTCTCCATCGACAAGTGTAACAAGGGCCAGTACTCTGGAGCTTGGAATTGGGCTTCAACTTAGTAATAATTCTCTAGGGTTCTAAGGATTCCTATATCTAAAAGGAGAAGATTCTGAGAGACAGAGGAGGATATCCTTTAGTCTTTTATAGACCTTCCAAGTATGCCTTGAGCCTTCAAGTTGGGCATTAACAACCAACATGCATACGTTAGTCTGTATGTTGGTCTGTATGTTGGTTGCAAGTAGCCAATAGCCTTATAGTACAGGTGGGTCTAGTCCCTCACGATCTAGCCCGTGTGACAACAAGGAGGTCGTCTAGTCTTGTGCATGAAAGAAAGGTGTATTTACTCCTGGTGGCGTTCGTCGCCCCATCGAGCGCCCACCGTGACCCAAGTCTGCTTCATCGAAGCCAGAGTATCGCGATAGCCTCCCCACCTCAATCGGGTTTCGCGGCTCATGCTGCTATTGCCGAGTCCGCCATTAGATACCCACTCCTTCACGACGTTCTTGATGAACTCAACCTTGCGACGGAAGTCATTGGCTGCTGGAATACCCTGGAGGGATAGACTGATCTCTGGTCGGCGTCTTGAGGAGACGGTGCGTCCAGGACGAATGGCGGCGGGCTTGGATTGGAAGTTGAGCAGAGTCTGAAGTGGGTATGACAGCATCGCGCGTTCGTCAAGAGCCGCCTCGCACATGCTACCAGTTGTCGCCAACTTCTCTGCCGCCTCCTGAGGGAGATGCCAGAAATGGCACCATCTACCCGTCGCGTCTATGACAACTTTGGTGTGGTCGGGGAAATTGAACTAATGTCAGGTTAGAATATTGGAAGATTACAAGTGGAGAAGAGCCACGAGTAAAAGGCTGTCGAAGAAGGACACTCACCTGAAGGTGGCCATCGCAGAACACCCAGCAACCGACATCCCCAAATCGTTGGTAAAACGTAACCACATCGCCTGGCTGAGCGCTGGTTGGAGTCTTGGTAGTCGGAATATCCAGGTTAGTCTCTTCAGCAGGGACGGCATCATCTCTTCCATGAGCTATCATATAGTTTGCAAACTTCTTCCATAGAATAACCCTTTCCCTCTTCCTGTGCTCGTATAAATCTTTCCCTGCCTTGAGCTTTCCAACACTCCCATCAGGTAGCGTAGGAACTTTGAACTGTTGTGCTGGGATGCTAACTTGGCAGAGTCCCCGCTCTCCATGGTTCTCGAAGAAGTGGATACTTTCCGAGAGAGGTACTGGATGGTGTCGATCAGGATACGATTCATCTTGGCGTCTTTGAATATGTCTCTCTGCGCCCCGCACAATCATACATGCCGGTGGCAGAAGCGTAGTCTGGCTACCTTCCTTTGTTGGAATATCTCTTAGCGCACAGCCAATGCTGCCGTCGTTGAGAATATAACCGAGGCCGAATTTGTGGGTGTAATCAACCCACTTGACCACAACAAATGGAAGCGGTGGCGTCACATCCTTGGTGGAGATAATTGCCATGGTTCGCGCATTGAGAGCTCGTTCGAGCTCAGCCTGGAGGCGCTGCAGCCTTTCGAGAATAGCGTCCGGTTTGGATGCGGGAATCTCAAAAGGTCGCTCTTGAGGGCCAAATAGAGTTGCGTTCTTCATAACTTTGTTCTTCTCCTTTGCGGCGGGTTGGTTGGTCGAGCTGGAAGTTGACACAGCCTTTTCAGCGGGCACCACCAGCGCTTTGGGGGCTACAGGTTGCTCAAATGTGAGCGGCACTCTTTCAGAGGTGCTGCTCGACGCCCGCTGAGGTTTGTATGAATCTGTCGCCTCCTTGGCTCTCGACTCGGTTGCTGGTAATTCTCTTCTTGATCTTGCTCGGAGGGACTGGCTGGTAGAAATCGGTTCTAGTAGAGAACGAGGCTTTAGAGATCCGATGGTCGTAGCCGGTCGATTCTGGGCTCTTTGCTGAGCAGCAAAGCTTTGGGGAGGCGCCCGTAGTAGACCTGAAGGCTCCTTCTGAGCAGGTACTACAGCCTCGGCTTGGGAACGGTAGGCTTGTTCGTGGGACCGGGCCAAGGGCCTCTGCTGGTGTTGTTGGAGGTGCTGCTCCTGCTGTTCCCTCAGCCATTGGTCGAATGGACGATAGACTATATTCTCGGCGAGTGGGATAAGAGGAGTGAAGCCAGACTTTTCCTCTGCAGCAAATTCCTTCCATATTTGCGTATGGATAACCTGGACAGGCGCCCAAGGACCTACGCCACAGTCGCGACACATTTCTCTCAGATTCCTTGTTGCCAATGCTTGCCTCTCAGGTGTATGTTCAAACCAGAACTGCGGCGCCGTTGGATCGGCCTCTCGCAGTTTTGTGTTGTACATATCAGCGGGAACCGGCATGTAGCCAGAGACGAAGAATGGGTGCTGCACAATACTATCAGGATCCGGTCGCATATCAGGATCCGTCAGCATAGTGGCAACGACATCCTTTGCCTCTTGGCTAATACTTTTGTTTGCGGTTGGCCATTCGTAGTCCCTCTCCCTTACTCTACGGTAGATTTCGTCAGGTGTACGAGATTGAAATGGCGGCTTAGATGTAAGCATCGCAAACCTAAATTTCCAAGTATCAGTGTCGCCTCCCTCGTCTCTACTGCCTCTCTCTTCTTGAGGGCGGAGAATTTTTTGCACTAACATTATAATACCCAAACTCCAGATGTCAACCATGTGATCATGCCCCTTCTTGCCCTTCTCCAATATCTCTGGAGCCATATAGTTTAGTGTGCCACACAGGGTTGTCCTGCGGATGGTATGCATGTCCCTACCAGTTACCAAAAGAGCCGCAAGGCCAAAGTCTCCGATCTTGGCATTCATTTTCATATCTAGGAAAATGTTGCCCATCTTCAAGTCTCGATGAATGATTCCTTTACCATGCATGTATTTGATGGTCTCGCGGTGTTGTGGGTCTGCGATCATATAAAGGAAGTGAACCAGTGCACTCTCCAGATGGGATCACCAGCAGTGTATTCAGATGATCTAAGGTCTAAGTTCTAGTTACAAAGTAAAGGAATACAAGCTTGTTATTTATACTGGCGATCACTTGAACTAGGGCTGGCCCGCTCCCGTACGTAGTAGGGGGCTCGGCCAGACCCACTTTTCCGTGACAGATGGCACCCGCAATCTGGACTGAGTAGTAGCGAACTTCTGGTTCAGTGAGACCCCGTCTGCTCCTGACCATATCCATGAGAGAACCATTTGGGCAAAGTTCGAGAACGAGATATGTGCAGCTGTCGTATGAGAACGCCCTGAAAAATTCAACAATGTTTTTTTGGTTCATCTTGGAGTGGATTTGAAGTTCGGTTCGGAACTGTAAAATGGTATTAGTTCCAAATACTGCCCTTTTCAAGGGGAATGAGAACAAATGCCCTACCTTCTGTTCCATCTTTGGCGCCATTTGACTCTTTACAACCTTGAGCGCATACTTTTTTCTCGTGTTTACTAGACTTCCTTGCCAGCAAACGGCAAAGCCACCCTTCCCCAGCTGCTTTTCGGTCTCATACACTGCTCCATCTGGGCGATCAGCGCTTGGGGGTTCAGGGACGTGTAGAGGAGGCGCAGGCGGATGGGGGTTCTCCTTGGCTGTCTTCAGCTGCCCAGCTGCTTTTGTCTTGAGATCCATTGCTTTCGGCATTCGTTGAGCATTTGCATCCCTTGGCGACAATGCCTCCACGTCCACTCCGCCCTTAGCCAGTAACCTGTGGGCCATTCCGCGCTGGTTCGATAAGAGATCGTGGGCAGCCGGAGTCAACAACTCCTCCGTTGGCTCAACGACCAGTCTTGACTATGAAATACAGATCGCGGGTTGCGTGCGTATAATATGTGGTTGTCAAGGAATCTCCTAGTAATGTTAGCCGGCGATATAGAGATTTTGCTGGAGCAGATTCGCAGGTGTCCACATATACATGAAAGAAGACAGACACGGTCTTAATGTATGTAAATGTTTCTGACTGGTAAATCGGGCGTCCCACCACAGTAAAATGTATAATAGTAGCGTGAACTGGAGATGGAAAAAGACGGCGACTTACAAAATTATCTTCCCAACGCAACATGCGCTAAGAATGACTGAAGACCAAGAGGAATGGGATAATACAGTCCAAAAAACTCAATTATTCGAGTTGATCGTAGCCGAACATTTGTGTTGGCAGACTTGTGAGTGTGTATGTCTGCTTACCTAGTTCGCAGGAATTGCAGGTATTGGGCGGGCAGATCTTCTGTGCTTTGTTTTCATTTGTTTCCACTGGTTGCTCCGCAACGTAGCAAACCACCACCTCTGCCCCTTGCCGTACAATATGATCGGATCTACGGGAACAATATCGTAGGAATCTAAGGACGTGTGACCGCAAGTCGGTGCGCGTTAGCCGCCACCAAACCTACGGGATAGTGTTGCTGTCATCGCGTGAGGGAGAATTAGCAATGGTATCTTGGAGTATTTGATGTAGGTGATGGTAGGGGAATTTGTTAAGAGAATATTCAGATAAAATGAGATTAAATAGTTAAGAGGGTAGCAAAGTAAATAAACTTCCTAGATAGGAAACGGCCCCAGTTGCGGCTTAAAAGTGGCTTTTCTAAGTACTACCTAGCTATGGCCCTCTTAAAGGGCTGATTACCAGGCAAGGCATGCCTATGAGGCTGAGCAAAGGCTATAAAGTGGATCGAAAGAAGATAAAAATGGGGCCGGGTCTACGAGGCTGAGCCTGATCACACGAAGACATCGGTAAGAAAACTCGAACAAAGAGGAAAGTGGAACAGTTAGCGATGAGAACGATATGGGTCTCGCATAAAGGCAGGTCAGGGTCAGCAGAGATACATACACATAACGTCGTCACCCTTAGACTCGCGTTCAAAGACATTGCGGTGCAACTAAGAAGACTAACATGAATTCAATTCCCAGCCGTAACTCGAACAGTCTCAACTGTTAAGGGTTACATCCCATAGACGGCCGTCCCACGAGAATCGACTCGACGGGTTGGGTTTGATGATAGAAGTAGATTTCGCTTTTGGATATACACATTCCGGGCGCCGCCATCAAACGACAAGAGAGTAAGATGGGATCAATGATCGGTCGCTTTGATTTCTCTGTCAGTTGCTTTCTCGATCACCTGAATGTTCAAAGTTCTGCTCTCCGACGTCCCCACTACCCAGGGACCTCGTCTACCAACACGTAAACAGAGCGAGATGTTATTCAGTCGGTGTTCTCCTAACCAATCACTCAAATTCAACGGCCAAAACGAGTCATCACTAGCAAGATAGACAACTCGTTGGACCCATGTTCCTATACAAGCGCGAGCACCTCATATTACATTTTCACTCGGCATCCCTAACTTCAACTTTTGATCACGCCGACCCGTGGAGAACTCGAGTTTCTCGACAAGTATACGGCGCCCTATACTGCCCCACTGCGACCTTTGTTTTGGAAATGACGTGGCAGAGCGTGCATGCGTACACATTTTTTTTCGCGGGATGGATAGTCACAACTCAGATACACGATGAATAGCACACTAGTAGTAATTGGCTTCTAATTCGACCGCTTGCGTAAAAAAACATCACCAAACAGCCCCGAGCTGTTAAACCATTTGGCATACCCCTATCATTCAGTGTTTTCCACACCCAACTACTGATATTATCCCCAGCTTTTCCAATACCCCCTCGAAGGGTGGATGTGCCTTGGCGCATCAAACATAGGAATGACAGCAGAAACACCCATGCCAACCTACTGATACAAACAGAGAGTGAAAGTGCGACATCTGTCAATCCTTTATTGGATGCTAAGTTCTTGAACGTTAGCAGCATCGTCCATGTGGAGGGAGAGCGCACGCACAAGACTGACCCAAAACTCGGACAAGATCTTGAATCGTAGCACGTGGTCTCTTTATTGCGCGAGGGTGCGGTATGACCAGATACGAGCTCTCATATCACCAGAGCCGGTAGCGAAGAATCCACCAGTCGGGCTAGGTGCGACTGATATGACGCTGTTCTTGTGTCCCTGAAGCATCAACTGCGTATATCCAGTGCGCGGGTCCCAGAACTGCACGCCCCGATCTTTGGACCCAGACATGACCCAGCTGGCATCCGGCGTGAGCGCCACACTAAGCACGAAATCCTGCCCACAGTCAGTACAGTGTTACAAAAGAGTGTGCCTACGTTCTGCAAAAAAAAAAAAAAAAAACCAAAAAAAAAAAAAAAACTTACTCGATGACCTTCAAACGTCTTGATGCACCGTCCTCCCTTCGGTCCAGTATTGCCTGGGAGGCGAGAAGGAGAAGGCGAGAGCTCCCACATCTTGATCGTCTTGTCTAGACTGCCACTCACGAGCTCCTTGCCACTGGGAGAGAAGGCGACAGAGTAGACGCTGTCTTTGTGGCCGTCGGGGCCTTCCAGGCGCTCCAACAGGTATCCTTGATGGATATCCCAAACACGCACGCTCTTGTCCAGGGAACCCGCTGCCACATACTTGGTATCTGGTGAAATGGCGACGGTCGTCACGCCGTCCTCAATCGTGAGGGTCAATATGTTGGAGCTTGTGTCAATGTCCCAGAGGCGTACAGTACGATCTCCACTACCGGATGCTATGGTCCTTCCGTCCCGAGCAAAATCGAGCGAGTAGATGTCTTGCTCGTGTCCGGCAAAGGTATTGCGAATGGTTCGGTTGGCGATATCCCAGACCTATGCTTGTCAGTATATAGAACCGGGGAAAAGAAAAAAGAAAGAGAGAGAGACAAAGAAAAACAAGCGTTTCAGCGTGAGAACCTACCCGAATGAGTTTGTCTTCTGCTCCAGTGGCAAGATATTTTCCGTCAGGACTGAAGCAGACGCTTCGGATATACAAATCGCCAGACACGTCGACGTTCTCGTCTTGTAGAACGCAGACCTTCTCGCCACTGGATACGTCGTAGATCTGTGCCGAGCGGTTGCAGCCAGTTGCCACGTATTTTCCGTCGTGACTGAATCGAACACAGCAGACCACGCTCTCGTGAGATAACGTGTGAACGAGGTCTACGTCCAGGACGCGTGGAACATGTTGGTTAAAGATGACGAACCAGTCATCGCGCGTCTTCTTCACGTGGGCAGGAACGCGGTCGGGGTCCAGCTCTCCAAGGGCATTATTCACCATGGCACTCGGAGGAGGATGGACGACTCTGTGATCAGGCGTGGGGTGATTCGGAACCTGAGGCGACGCGCCGGGGCCGGCATAGGGAAGAGGCGTGTTGATCTGGGGCGTGGCCGGACCACCAGCGGGAGGCCGTCCGATACCGCGCTTACCGGGTCCGGGAGAGGCCGTCGTCTGGGGAGCCTGGCCGGGGAAGCCATTAGGACCTGGACCCTGCCCGTAGCCAGGTTGGAAGGGGGGCGCCTGTGACGGGGGAGGAGGTGGAGGAGGCGGGCCTTGCAGTCCCGGTGGTGGCTGGGGCATCTGGTGCTGAGCCTGAGGCGGCTGGTGCTCGGGTGGCGGCGGCTGAGGGGGCAGGCCAGCACCCTGGCCGCCCTGGCCGGTCATGATACCACCAAAGAGGTTGTTCCCGACGCCAATCGACGGTGGTGGAGCGGAGGGACCGCCATGCTGGGGTCCGGGCATGCCAGGCTGCGGAGGCGCCCCTCCTCGCGCGGCCTCGAGCTGACGGCGAAGTAGACTGATCTCCTCCTCATACCTATGATCTAGTCAGTCGTGGAGAGAGAGAGAGAGAGAGAGAGAGAGAGAGAGAGAGAGAGAGAGAGAGAGCAGTGTGAAAACACGCCACGTACTTTTGCTTGATGCTCATGTGAGCCTGTTCCAATTGATACACCTTGTCCCGAATGAGCGACGCTTCTTGGACTTGTTGTTGGACTGCCAAAGCTTAGTAGGTTGTCTTGAACACTTCTCAAGAGAGAGTATGTGTACAAGAGAGAGAGAGAGTGAGAGATTTTCCAAGATGTTCGACGAAGAGAGAGAGAGAGAGAGAGAGGTTCACGATGTGCGTGTGAAGTGACAGCCAAGGGCACTTGGAAGAACTTACTTTGCTGTTCATATCCCTCATTGATGCGAATCTGATTCTCGAACTCGCTGCGGATCTGGTCCAGCAATTCTTGGAGGCGAGCACCGCTCTGTGGCAGGCCGCGGGCGTGCGGATACAAGGACATGATGATGGATCAAGCTTTTTGTGTGTGCGTGCGTGCGTGTGTAACAGATAGCTTGAACGCGCTTCCTCGGCCGTTGTTGTAACCACCCCGCCTCTGTTGTGATCTATCTTCTCAAAAAAAACAATGTGCCGATGAAATCTTTCTTCTTCTTCCTTTCCTCTTTTTTTTTCTCTCCCGCAGGAACACACACGTATTATTTCTATTCTGTGGAGCGTATCGCGCGACGCAGCATGAGAAAATCGTACTAGATTGGAGATCTGAAAGCGTAGCCTTGCAGCCTGCTACCGACTGGGACGATCACGTCGTCGCGGTAGGGAGACGCAAGTTACGGACTGACTCGATCGTGGTTGAGCGAATGGCGAGAGACGTACGCAGTGTTTCGAGATGGGCGGCGTCAATGGAAGGTTGATTGATGGAGTTAATCGGATGGAAAGGGGAGGGAGAGGCAGGTTTGCTGCTGGCGCTGAAGGAGCAAGGAACGGCGGCAGAGTGGATGCGAGGAAAGAGGATCCAGGCCAGCGCGGCTTATATAAGTTGTCCCCATTGGTATTAAGATTTTGTTGGACTGCAGCTGCCCATGCCGTGGGTGGGTTCCCATCTGTGCTTGCATCCGAGATATGTAGGGTACCTAGGTACACGCGTATGTACCCGTGCACTAGGGCAGGTAGGTACCTTTGGGGCGGGTGGGTGTGAGTGGATTGGCGTCTAAAGTAAGTATCTAGGTAGGTAGGTACCTTGAGTTAGGTGCTTTTAAGTGATGGCTAGTGGGTCTGTCTTTGGCTGTTGTACTGTACGATGCATACATGTAGTTCTTCATGAACCTACTAGGTAGGTGCCTAAGGTAGATACTTATGCAGAGGCAAAGTCCTGTGGGTTGTACTGTACCAAAGCCCACTAGCAAGCCTGCCCCAGTTTGCTCTTTTTTACTCGTCTTCGTACTGGCGGCGGCTACTTTTTCTTAGTGTATATGTAGGTGGCTGCCTTGTACATTAGGTAGGTGGACAAGGTTCAGGGAAGCCGAGCGACCCCATTTCTACAGGAGCCTACTGGCTGGTTCAAAAAAGCTCTCCTGCAAGGTCGTGTAAGTAAAGAGCTGTGCTGCATGATGGGCGATGGCTTGGTTCGGGCGAGTGCTGCTGCAAGGCGGGTTGCAGGGGAGCCTTGCCACAATAGCGCTGGCAACAAAACAAAACGTTGAGAGAGGTTCGTGTGTTCATGTACGATGGTATGTACAGTCTATACTGTGTGCAGCACGGCACTTACATAGGTACCTTTGGTAATGCAGATATACCTATCTACGTACATTTGTACTTCTCGGCCCCTAGCCCATTCGCCAAAATAATAAAGTAATGCGACTTAGGCTTAACGTGCGGTGAATAGCTTCTGTGTGTTACAGCATACATAACCATAAGAGTAGACAAACCTTAGATCCACTCTACAGGTAAGTCTGTCACTCTACAGGTAAGTCTGTTTGCCGCCTCGGAGAAATCTATACATCCCTAGAAAGTCAGGTACTTAAACTTAAGGACATGGTGATTTTCTTGGCTTTATTCAGTTAGGAGGTTCTGTTTTTCTAGTCGGCGTACTCAGAGACAAACTACCCAGCATAAGCATATGATGTTGGCTGCTCTGTTATACCTACAATAATACAGTATGGTACCTAAGGTACCTAAGTAAGGTCATGATGTGGAACTTCGTCGCTACTACATATATTCCAGTAATTAGTGCCTAATACGGCAAATAGGACTTGCCAAGGATGTAAGAACTTATTCACTTTATGTCAAAGAATACCACCTGCAAGCTACATCCATGTATTGCCAGAAATCCTCAATGTACTTGTAGTTGAACACAAGACAGGGGTGAGCGGGTTGTACAACAGACGAACCCCATTCATTCTCTCTACCCCACCCAGAAAGAACCGGCTCCTCAGTGGGTTAGGTAGGATGGCAGGTCCGGGCGGGATACGTGCTCGCGTGTACTTGACTTGTTTTATGATCCCATAAGTATAACTCCGCCGGGAGGGCCAGAGGGTCCCTCCCCCCAGTGCTCAATTGCGCCATTCCTCATTCGTTTGTCGAGCCATCCCCGACGCAGAACCACACTTTGCGATCCAGGATTTCCCATAAACAAATAAAGCAGAGGAGATCCCGAACCCCTGGTCGAGCCTAGCCCTTCACCGGTGTTCATCATATACCTGCCTACATATGATATATGCCGTCAGCAATCCTACCTTCTTTCCCCTGCTGCTGCCTTGTTCTCCCGTCTCGCCTGTGTACATACGTATACTACATACATCCACTGCCAGCGGATAACGCGTTCCATCGTAGATATCGGGAAGTGAAGCGGGTTTGAGAAGCGATATGCGCCAAGCGATTCGGTGAAACCCCTCTCACGCTCTCGTTGAACAAGACGCCGTATCCTCGGTCCTTTTGTCCACATCTCCGGCTCGGCTGAGTCAACTTGCTGTATATAGATAGAGTGTTACAACATTTCAAAACCTCAGACTTCTGACGTGGCCTTACGCTGTGAACCTTGGAATATTGGACGAACAAGATTGGCAAGGTACGACGTTATGGTAAGATACATATTATAAAGGCTAAAAGTGTACTGTACCACCATTATCATATAAATGAGACGGATAATTCTTGGTTAACTAGTTGTTTAGGGTCTACTGGAAATCTTACCTACTTTCTATCACTTAGCAAGGTACTTGCAGATTTGCGTAAGCCCATTGTACATGACGAATTCATGGTGAACAGCACGATCACGAGGTCCTACGGTACAAAACGTGTAGATAAATCATATAAGTTGGCGCCGACCCTTCACCACGACATGAAGCGGTCGGCCCATTATCGCCGATAAAATTCGGATAAGAAGTGGTCGCCTTATGTTATAAAGAACGGAGGCCGGGGAAGCATGTCGCAGCCTAGGAACTTGAGTTGTGAACCAATACAGTTCCAAGTGAAGCGGTCTGATAGTAATTATGCATGCATGTATGCGGCGTATTCAAGGCCATACGTGGTGCCTATATTTTTGCCTAACTCACAGTAGGTAGGTACCTGTACTATCTAGATCACGGCTATAACATAGAATCGGTGTTAAGCTAAAGTCCTTTCAAACGCCCGGCCGTTGATTGATAACGAGATCCTGATTGAAAAAAGCCCGAACCCTTAAACGGGAATCGTTTCATCTCCGCCAGACGGAGATTAAGATTTTCCCCTTCTGCTCAAGCTGATTTGACCCAACCATTCACCATTCGTGTCCTCAACCCTACCTAACTATCACATCTAATCAATCTATACTTGTTTCTGACCAGTATCTACCTTTTAAGGACTACCTATCCTATCGCAATCTAGACGCTTGAAAATTTCGAAATGCTGCATTACCCGAGTGGTACGACTTTGTCTTGAATAGTCGCAAACTTTGTGGTAAGCGTATTGGATGGTGGACCAAAGGCGTTAGAGGTAACTATTGGCGGACCTACGAATGTCCACGTGAGCCTTCAGAATACATTTCTCTCCGTGTATTTTAGTATCACAACATTGATTGTACAGATCCGTGTTTACTCATAAGAACTTGTAAGAACTTGGTAATTTGCACTACGACAACCCGGTTACGGATTTTGTTCGCCTTTACCATGTCCTATTCGTTTTATCGAATGTCACCTTTCGTCACATGATGTATTCCTGTAGATTCTTTGTTTGACTGTAGATGAATACAGCAGCATCAACGACGCATCTCCTCCAATGTCCCAAAGGGACCAAATTCCGAGCTAGGCCCAGTGAGCGAAACCTGCGGACATCTGCGATATAGGAGTGAAGGCATCGGTTGCAACAACACACAGTTCTTAGAGGTCTATGGCCATATGTCCAAGCACTTACAACGCTGTTCCATCTTCCCGCAGTCGAAACTATGTACGTCGCGAAAATCAACTCCACTCAAATATGCATAACGAAATTCTTGATTGGTGTAGATACTCGATCCAGATATTTGTAGGCAATGAAACGAGATATTCAGGTAGCACTTTACTCCGAATTCGACAGCTACTTGAGCCACGATTTGCCATAAGCATATGGTTGGTTCCCTTGTAACGATGTCCTGCTCGAGCTATAAAAAAATAGAGTGGTTAAAAATAGGCAAAAACTAACAGTCATGCATCAGCCGTGAATCGAACACGGGGCCCATCGATGGCAACGATGGATTTTACCACTAAACCACTGATGCTGGCAATACGAAGTTAGAGTTTTTTTCGTTAATTGTCGATGGCCGGCTGGTCTTCAGCTGCAACAAAATCAAACAGTGCTTCATGATAACTTCGTCATTTAAAAATGACATGCCATTGTTGAGCTGCGCGAAGCTTGTGCTGCTAGATCCCTAGGTTTTAAACGTTGGCCTTTATTTTCCATGACATTGCATAAGGTAGTTCTAGAAGAGACGAGAACTGCTGCGGAAACGTACAGCATGGCCTCTCTATAAAAGAGAGCTCCGGCTTCAGAGGAAGAAAGTCCGACACGATGTGTCGTGCTAGGCACCTTTGCACTCAAAGGCAGACCTTGAGGCCATATCCACAGCATTTTAAACCTCTTTTTTTACATTATACTTTTAGCACTCCCGTTCAGTATTGTATGGCCTCACTTCACTGGCGTCAGTCAGTTGATATACTGTTACTGCAATTCTCCTTGTACAGTTCACATGTCTTCCTAGATAACGGGGTCTTAAGGTCGACATCTAATATGTTTTCAATTGACATACATGCTGATTCTATTTCTCTATCACTCTAGGTCGCCATGGCCGTGAAGTGAGAAAAAGTAGCAGAGAACTGGGCAGAGCGAAACTAGTCGATATTAAAAAGCAACTCTCATTACACGGCAGGATACATTGAGTTTGTTGAGATGAGCTTGAGTCAGGCAATGTAAGTTATCAACAAAGCCTCCCGATTAGGAAAGTAGCGTCAATCTTCGACTGTCGCGGCTAGCTCACCAGATGTGAATGCTGGAGCAATAGAAAGGGTCTCGAGATGATAACATGTCGGCTCGTCGGCAAGTTAACAAACCATGTGGGGGAGATGACGAATAAGAAGATCAGAGCCACGTACTGTCACACAGGCAGACAGACCCAGAGAACTGGATCTACATTGCATATCCGACAACCCGCGGGTAGGAGCTTCCGATATCGTGTAGATAATCATATGAGCGGCAGATCGCAGACTCAGCTATCCGTGTTTTTCACGATCGCAAGAATAACTAGGTAACTAGGCAATATGGGGAGAGACTGGCAATATCAAGTGAATGAATGCGAAAACTACACTTGTGTTTCTTGTGTTTTGGTAGATTGTTTGCAAATCGTATCTCATACCGAGCCCTAGACTTCTAGCCCTTGTTACACGAACTGATGGGGACTGACTATCCATAGCTTGTATTTTCGTTCGCTCAGCGAACTACATCTCATCACTAGGCTGTAAGAACGTATCTCTAAGGGGAGCTCTATCAGAGACATTGTACATTAGCACGCTCATTCTCCCTGTGTAGAATTCAATTATATTCGTTCGTTCAGAAAAAGTTACCCGAGCAAACATACTACATACGCCAAATTATTAAAAGGACAGAGAAGGAAGGGCGTGGAAACTGCTTATCTTGACATGAGGTTTAACAAATCGAAACGAGGGGTTACTTATCATAGACCTTAATCTTCTGCAGTACCCAAGAGAGAGACTATGATGAACCAGCAGAGAAGCAACTTGATGATAGAACAAAATGTGCCGTCAACGTAGTTTAATTGAATAAGTACGATGTTTTGGCACTTTGATAGGGGAGACGGCTATTGTTCAAACGATGGTACGTACTAGGGTAGCGTGCATCTATAACTTCGACGTTGTTATATTACTTGTATCATGGCGTTGAGTTGGTTCGTCGTCTCGGACTTGACTTGGAATGGTCGATTGTTCGCTTGCTCAAATTGAAGAGAAGAATGTAGCGGACTAGCTCTAGCTGTTACAATAATATGAGATTTACACGCAATTACTACTACAACCTAAGGCTCCTTGATGTAGGAAAGGAATAGCTGCAGTAATATACTGGTTATGTTGAATTGCAAGGGACATGTCAGCAGCATGAGGAGAAAACTGTTGCACCTTCTTGAACCTGAACTGGACCACCTGAAAATAGTTCACAATGTGACAATAATATAAATATAGCTGCAGTAGTGTAGTGGTTATCATTCTAGCCTTCCAAGCTTGAGACCGGCGTTCGATTCGCCGTTGCAGCATGCATTTTGCCCCATCAGGGGTTGATCTTTTGTTATAGTGGTCTAGGCTTACTGTAGGAAACCTAATGGTGTTTTAATTGAAGAGAAGCTATCTACTAGATTTTCTCAATCAATCAGATGCTCGTTTTGCCTTCGTGATCTCCTCTTAGGGAGCCTGAGCTTGTGATCATTAACTGAACCGCTAATCTGCCTGAGACAGCACGGATCTTGAGTAGGTATTCCAAAGATGGGCATGGTTGTGCACGGTAAGTTTGTTGGACTGGAAGCACGCATTCGCGACCTGTCTGCTATGACTCGGTCAAGTATATATAACTATCTACTACGGCGCAAGCCTCTATACTACTTACATCTTGCGGATCAGTTGATCAGTTCGACTCAATGTTGGTTGGCGCCGTCAATCCCTCAGCGTCTCTCTGAAGCAAAATGCCCCGCGTTCATGACAAGGGTTGCCGTTTCACAGTCTCGACAGTCCAACGAACCCCTGCCATAGCATCATGGGAGGTCCCAATATGGAAATATGCTACTAGGCCTCCACGTTTCGACTTAGTACTTTTAGCGCTAAGCTTCATAGTCCTCGACCCAACTTGAGACGCCAATGTTGCAGCTTCGCCAAAACGCACGATTTCGTTATCCACCCACCGAGTTTCGCTTCCATGCACCGTGGATCGCTCAGGGGATCGCCATATGAAGGTATGTTTTGGCGAGGGATTGGCCTTCGTGGCTCCTCGACTTGTCCAAAGTCGAACTTCATCCTTTTTTTTCCTAAAGGAGGAGACGTCTTCTTAACTCTTCTTCGCTTCTTGCCTTGCTGCTGGTTCGGTCTAAGATTACACATTCCCTTCTAATTCACTTCATTCATTCACTTCTCTTCGCACCCGGTGTGCATCTTTCTTTTCCTAGTACTAAAAAATGGCGAAGAAGTATCATCAGATCTCTCTGGACGAGGAACCCTTTTTGGAAAAAGGCCAACGCACTGAAAGTGAAGAGAGGCTCACATGGACGGGCGAGAGCGAATCGTTCATTTCTACAATCCAAAGTTTAAGTCCTCATTGGGTATGGTTAGCACATGCTATCCTATTATCGGCGTCCGTGCTCTTCTTCGCATTTAGCTTTTGTGCGAGGACAGCCAAGATATCCGATCTGGAATATACGAGAAGATACTCGGCATGGTGTAGGCGTCCCAACGAAGGTATAGATGTCCGGATACTGATACTGCCTCTAGCACCGGCCGCGAGCGCCGTCAAGTATGAAACGCAGCATTTCGATTTACCTCCAATCGCAGAAGGGCCGTTCATTGGCAAAGGGGACGATGTAGACGCAAGATGGGATTACATATCAGCAAGTACGTACCCGTCGTCACTCACCATGTCGGGACAGGAAGTTCTAACACACCCTGTCAGTCGGCGATACCATGATATCCCACGATGAGATGATCAAGCTTGGACTGAATCCGGACGATTCGTTGAAGATTACGGATCCGCGCAACGGAAAGCCGGGCTACCGTGTAGCCATCGAGGTCTTTCACCAACTACACTGCCTCAACTTGCTGCGGCAGAACGTGTATAAGGACTACTACGCTCCCCTCGGCGGCGACACGTCGGCGCCACTGATGGATCTGCGGGGACATCTCGACCACTGCATCGATGCGTTGCGACAGTTCGTTATGTGCCAGGGCGACGTTGGCGTGTTCAGCTTCCACTACCCTTTTAATGATGGTGATCCGTGGCCAGACTATAGCACGCCGCACACGTGTAGGAATTTCGAGGCCATAAGGCAATGGGGTGTAGACCATACCGTGCCGCGGGGTCCGGACGAACCTGAACATTGATTTTATTCCTTGGCTGGCGCCAGCAGTGAATTTGATCGTTAAGGTGCAACCCGAATATGATCATCATGTATGAAGAATACAGTTCGGCTTGTTGTGTTGAAGGATCAGCTCGAGCTCCTAAAAACAACGCCTTCGTCTACCTAAGCAAACAGAGATATATATAATAACCACATGACGGCTATGTGGAATTTGTCTGGTTAAGGAAGGCGGCTATTTAGGTATGTGGCTGCTGCACGACGGCTTGCTATCATACCAGGTAGGTAGGTAGTTGATAATTTGTAAACACGTGCGCCGCTTAAGGTATTTGCATTCACATGGATGCGGAGAATCGCGGAGCCTACCGAGCTGCGTTCTTTTCATCTGACGTATTTGTAAAAGGCGACCTCCGTATTAGTCCATCTTGATAGGGAACATACTTACAATGGTATCATCACATTGAATATCTCCTTTCTACACTACAGTAGGTGATTCGATATAAGGGTTTGGTTTTGCGCACATGTCCCAATATCGCTAAAATGATCACCGCCGGAAGAGGGGCCCGGCACCCAGGCGTTTGGTAGTGACCACAATTGGAGATGAACAATGATGGTGGTGGCGAGATGCTTTGACATTGCTGTTTCTAGTCTTGCGGGACAATTCTGTCGAGGCTCTGTGTGAGCTTTGATACGAATACGAAAACGGGTTAAGGCGGTTATCGAGACTGTCTGTTTAAGCCACATGCTGATCGTGTTTTAGTCCGATAAGGGGTTGCAATCGGTCGGGAGCTCTGACTCCCAGTGGTGTGATGGGCCTAGAAACCAATGGGAAGCTCCAATTGCTGCACAAAAACATGCCAAGATGCACCCCGGTGGTAGGGCGCGAGGCCCCGCCTGCTCCGCTTCAGCGCGAAGTTGACCCTAGTTCTCATGTAGGTCAACTCTACTAACCAGGTAGTGAACTGTTCAACCTAAGTCAAAGAGAGGGAAAAAAAAGCCCGATGATGCCACATCGAGAAATCCTTTGATCGTACGTTCGTGTTCGCATTCCACGGAATGTCATTTTCCTATCTTCCAGCATCAAACCAGCATCATTCGATAAAATCGTGCTGCTGGCGGCGAGTAATTATATAATAAGTACGTGCGGCTCTTCCATTAATTCGAGTCATTAAATCAACATCGCTATTGGAAATTTGGGTTGATAGCGCGAAAGGGAGCAACCTTAATTGCAATAACGCTTATACGGACGGTCGTTCAGGGGTCTAGAGAGGCATACCAACACAAGCATCGACTTCACCCTCCCTAAATCCGGTAAAGCACAGCCAAATTCGACCGAGCTGCGGCGTGCCGCAGTCAGACATTAATTACGACCTTTTCGTTGCCACTACCTAGAGCGGCACAGGACACCGCACTTCTCTTGATTCTTACATTTTTTTTTATCAGATCTGGGGCCGGCGCGTGTCAAGCAAGATCTGGTAGTACACACATGCTCCACCGATAACACCGAGATTACTCACCCCTACTAGTCAAGGTCTCTTTCTGAATTAATAGTCTCTCTCCCCTTCTACCTACTCGCCTTTTCCCACTCGTTTACAATCCCGGCGTGTGTTTCTGTCCTATCTGTGTACAGTTGTTGTTATCGTTGTTGCTGCGTTGGTCTCTGTTTTATCCTATCGAGTCTCGACAACTGTATCCGCACAACCAACATGGACGTTATTCTCGAGATCTGGGACACCTACCTGGGTGACTATGTATTCGCCCAAGCTCACCCTGCGCGGTCTGCCGCATCCGACTATTTTGATGTTCACAATACGACCACTTCGTCGTGGCAGTACAAGCCCGCCTCCGCATACATTGAGTTCGAGCCGAGTCCATACGCATATATGAGTGCGTGGGACCGAGACAACATCTTCCGTCAGGCCATCTCCCTGTGGTCCATAACTGTGTATGCATTCTCTCCTCGCCACGAACGCTCTCTAGACGTGTGGCTTCTTGCTAACCATGGCCCAGCATTTTTGGCTGTCTGCTATATTTCATATTCGCCTCCCTTTCGTACTGGCTGGTGTTCGACAAGAACAACAAGGCCCACCCCAAGTATCTCAAGAACCAGATTGCCATGGAGATCAGGCAATCAGTCGAGTCCTTCCCCGGCATGGCTCTGCTCACGACCATCTTCTGGCTCCTCGAGGTCCGCGGATACACGAAGCTGTACGATATGCCCGCCGACGGTCCCGGCATGTGGTACGAGTTCCTGCAGTTCCCGTGCTTCCTGGTGTTCACCGACGCCCTGATCTACCTGATCCACCGCGGGCTGCACCACCCGCTGATCTACAAGCATCTGCACAAGCCTCACCACAAGTGGATCATGCCGACGCCCTTCGCCTCGCACGCCTTCCACCCCGTAGACGGGTTCTCGCAGTCGTTCCCCTACCACCTGTACCCGATCCTGTTCCCTCTGAACAAGTACGCGTCCGTGGCGCTCTTCGTCTTCGTCAACTTCTGGACCATCATGATCCACGACGGCGAGTACGTAGCCGACAGCCCCGTCATCAACGGCGCCGCCTGCCACACCATGCACCACCTGTACTTCAACTACAACTACGGCCAGTACACCACCCTCTGGGACCGCCTCGGTGGCTCGTACCGCCAGCCCGACGCCGACCTTTTCGACAAGGAGAAGAAGATGAGCGACGCGCAGTGGAAGGAGCAGGTCAAGGGTGTCGAGCAGATGACCAAGGAGGTCGAGGGCGTCGACGACCGCGTGTACGAGGCCAAGGAATCCAAGAAAAGCCAGTAGATGAGCTGTGATTCAATGCTATGCAATTCGATTCAATCCGAGGTTTTCAGGAGTACCAACCCCCCTCATGACAGAACTTCCCCACATTCAGGGGATACATCATTCACTCACTGCATATAAAAGGGACGTCGAATGCGTCACCACTACCACCAGCAGAGCAAGGTGGTGGGATGATTTGAAATGATTTTTTAATATTTATACCATAGAACGAGCGAGACCAGAAGCCTCGGTCGTCAGTAATGAACGTCCCTCGGGGGAGAGGAAGAAATTGTACATAGTTTATTTGGAAAAGGCGAAGAAAAAATACGATTCCCAAGTCATGATGATGATTTGCGTAGTTCGATTTTTGTGTGAGTGGGTCAATTATCTGACGGTTGTGGTATAACACGAAGTCGCTATTCGTCCGCAATGTTGACGCCTGCCTGAGGCTGGAACTGCTGGATAGAGTGATTCCCTTCAGTCTTTTAATTCACGAATAGATGAAGTCTTCGCTACTTCTGATTCGATATGTTGTCCGCGATCTATACTAGCCGGTTTCGATTTAGTTTCCGACGTAATACTTAAGTTACCTAGTATGTCTGTCGTGCACTAAATATATGACTGCCAACTCATCTCTTGACCCATGGGTGAGAGCGTCCGTGGTATCTCATTCTCACTCGAAAATCCTTAGAATACATGGCTTCGACGAAGCTGCTGTGACGCGAATCAATAAGATGATATCATTTCGATTGCAAAGAACTATTCATTTCATTGACCCGACAAAGTAGAAATTCCAGAGTGTATCTGCTATATGTATCTGCCAACGCATGGCAGGGGTTATTACGTGCCGCATAGGCCATTCATTCTTGTGATAGGCATGTGTAGAGAAATCATCACGATATTCGAAACCTGATTTCCGGGGTGTGATAACACCAATTCTGTGACCATGGTGTTGCGATGAAGTCCCAGGAAAACTTCCTCAGGGCACTTGAAGCTCCCCTACCGTATCCCCCGTATCACTCCAGTGACTTCTAATCCCCTTGAAAATGCGCTCAGACCCAGAAGTAACCACCAACGCCTTAACCAAACAGGAAAAAGTAAAAACGCGATTGTTCTCGCGTGAAAGTGGAATGCGATGAAACGAAACAAGTCCCTCTATCTGGAGCTCGAACACGAAACGATACTTTCAAGCTCCATCCATGCACAGCGTCGCGGGACTACTCGCTCAGTTCGTCGCGTCGGCGCCGCACTTCGTCTGCGTCTCCAGCCCAATTACGAAAAGCTGACAAACTTGGGATCCCTCGGTCGGCCATCGGCGCCAATGCCGTTGGCGCTGAAGCGCTGCTCCATGTAGACGCGCCGGGCCTCGTCGAAGCGCAGGCGCCGTTTCTTCATGATCTTGAGGATCTCCGTCTTGGCGACATTGTCGAGGCCGGCGCGGGCGTCGCCCGAGTCGACGTTGGCCCCGAGGTCGAATGTGCTGCTCGAGAGCCCCGCCTCGATGTCGCCGGCGAAGCTGTTGGGTAGCCGCGAGTACAGGTACGAGGAACCTGGGAGGTCGGGGAGGAGATGCAGCCACGCGTTCCGTGTCAGGTAGAGCGCTGTGCCGAGCACGAGA
Source organism: Xylaria cubensis (assembly GCA_022385715.1). Lineage (NCBI taxonomy): Eukaryota > Fungi > Ascomycota > Sordariomycetes > Xylariales > Xylariaceae > Xylaria > Xylaria cubensis. Next base: position 167,116 of record MU279073.1, on the reverse strand, counting down.
ACCGTGAACGTCAGGCCGTAAAAGAGATAATACATGGCTTTTGTCGCAAGTGCTCTTACTATCGGAGAAATGGCTGCGGAATGATGGGCGAAGAGCGTAGGGAGGTGACTACGAGATCAGGTGTCGAATGTGTATGAAATCGTTAACGGGAAAGCAGTTGCGACGGAGTCGTCGGGGTAAGTCGTCGGACTTCGAGGACAAAAGGAAATTAGGACTGGGAACAGAATGTTGCAAAAACAAGGTCAGAGAAAGCGAAGTAAGCCGTACAGAAGACGCACGCACGTTGATACTCAGGCCATTTGCAGAGAAGTCGGTGTGCGAGCGGCTTGGGTTCGTTTCGAAGCCTTAGAAATGAGAATGAACGAAGATGGGATGATGTTGGCTGGCGTAAGTGTCGCCCATAGCGAATATGTAGCGCAGTTCAGCTGAGACTCGCCCCTGGTCCCCTGTCATGTCTCACGTCTCAAAACTTACGTAGACATCCATCGGTGACATCTGGTCCGTGCATACCGTTCTCCCCTTTTATTGCGTGTTTCGCGTTCTTGCAACTAAAGAGTGCACTAGTACAAATCGGGCGAATTAAGCGATATCCGCACCATCTTTTGGTCTGTTTGGGATGTCGAAATCAGAAGCAACAAGCAACGAGCAGACTGCCCAAATTCCGTCGACATCACCTCCTCAAAGCCCCAAAATCCAGCATATCTCATAATGGCTTTCCCTCAGGTTTCCTCCGACTTGGTCTGGGAGATTGTTCGTGAGTTTGGGCCCCGCTGCGCAACTTTGTAGGTCCGAGTTTCGGGAGGGCTTGAAACTAATCCCCCGGATTTTTTATACAGGCAGTAACAACTCCTTCCTCGTCAAGCGCAAGGCTTCTGGTGGTGTTCAGTTCTCGCGTGACCCTCTGAACCTGACCAACAAGCACTCGCGCAAGGTAAGGATTCTCGGCATTCACCATGCATGGGCAGTGGGCTAACGAAACTACTAGTACGCCGGTTTCGTGAACGACAAGGTGCGTAAATGACAATTGCCGCGACTGATGCGATAATATGAATGAAGTTGAGGCGAGACGAGGCTCACACCGGGAAAACTGAATAGGCCATTGGTGTCGTCCCCGCCGAGAAGAATGGCGTCAAGGTTCTGAGCAAGAAGACCGAGTCCGTCCAACAGCCCGCCAAGTCCACCACCGAGACCACCTACAGCGGCGGCAAGTCCGCACGCAAGTCAGTACTCCTCCCATGCGCTCGAGGTGATCCTTCGTATACCGACGGCAATACATATTGATACGTTTGCTATATAGGACCTACGTTGCTGTTGCCAACCAGACTGCCAAGAACGGCTACCGTGCCGACCTCCGCCAGGCCGCCGTCGCCCGCGCCTCTGCTATCCGCCACTCCTACAAGGAGCCCAAGCCTACCCCCGAGCCCAAGCCCCGTGGCACCAAGGCCAAGAAGGCTGCCGAATAAGGAAACCGAGTCGGCGTGATGATTATGGGACAAAAGAAAGGGACACCGGTGTACAGGGCATGGCAAAACAATGGATTTTGAGGCTAAGCTAGGCTAGGACAACTGGCAGATAAGGCATCAACTAGCTTGGGTGCCGACTGGTAGTCGAAATTATGAAAAGATTCAAGACTGCATATCACGGGCTCACTATGCAATCGTCGCCTTGTATGTGTGTGGGTTCGTAATTGCGGCTCTGTAGGAGCGCACTCACAATTCAATTATAAAGAAAACTAATAGACGACCAGTCCAATCGTGACTGCGATGACGCTAATGTGGGCATAGCCACCGCAGCTCGACGCGACGGGATCGATGGGCGGGTTCTAGTTTCGATGGCACGCGTTCACTGACTGGCTGTTTTCACAAGTTCGTTGGAGAGGCGGATGTTTGTTTTAAGGGCAGAAGTGTAATCCGAGCCGGCCCGAAGTTGTAGACGAGCCTCGGAACGATAAGAAAACTGGACGGGGACTGAAGTCGGTAACGCTCGGAACTAGCTAGCTTTTGATTGACACATGCTCGGTTGGTTACCGAAACTATCCCCTGAATTAATTAATTTCGTAAAAGTATGAAACTGCCGCCGCGGCAATGGCTGGTGATCGGGTGAGTTTGAACGGCCCACAGCCCCCCGCAATCACACGCGTTTGACTTCATTCCATGTCTACATCTCCACATACTGTGGTTACTTAGATACCTACCTACCTGGCATTGCCACTCGAACTGGGGCCAGGCAGATGCCGCGCCTAGGCACGTATGTAGCTTCTGATACAATTTGGAAATTTGGAGATGGACAGTCCACCCGCTTGCAGTAGGTAGGTAGGTTATTCCCCGCGACTTTGGGTGGGTGGATGGCCTGCCCCACCACGTACCTCGAACAAATGCGAAACCTGGATGGGCATTAATTGACGACATGGGACGTGCTTAACAGAGACAGGGAAACAGGGAACTTCCATAGAAGCCTGAGGTTTGAGGCAGATAGCAAGTACATGTACATACGAGATATTGGTAGTGCAACAAATCGAAGCTGACTTAACTTGGCGGGGTGAGAAGCGACATTTTAATAACCCCGCAATATTTCCCGCATCATTTACTTAGTCTTGCTTGCTTGCTCTCTGTCCACCCTTTTCCACTCAATCCTCAAATCCTCCTCTGAACCATCCAGAGCATAAACTCAGAAAGGTTCGTAACTCCTCGTTAAGCCTTCGTTCTTTCATCTCGATTGATTCTCTCGACCAGTTTCCACTTCCCATATAACAACACTTTTACTTCCTTCCTTGGCAGCAAACATCAAAGCAAGCTAATTAACCCCGCCATAGTGTATCTATCTCTCTCAAGCTTGATTACCCCACCTCAACAAAACAGTCAAGATGGTTAAAGCTGGTGAGAACCCTCCCAATTTCGGCCCTTCACCTGACCTAGTGACAGTGATGGCTAATACGGTCAAATAGTCGTTGCCGGCGCCTCTGGTGGTATTGGCCAGGTTCGTAAATCCCATCTTTGAGCTGCCTAATGAAACCAGCAAACCCACCGAGAACCTGCGTGAACTGACTGACGTATGATATCGTTAGCCCTTGTCTCTTCTTCTCAAGCTGTCTCCCTACGTTGACGAGCTGTCTCTTTACGATGTCGTCAACACCCCCGGTGTCGCTGCCGACCTCTCGCATATCTCGTCCACTGCCGTAAGCAACATCGCGAGTTAACTGGGTGTAAAACATGGTAATCGCTAAACTGTTCTGCAGAAAGTCACCGGCTACCTGCCCAAGGATGACGGCGGAAAAGCCGCGATGAAGGATGCCGATATCATTGTCATCCCCGCCGGCATTCCCCGTAAGTCCGATTGCCATTACCTACACCTCGTATAATTGCTCACACGTTCCTAGGCAAGCCCGGCATGACTCGTGATGACCTATTCAACATCAATGCCGGCATCGTCAAGGGATTGATTGAGATTGCTGCTGAGGTCGCTCCCAAGGCCTTCATTCTCGTCATCTCGAACCCTGTCAACTCCACTGTCGCCATCGCTGCCGAGGTTCTCAAGGCCAAGGGTGTCTTCAACCCCCAGAAGCTCTTCGGTGTCACCACCCTGGACATTGTCCGGGCTGAGACTTTCGTCGCCGAGATCGCTGGCAAGAAGACCGGTTCAGAGCTGACCGTTCCCGTTATCGGTGGTCACTCTGGAGAGACCATTGTCCCTCTCTTCAGCAAGATCAGCCCCAGTGTCACCATCCCAGACGACAAGTATGATGCTCTCGTTAACCGCGTCCAGTTCGGTGGTGATGAGGTCGTCAAGGCCAAGGACGGTGCCGGTTCTGCCACTCTGTCTATGGCTTTCGCCGGTTTCCGGTAAGATACTTGGCTCCATCTCCGATGTCGTAGTGTCTAACTTCACGCAGCTTCGCCGAGAAGGTCCTGAAGGCTGCCAAGGGCGAGAAGGGCCTGGTCGAGCCCAGCTACGTCTACCTACCTGGTGTTCCTGGCGGCGAGGAAATTGCAAAGGCTACCGGCTTGGACTACTTCTCTGTCCCTGTTGAACTTGGTGTAAGATAATGGCATTTCACTCGCGTTCCCATTCCGCACCGTAGCAATAGCGCATAACTGACATGAGCGTCTCTAGCCCAACGGCGTTGAAAAGGTCACCAACCCTCTTACCGGCATCACGGAGAAGGAGCAGACCCTGGTGGATGCCTGCATCAAGGGACTGAAGGACAACATCACGAAAGGCATCAACTTTGCCCACAACCCTCCTCAGAAGTAAATGATCCCCCCCTTCGATGCTATGAGATATGAATCGGATTGATCGCGCTTGATGCTGCTTGGCATATGATACAAGCTTGTTGTTAATGCGCACGTGTTGCGTTTTGTCTTTGCCCATATCAAGACGGGGGTACTACATCTGATCTACACACGATTTCGACCATGATTTCCTTTCTGGCGTGGTTCGTAGAGAAAGAAATGAAAAAAAAAAAGACGCAAATAGAGGCGTAAGATCAAGACAAAAGATACAGCCAATCGCGCGATTGTAGATTACTACACACAAATGAGAGATCGAGTTTGACTGACTGATTGTCTGCGTTTTCATTTATAGGTTGTGAAGAGTTGAATTACACCCGTCCAAGTAACCGCATCACTTCCCTGTCCGTCGAATGTCCAGACAACTCCTTATCGTCTCCCTCTCATCACGCCATCCGCCTTCGGCTTCGGCTATCGAAAACGAGATCACGCCTTTATAGTGGCTTGGTATGTTTGGCGTTGGTGGAAGTATTCTGCTGGGCTAGCTGGGATGCTGAGAAGATGGTAACGAGGGATGAAAAGGGGATAATAATAGGAAACACATAAACAGCCGAACAGCGCACGAGGGGCGTACGTATATTGAGGATAAACAGAGGTCGCGGAAGGAAACCTCGATGGTTGTCAATCGGATCGTAAATATCTCTGGAGTGGACGTGTATATGTATGGGATGAAAATAAGACAAATACGCTGTTTGCATCTCAAATCGTTCATTTCGTTATCGCTCTTCCGTGACAAATAATCCCCTCAACGCCTCTTCTCGTCTTATATACATGCATGGATGGATGGATTTCTATCCATAGGTAGTGGGGACAAGCAACCTGTTCTTGCTTGTCATCTGTCTATCTACGCCCGCTGTCATCCCATCTTGCTGGGTGGACATGAGAGTGAAACATCCGGGTCGTAATGTTAGGTTGGGAGATGATGTACTCCCGTCTCCCACGAGGTGGGTCTATTGTAGTTTGCGCCCTCTCTGTCTAAAGGTCTGGCTTCGCTCCGCTTCTCGTCCTCTCATCTCTGCGACTGTAAGAGTTGGGAACGGGGGGGTCGTACTTCTTTCTACCCCAACTATACCGGCTCTTATGGAGTTGAACTCCAATATCTTGAGTTGGACCGGAAAACTTCATCGAGAATAGGGTGACCCCTGTTCTTCTTTCCTCTTCTTGGATGGCTGCTCCTCGCTTTCGTGGCTGGGATATTACTTATTTGGGAGCCGCCGGCGTAGTCTTGATCTGGAACACGGCGCCCGGTAATTCGCTCGTCTCGGCCTGCACTGTGGCGCTTATGCCCATGGCCGCTAGGGCGCCGCGGAGGATTCCGCACGGGAACCAGAGAAACTATATACTCGGGATCCATTGTTAGGTTTGCATGGAAGTGATATTCGCAAAGGGCTCCAGGGGGGGGGGGGTAGAGGGTTAGGGAGGAAAGAGAAGACACGTACAGGCTGCGCCCGCGCAAGGGCTTGGCCTCCGGCATCGGTACTCATGCGCGACAGCGGCCGGAAGGCGTGGTCCGTCAGCACATAGACGCCGCGGTGGTTCGTCTTGAGGTTGTCGACCTGCTTTTTGAAGACGAGCATCCAGAGGTCCTTGCACACGAACTTGATGGCATCCAGCGTGTCGGTGAAGCGCGGGCGATCGCGGGAGAAGCTGTGAGTGTTGGGGATTGGGGTCAGCACGGGGAAAAAAAAGAGAGCGTCGAGCGCAAAATTGGGAAAGCCATACCGCTCGACAAGACCCAGCCCGACACGATAGCCCAGACCCTCGAGGCGAAAGAACACTGCCTCCCTCTCCTCGTCCTCGTCTAACTTGCTTTTCCTCCCCGTCGCCGACGACGATACCCCGGGCGCTGTACTTATCGTGCCGGCCGATGTGCTCACGGACCCCGTCTCCTCGGCGATCTTGCTACCGCTGCTGCCGGTGTTGTTGTCGCCGTCGCTCGCCCCCTCTAGCTCGTTCGTGAGCCGGTATGCCATGGGCACGAGCTCGATGAGCAGGAAGTCCAGGCACGAGGTTCCCATGAATGTCGCCGTGGGGTCGGACGCGTTGTATGGTGGTAATGGCGCGTCGAAAGACGACATCTTGAGGTGTGTTGCTGACTTGCTTGCTTTGGGGAATTGATGGATGGATGTGACTTTGCCCCTCGTAGTCGCTTTACTTCGCTATTACCCTTGCAGTTCGCCTCTGTTCCCTAATCGACTGCCGAGGCTGCTAGCGCGGCTCACATGTAAACCATGAACTAAACGTAGCGGTCACTCAATACGAGGTTAGATGAGTTGTTGGTCGCGATACTGCTGTGGTATCATAGATGCGATCTGCGCAGGCTCGACCGATGAGGGCAACACAAGTCTCGCTTTGCAATTAACTGCTGGCAAATGGTCGTTTATACATCTGTTATCGCAGTTACGGTCTCGATTGCTGAAGATTCTGGGCAGGTTTTGGGAATAGCTAGGGTCTTGAAGGCCGGTAGTAGTCGGAAGGTGAAGCTGGAAGTGGGAGTGCAGGCAGCTAGCTTATCGATTGATCCACTGCTGCTGTAAGTAGGTATTACCTAAATTCAAGGACCCGCCTAGACACGATTAGTGTATGGAAGTGGTTAATATCTACCATCACAGTCTATTAAAAGTAAAAAGCATCACTGGATAACATCACGCTATTTCAATGTTAATATTAATATGTAATATACCAAGTTCCTTGCGTACTACCTAGGAAATAACTACTATGTTAACATAATACATATGCTCTCATAATTATTTCTCAGGAGCCCATTGCAAAGGCTAAACGATATGATAACTAAGCATATCTGATGACTTCCACATTTTGCGACTGAAAGTATCGGGTTTATTGTGCTATGACTTGATCAAGCTAGTTCGAATGAGAAGCATTCACGATGCGACTGTACGTTGATCGGTGATCTGACATATCCACAGACTATGTAGGTACCAAGTTCCTGCAAGATTAATAAGAAGTTGTATATAAATTGAAACGATTTTCTTTGACGTCGAGGGGGTCACGGGACATTTAGCCCCTGTTTTGTCGAGCGAAAGATATAATTACAGCTTATATTACCATTTAAGTCTGTTTAGCTTCACTTCTCTTTGGCTTATTTGGTTTTGGTCTGGCCTATGCGTGGTTGGCCCGGTTGACTATAGAAAACAAGGTAAGCGTGGGTAAGCTAGAAGCTGAAGCCTCGTACGAGGTTTCGCATTGCGATAATTATGTTCGTAACATAGTTAATAACATATTTTTAAATATTTGTAACATCGGGAGCCCCGAAGTAGCGAGCCGCGAATACAGTACCACTGACGGACCTGTTGCAACCTCGAAGTACTGCGGGCCGAAGCAATGCAACTTGGAATATGCTGTTGCAGGGCTTAGAGGTCTGGAGACATGATAAAGGCCCCCTAAAATCAATCAATGGTAAAGTCTTGAAAGCTATTCGACTATCCGACGTAGCCTTTCTCCAGATCTATATGGATGGAGCAACTGGCCACCGCCATCGTATCCTGAGTAATGGGTTCAGAGACCATTTAAAGCGCAGCAAACGCAAAACGTGTCACAGCCAGGTAATCAGGCTCCGATGTAACTTTGATTAGATCACCTCTACTTATTTTTGATAACTAGAAAGCCATCAGCACAGCTCACCTCTCTTTCTGCGTACTTGGTTTATCATTTCTGCTCATCCCCGTGCTTCTGATCAATCTGCTGTCGATCTTCATCGAGCCTGTTGCTCGTTTCGTGCAGACACGCGGCAAGCTTAGCCCATACTCACGCCTGGAATGGGATACTAATGGAGTTTTTCAGCTGCAGCGTCTGGCCCACGAAGAGCGAGGGATCGGCGAATGGACTGCCGCTGACAAGACAATCCCAGAAACAAAACCCCCAATAAGCCTTGTGCATCTCAATATTTCGAACTTGGAGCACCCACCAAGGCTACTCTGATAGCCTGCCAAGGATAGAACACCCTGACCGAGTCGTCCTCTAAGTAGCCAAACTGATGCACCGCCCGGAGAATCAACTATGATGGGTCTCGTTACAAAGGGGATGAAAGATAGCACTACAGCTTCGGTAGATACTCGCCAGGCAGTTGGTGTTAATGCTTCGGTGGTGTTTCGGAAGAGGGATCTGGGGGGGGAAACAGTCCTCGCCTCTCATTAACGTGCTTCCCCTCCTCTTTAATACTTGCTGTTAGCGACACAACCTGTGACCCGTCAAAGATGTTAATGTTATCAGGAGGTGAATGTAAATTATCTGTTACAGCTGGACTGTTGTATCTAGCGGCATAACTCACTGAATGCAGTAGAGTTGAGGGAACCCGATCTTAATCTGCTCTGTGCTGTAATGAGGAGATCAAATCTGGAACCTAGCAGAATGCTGGGGGTCAGATCATATAATTAGCGAGCTGGACATATTTGTATCATAAAAGCTCCGAAATGTTGAGCGATTAGCTTTTGGAGGTAGCGACTGATCTAATACTAAATAACCCCTTAAAAGAGGCCTTTGAATAAATCATCAAATTCGTCGCTCTTCTTGACTTTCTTCTTTTTCTTTTTATTCTTGTCGTTGTCGTTGCTCTCACCTTTGGCTTTTTCCTTGGTTGCCTGGGCAGTCTTCATCTTCTTGACCGACCTGGCGCCTTCATCTCCATTTTCAACCTGCGCAGACGGCACCTGCCGTCTCTTGCCGGACGATGTTGAGGTTTCCTCCTTAGCTGGAGCGCTGGCTTTTGCGTGACTAGTATTTGTTGTAAGCTGAATATCTTTCGCTTCCCTGATTTCTTTTCTCCTGTGTTGCTCGGCTGCGCGTTCCACATCCTCACGGGATATAGCTTTGCCTCCGATTCCCCTAGTCGCTTCTTTTTGGCTCTCTTGCTGCCCTTTCGGGATTAATGGAGTTTCTCTGGCCATCGGCCTGGAGTCCAAGGCTAGTGTTGTCACGGTGCTCCCAATTTTTGCAATCATGTTTGAGCTCTCAACGCTTAGAGGTTTCCGCTCGGCTGCTGCTGCTGAGAATTTGCCTGCAGGTGGTGGTGATAGCGGAGTGTCAGCAGACCTGGGCGCCACACAATCACACGCTGCTTTGACCTGCGCTAGAATTCCCAGGAGCACGACGCCGAGCGCCGCGAACTGATTGTCTGCCGCGAGCTGGGAGAAAGCTCTGCAAAAGGGAAATAGTGGGGTTAGCTATGCGCGGAAAACTTGATACACGCGTCCGAGAGGAGGACAGTGGAAAGTAGGGCTAGGCATTAGAAAGAAAGAAGGGGGGGAAAGGCACAATAGAAGGGCACTGTCCGATGATTTCAAAGACAATGTGAGCCCGGACGACGAGGCTATTGACTTGCCAGCCTCTTAAGCCATGATCTAAACCCGTGCAAAAGGGAAGAGGTCGACTCACAGGTAACACCTTGGAGCTAGGACATCGTGTAGCCAGGCAGCGTGACTAGTAATAATTTCCAATTGCGACTGGCTTCCTCGAACGACCAAAGCATCATTCGCACCCCCCGCAGTCACGGTCGCAGGCGCACCGGATGCCAGCTCCTCGCGTCTACGCTTTTTGCTCTCCGCCTTGGCGGCCTTGGCAGCTTTAGCAGCGGTCCTGTGCGCCGCAGCGATGGCAACGACCAACTTTTCCACGAGCTTCGCGCAGCTGCGGCGCAGCATGCCAAAGCAGCGCCACCACGCGGCGCGACGGTGCTGGTTGTGATTGCGGTGAGCGAGGCCCGCTAGGACTGGCTGCAGCGGCTCGAGACGACATAGAGCCTGCGAGCAGGGTGTGGCTTCTTGCATTTCCGCTCCAGCGGTAGAGGCTTTTAATGAGGTTTGGGTGCTAATTTGGGCATCGCGACCGGCGCGCTTTTGTGTGGCCATTATTACATTGTACGATCGCGAGGCTGGGCTAAAATCTCGTGATATCTGTTGAAATACTTTCATTGATGAGGTGGAAAAAGAGTTGGATCGGGTAGGATTTTGACAGCCGATGATTGGTGAGTTGCCGAAAACTACCCACCTTTCTCTAATTGTATACATATAGAGTGTTCTTAATTGCTTGGATTTACGATTATGAGTTGGAAGCCAGGAAAGCTTAAATATAAAAAGCATAAAGCGAATTAGGGTGGGATAATACATGTAATGACGAAAATACATGCTTAACACAGCGCTCGTGTAAGTAAGAGTGTAATGGGACAGTCTGTCCCGCTTTGAGAGTGACGCTCTAATCATTCACGGTATTCCAGCTATGAGTATGGTCTTCTTTCTGTTTGCCTCCGACATGTCCTGTTTAATTTAGAATAACATTTTCGTGTCGTTTGCCTTTGTATGTCGTTGTTTCGCAGGTGGTAGGAAATTGGGTCATGGTTGACATGAACCTCCTGTCCATACCCTTGCTTTTCCCCATGTTTTTCCCCATGTTTTCCTCCATGTTTTCCCCACGTTTTTCACCATGCTTTTCACCATGCTTTTCGCCATGCTTTTCCCCTTCCTTTTCTACTTGTTTCCTCCTCCTCGTCCTGCTGCGATTGCCTCGCACTTCCCGTTGCTGTCTCACGTACGTACGTAAATATTAACTATTTATTGAGCACTTGCTGCTCTCTCGTATTTAACCTCCTTCATGATGGCGCAGCTCACTACATCTTGCACTCCTCGACGTCTCGTCATCGCAAGGTTCCTTCTTCCCTTCAGATCAAGCATCGCGCGCAGTAATAGCGATTGACGCCTGCCGTGCCGCTCACTATGTACCCCGATTGGCCGCGATCCGACGCGGACCTGGTGCCGCTGCCGCGCTGCGAGGGCCCCAAGCTACAGCCATTCGATTTTGGCGGCCCGCAAGCGATTGAGTTCCTCAAGTATGTCGGCGATGGCCTCCACGGGCACGTCTTCAAGGTGGCGATCCGCGGGCAAATCTACGCGCTGAAGCTGGGGCACTATGAGAGACGCTATATAAGAAGGCAAGAAGACTACTGGCTGACTCTACGTTGAAGTTCCGCTGGGTCTACGACAGCGACTGGTTTGGCCCCTGGAGGGGTTGCAGGAAGGACCGCGAGCTAATGAGCGCTTTTTACGACTACTCGGACCCCTTTAGCTGCGAATGTCGCGCTTTTGGCCGGCTTCGCGAGGCTGGGCGTGAGGAGCTCGCGGTGCGCTGCTTCGGCTACATGCTGTTAGACGAGAAGCACGAGCGCGCCCTAGCCGCCCAATTTCCCGATGTCCTCTTTAACGGCAATTACTGGGACCCCGATGGCAAAGACATGCGTACACGCTTCCTCGGCCGAGACGGTCGCGCACCGCCCATCCGCGGCATCGTGAAGCATTTCGGACACCAACCCGAACACGAGGCAGAAGAGCTATGGCCAGCGCTTGCGCGCAAGATGCTCCGCGACATTACAGCGCTACAAGAGCTTGGCATCATGCATATTGACGTGGCGGGGCGCCAGATGATCGACAACAAGATTTGTGACTTTAGCACGGCTGTAACGGTGCCGCATTTTATTACGACGCCCGAGCTAAACCCGCACGTTACGCCATCGATGCGGTCGGTCATGGAGCTCGACACGTTTAAGCTGGCCATAGGTGACTACCTCCAATTTGACGAGATGCTGTCGGACTGGAACCGGCAATATGCCTCGCAGGGCAGCCGTGGTCTCCGCCGCATCGACGTCTGCGCATTTCCCGGCGGACGCGGCTGCAAGCTGAATTACCAGTTGCGTAACAAGGCCCGGGAGCACGTCTTTACCTTCGTGGACCCGAGACGTTACGACTGGAAGACGGGAGATAGAAGGAACATGCGCCGACGGCAGAGGACTCGCATATGGGTGTATAAATGTAGTGACGACGAGCTGCTTGAGATGCTCAAGAGGTCCGGAGCGAGGGAAGCCTCGCGAAATTGGGATTATAAAGACGGCATTATATTTCCGCGCGTTTAGCTTGGCTCGCTGCCTCTATGCATGCATCCCTCTGCTTTATTTTTCCTTTGTTTATTGTCACGGATAAGTGGAACTGAACTGGTCTCAGCTAGTTAGAACAAGAGATCCTCCTATATAATGGCCCGACCTCGATTCCTTTTGTTGTAAAATAGAGTTCAATCTGGTGACCATAGAGAGTGTGCTGGTTCACTTTCTGTCTTTGATCGCAGACCAACACCTCTGCAAGACCTATGTTATCGCTGTGGGAGCTGTTTCGGCAAAGTGATTTCTATGACATCATTTCCAAGTACTTGTACCACTTCTCGGCAGTACTTTCATTACCAGTAAATTAGGCGTAGGAAGAAGTACTTCAAGATACGCCAACTTTATTTACTATATGTAGACAATTTAACGCCAAAATAGGCATCAAAGTGATTGCCCAGCATATACTGCCAGCCTTTGTCCACCCATGCAGAATATATACAATCAAGAGGAGAATCCCTTCTTAAACATACCTAAGTAATAAAACAGGTAAGTACAGAGTAGGTATTAAGAAGCATGCAACTTATACGGATAACTTATTATTGCGCAGTTGATTTCTTACAATATATCGGTGATGCTAAAGCAGCTGAATGCCAAAGCACGTAAGTCATGTAATGAAAATTTCCAAAGTGGAAATATATGACTGTAGAGGTTAAAGGGTGACATACGTAGATGGGCTGAAAGAAATGGTTGTTGTAAGTCTGGCATGGGCAAAACTAAGCGAAAGCAAAGGTACCTTTAGAGTGACTACAAATCCCGTACGCCCTAGCTAAGGAGACAATCTAACTATTACGCATCCTAGACTGGCAGAAACTGGCCAAATTAATGGGAAATCGCGTGATCACGTAAGGTCATAGATATTCAAGTAATTTGAAAAAATCAATGATAAATTCAACGATAGAATAAGTGGTAGTGTTGTCGAAGAAAAATCGAGTGAAGGTCTGCAAGGCATTTTTCATCGGCTGCACTCCAGACAGGCTCCTAATCGTTATTCCGCCGCACGCTGGATCTCGCGATCTTCTTTCTCTTCGGTCAACGCCTTCATACATAACCACCAAATCGATAGGTCCGTCGTCAGATACGAACCGCTAGTCGACCACGGCACTAGCATCAATGATACCTCGAACTTGTCTCCCGACGGTGTCTTGAAGAAACGGCAAACTAAGAGGTCACTGTCCGTGATTATATAGCCGTACCGTGTCTTTGCCTGTTCGCAAACCCAGGCTAATTGTTGCAGCGGCCGGCACTCGACGTCGCCAGGCTCCTTCACGCCGTAGAAAACTTTGTGCGTCTCAATCATGGAGCTCGGCCAGGCCATGCCGACGACCAGGTGCTGTAGCGGCATGTCGTCGAGTGCGATCCAGTGGTCGACCTTAATTTCCTCTCCCTGGGCGTTATAAAAACCCGAAGAGGAAGACCTGATATTAGGCTCAGCCGCCTGGGTCCGCAGTCCTAGGCCGGGGCAAAGCTCACGATCATCCTTAGCCAACGAGAGGGTTGCGTTCAAGATCTTTTCGTTCCATTGGATAAGGTGCGCGATGTCGGTGAACTTGCGAATCTTGATATCGAAAAGCTCACTGTCGGGTTCTGGTACCGAAGCGCACGCGGACATGGACATCTCGCGGTCAAGCAAGGGGCCGTATTCATCATTGAGTGTGTTCATGCAAAAGTCGTCCCATATGGTGATGCGAGAAACCGGGTGAACACCCTGAACCTCTGGCTGGCCGAGACTAGTTAGGGTTCTTCTCCGCGCACATAAATCCGGCACAAATGGCTTCGCTTGCGTGAGCGCTTCCCGTAGAGTCATGTTCGGGTCCTCGTCCATTGTAATGTAAATATGGAGAGTCTTTATGATAGGGTATTTAGTACGCACGTATACTGGCACGGTCTGGATGATAGGGTAGGTTATTGAGTAGAGTTGGGCGGGATTTACTTATAGTAGGTTATGTGAGACAAAGCGAGAGATAGTTGGTTGTAGAGAGAAGAGGGAAGAGGAGAAGCGGGTGTTTTTCATCAAATTTTTGTAGGGTTGGTGCAACGCGACGTTATGTGCGGTGGCTTGCCCTCCTCGTCTAACAAGTACCTATACATCTTTTCAAGGGGCTGAATTCTTGGGGTGTGCCTGGCTTCTTTGCATCTCTACGACGGCAGCTCCATCGTTTAGCTCAAGGGAGGTAAGTTCTAGTGTACGTGAATTTTATTCGTAAATACCTATCTAGGGTAGCAAGCACTTGGAATTTTACATCAGGAGACACCATTTATTGAACACCGCTATTCAAAGCGTAGAGATGCATACGAATAGGCAGTCAAGAGGTCTGTATATTTAGCACGAGGAAACGGAGCTCAACGATACGTAGAGAGACATTTGGACAGGGGAGTGGAGTGTACCAATCTCCCTTGCAGTGAAAATTTTCATGAGAAATTGTTGTTTGCTCTTTGGAACCTAGCATGATACGTACCTTTACTCTCACAGTATGTAGAGGCTGGTGTAATACGTTTCTTCACTACCTCACTGCTCCCAAACTCCGACGCGATTCAACGAAGTCCAGCAGGAGACAACACTTGGACCAGCGAGATATCTAACCTAGATAAGTAACATTATTGTGAATACATACATCTGAAAAACTTGTAGATGGTGTTTGACGCGGAATAATTGAGCTGGTCTGAACCTAGCGATACAAGAATGATACATACAGAAAAGTTTGTGACAAGGCTCTTGTTTAGCATGTCTTAGATTACGTCTACTCATGGGGATGGCCTACAAGACAGAATTTGAAATCGCCCTATCTCCGGATGATGTAACGGAACAGTGAAGAAGATTAGTAAACGGCAACTGTATGGCCACGAATGCATCCTTAAAGACTGGCAAACACGCTGTACTCTTATTGATAGTGGTGTGGCTTTTCACATAAGGAGTATAAGGGCTTGGGAAGATAATTCGTATCACAATAATGCATTGGGGCGTCAAGGAGTCTTCTCTTTCAATTAATCTAGGTCCACTTGATCTTACCTGTCTCACTCGATAAACGGGGTGGCTGAGTTTGCGGTGCGGTTTGCCATGCTGCCACCCGTGGTCTCGGATATGCAATGCAGTCCCAGGTAAAGAGAAGACAATCCTCAATTGTAGGCATCGTTGGAAAATCAGATCCCGAAGACGAGGTGAAGATGCTTGCTGATGACAAGGACCTGTATACAAGAGGCCTGTAACAATAGATTCTTCTCAATTAATTATTCTTTTTGGGTCCAAAGGGTTCCTTTGCTTCCTCGTGCAGTTCCGAGTACGACCTTCATAGGCACCGGTCTAATCTAGCTCTCCCTTACATCAACTCAGCTGAGGCTTCGTGATCGTCGGCCAATAGCCGCTATTATTGTTATTATTATTAAAACTTACCAACATGTCTCAGTTTTTTGGACTTCGCCAGCTGGCTTTTCGTTGAATTTCATCGTTTAATGTGCCTGAAAATTAATAAAATATACCTTGCGTTACGTGATCACATAATTCCCCATTGATTTTGCCGGAACCTTCCGGTCTGTACAAAATAATTAGGTTTCCTCTCTGGCTGGGGTCGACGGGATTTACAGTCACTCGTGGTCGTTTCAATATAATCCGTGGTGAGGGGCTCGAGGCATACGAAAAAAATCCATCCCCGGATTCTTTGTAAAATTGTGCCAAGGGACTCCGAAATACAACATCGTGGCAGAGCGCGATTAGCTCTGCCGGCGAAATTGTGAAGCTAGTGTTTCCAGATCCGGCTCACTCGACATCAACTTGCTTGTTATCTGGATTACAACGCGTCGGTCCTTGCTGTCCGCTGCATAAACTACTACGCTCAGCAGAGAAGGCCACGCTGCGAGACCTACCAGCAAATGAATCGATGGCAGGAAGTCTACATACAACTACACCTCTTAAGGGCTTGTAATTCAAGGCTTCGGGTCAGCTGATGCATTTTACGGGTCATCGTTCGAGTTAGTCTTTGCTAAGTTTGCAACTGCTTTCTTGCATTGATGTTTAGACTAGCTACCAAAAATACGAGATTACAAACTTGAGCACCTTTCCCCAGTAAGTTGTCAGCAGCTTAGAAGTTTTGATTGATAAGATGCTCAGATTGGCTTTTCAAAATACATTTTTGGCATATCAAGTCTTGTAGTATCGCCACAATTCCTACTTCTTTACTACTATGCTCCTTACGTTTATGTTTTTGTAACTGTTCAACAAATTACGTTTGAATTTTAAATGTACGTATCATGTGCATTTGTGCAAAGAGCTATCTACTTAACGATATTAATTGTTGGAAAGCTTTACCTTTCTCGAACAAGCATTTGCGGCAGCAAATTTAAGTGTGAGGGAAAGTGAAGCTTAAAAACTTAACACCAGACCCCCCAAAACTCTAGCCCACCTACGTCTGCCACCCTTTTTTGCTGGGGATGCGACCAGTTTCCCACCCTACAGAAGATAGACATACAATTAAGCAGCCGAAGCACCTAGTCCAAGTGCCTTTTCAAGTGCTCTGTATTCCGGCACCAGAAAACCAACGTAGAAAACGTGTATATATTTACAGAGTCAAGTATACATCTAAGTTCTTGTGTGGTCTTTGATCTAATAAGTAGCATATTACTTACTGCTTATGTTGATTTATAAGGTATGTTACTACATGCAAGCAACTAGATGCCTAAGCACTGCTTAAGTTGCTTAGAGGTGTAGACTCTTGCCGTGAGTTTAACTGTATACGACTAAAGTGGATTGATGTTTGACTATGAATAGGAAATAGTGGCATCCCTAGCTACAAAAGGATGGCAGACGTAGCTAAGCTAACGGTAATAACTAGCTCCCGCGTCAGTTTTCCACGTGTTAGCTATACACCCTTGCGACAGTTGAATCCGTGCACTAGCCAGTTTCTCACCAAAACTTACCACCTTTGCTGCTCAAAAAAACAAGTTTAACAAGTGAAATAAACTAAGAAAAAATAAGTATCAAGTTATTGACTACTTAAAGTATCATATCATAGTTCTCAATAAAAAAAATCATTTGTTTTGTTTCTTTTTACATATATAGAAGCTCAAGAGATCGGACGCCCACTATATTTAACTAGTAAATGGAACTTGGCCAGTGCACGGATTCAACTGTCCTATTAGTGTACTAGATCAAGCGCTGTCAATGTATTTAGACCTGCATAGTCTCTAGCTGTCCCATATTTACCCGTTCTATCCTCACTTGGCACAGTTTACTACAGTATTACGGCTTATCTTATATGAACTAAAAGTCCGAAGTCGAAGTGAAAGCGAGCAAGAGTGTTCTCAGATTGGTTACGTGAGATACAGAGTTTAGGCGTCTTCGCTGCTGCTGCTGCTGCTGTTGGTTCTATTTATTATACTTAACCAGGTGCGTTCGTGCAAAGCTATTCGTAGACGGGAGGAATAATAGTTCCCCTCATATATCCATCCAACGGACTCCATTGTTGGCTTAGTCCAGGACATGGATTGCAATGGTAACGGCGTGCCGTCATCATGGTATCATAGATTCATTTTTACCCAGTAATGACCTACGTAGTGTGAGATCTCGATGTCCATGCTCCACTCTTCGGATTGTCATCCATGCATAGAAGCTACCTAGGTTTTATTTACGAATTCATTTGTTGGCATAAGATAAAAATGAATTAAGAGTGGCGGCTTCGGAAGCTATAGATTGCATTCATATCGGGCGCTATGTCCTACACAATTGTGTTCGTAAAATCGGGTTAAGTAAAAACACATGGCTAATAAGCGGAACATTCATAAGCTTCCGCGTCAAGGATAAGGACCCAGCTCAGCTCATGAAGTGTAATGACGATACTTGGAACGTTGCAAATGATGAGTTAAGACAAAGTCACTATGACGGAGGAGCCGCTTCATAACATGGGTTCACACAGGGAAGGTTGTGGCTATGCCCTAGGGACGAATAGGTCCGGAGATCGAAAGCAGATGTTCGACTTGATGTTGCTGACGGGAGAGCCATAATTCTCTTCATCTCAGATATATACTGCCCGCCCCGTATCTATTCTCTTGACGCCTACGTCGTTACCACGCGGATATCTTACATATTCTATACTCAGCCAAAACTCTCTATACTATTATTCGCAAATCACAACCCTACAGGCCAAATGTCGCGTAACGTCTGCATAACGGCCGTAGATGGGCAGACCGGCTTTCTCATTGCCGAGCTCCTTCTATCCCAGCCATTTTCATCTAAGGTCGACTCGGTCGTCGGCCTGACCTTGGATCCTTCTGCTGCCAAGATTTCCGAACTCGAGTCTCTCGGCGCCAAAATTGTCGAACACAAGCCTGGCCGCGCGCGCATTATGACCAAGCTGCTAAAAGACACCAAATGTGACACAATCTGTCTCATACCACCTGCTCATAGCGAGAAGATGGAAATCTCGATGGAGCTTGTCAACGCTGCTAAAAAAGCAGGCATACCTAATGTGCTTCTTATCAGCTCGGTTGGATGCGATTACGCCAGTTCGCGGAATCAACCGCGTCTGAGAGAGTTTATCGAGCTCGAAAGCTTGACCCTGGCTGCTAAGGGGGATGCGTCGACGAGTACTGGTCATTCGCCATGCGTAATTCGGTACGTTCCTTTTCGTCTAGTTGCTGTCGATTCAGTGTTAATATGTGGTTTTTAGGGCCGGCTTTTACGCCGAGAATCTTCTCCTTTACGCGCCACAGGCAAAGTCTGAAGGTACTCTTCCCTTGCCTATTGGCAAGAATCACAAATTTGCGCCAGTAGCCCTCGGCGTAAGACTCGTACCATCTAAGACCTCTCTTTCGTTTACTTACTGGTTTTAGGATGTCGCCCAGGTTGCCGCGCATGTCTTATCAGGAAAAGGACCGCATGGATTCGATGACAAACACCGTGGGCAGATGATGACAGTCACGGGTGAGCGAAGTCCTACATGATCGGCTTAATGGAAACTGACTTATTCATTTCTAGGACCAATTCTTTGTAGCGGGGAAGAGCTTGCCACGGCGGCAAGCAGTGCGCTTGGCACTGACTTACAATTTGAAGATATCTCCTCGTAAGTAGAACAAACATGACATCAGTTAAATAGCATTATTCTAAACACCACATTTTGCAGAGCGGAAGCCAAGAGGGTACTGCGTCAGCAATCCGACAGCGACGAGACCGAGAAAGAGTACATCCTCGACTACTATAGTCTTGTACGAGAGGGGAAGACGAATTATATTGCGACGACAGCGTTTCATGACGTAACTGGCAATCATCCGACGCAGCTAACTGATTTCTTCAAGATGTATAACGAAGAGTTCCGACCGAAAAAGAAAGCGAGGCGTCATTAGTTTGACAACGCCGAGATACTAGTCAGTCACTTGTCACGGGCGTTCTAGGTCAATTTAGTGGGACTGTGACCAGGTTTGGGATCAAACGAATGAGATAATAGTGTTGATATCGTCAAAATAGGCGTATTCCTATATTATATGTGTAGTACTCCTTGGCTTATGTTTGTTTCGTGTTGTGTAATGGTTGAGTGCGTCCAAGTCAAAATTGGTGTTTGTTGATAAAGTAAAATACGTCCTAAAAAATTATGTTATGGGTCGACTCTGTTACACGTCGTTTTAGACGTTTAGCATCAGGTCACCAAATACCTGTTCCCTCCGAAAGAAGACGGGGCTGCATTTAGCTGCAAGTAGTATCCTCAAATTTAATACAGTCGAATTCGTTGTGGTATGCGTAATGTATATGCGAACAAGTGAGATTCCGTTACTATCTCTGTGAGCGAGAGGGTCGAGCGTCCTTTCATCCCCGTAGTATTTTGATTTGGACCTCCTATCGGTCGCTGAAATTTAAGGTTACCGCATTGCGACTTGTTGGGAATGTCTGACTACTGTACCTGGGATTGTAGTTTTCTAATGAATCTCCCCATTCTGTGCCTTAACTATTCATTCTTATCATCCTGTTTCCATCCTACCTGGTCTATCGCTGGCGTGCGGCTGCTTCTCAACTTGCCTTTCACGGGACCCCATGTAACGTCCAAAACTCATTATCACATGACAAGAGTTTTATCAGTTATGTATGTTTTTTTGTTTGAGATTATAACTCCTCCATGAGTTTTCCGAGCCGACCTACACAGCTAGAATAATCATACAAATATTATCATTATCATCCAAAATAATCTTGATTTATTTCTCCAAGCCAGCCAGCGCAGAAGCCAGAGTTTCCGCAACAGCCCACGCCACGTCAGACTTCTTACCCAAGTGCCAAAGCGCCTTCACACAATCCGTACATTGCGATATTTTCCTCTGAATATCCTGACCAACGTAGCTCAAATCATCCCCGTGTTGATTATCCAGCTGCGCCTTTTCGAAGTGCCATATAAACGCTTTACTAAACGCTCTAACGAGGATTTCGGTCCAAGGCTCCGTCAGGATAGTTCCTTGGTTGACGGAGGAATGAAATCCCGGGAGCTGCGGCGGCGGCGTGGCCATCCCCTGTGCCCAATCGGGCGGAGTCACGACCCTGGCGAGGTCGGCCAGCTCGTCTGCGCTAGCCCTGCGTATGTTCTCTGAAGTCCCAGATGTGACTCGAACTTGGCTTGCGCGATAGTCTCCAAGCCCAGCTTCGTCTACCCACTCAAGCAGGTCTGCAAGAATCAGTGCAGCCAGGTGCCAATGTGCGAGAATGCAGAAAAACCAGCTTCGGATTCGTGGGGGAACGGTACCATAGCTTTGAATCAAGTCGCGGAAGAACACACCATACGTTGTGTTCCAGTAGCGATAGACGAGCACGGCATTGCGAATGATCTCTTCAATCAATTCGCCACGATATCTCCGTTTGATCGCATCCTGGAGGTAAATTACGTGCCGATAGAGAAGAATCTTGACTGGGCCGGATCGAGTAACGGCTCTTGCGGCGGCTTCATAGGAACAGGGCCATCGTAGTGGTTGTGTTGGGCTCATGGGATCATCCTGGATGAAGAGGTGGATTGCCCATCTTTGTTCCGAGTAGGGAATCATGCTTCGGCCGCCATTATCTCGTTCTGATATGGTATTATTATCGGTAGCGTCGTGTTGGCAGTCCCGGTCTGCCACGACCACTGGTCGCTGATTCATTGATGCCGAGATGGTGTCAAACATGACCGCAAGCCAATACAGGAAGCCCACTGCCTGCCTGTCCTGAGCGCTAATGGCCATGGGCTGTTCAAGGACAGATTGGCCAGGACGAGACCTGTTTGGTTGACTCAGTCCAGCTACTTTAGCATCCATCATGTACTTCAAAGTGTAAGCTTTACGCGCTGCTCTCTCTATAAAAATAGGCGGGCCGTCTCTGGATAAAATATTCTGAACTTGAGTCGTGAGTGGTGTGTTCGCAGGCGGTCTTCCTTGTTGGTTGTTCGAAAGGAAGTCGTCGTCATGCCTTGAAGTGAAACCAACACTGTCCCAAGGTTTCTGTGTCAGGCCGAATATCAACTCTGCACACACGACCCGATAGCATTCCAATTCAGCGCAGTCATTAAGAGCTTTTCGGGCTTGCCACCAGAGCGAACGCTGGATCTGCCGGTCGAATTCCTCTATCATTTCATCGTCCAGGTTAAAGTCTTGGCTTTCAGAGGCTGAGGACGAGTATTGTCTCTGTTCCCGACGGCTCTTATAAGCCCACTGGGCTGCAAATGCCATGATAGAAAGATTCAACGCCTTGGAAGCGGCCTGATCTTCTGAACGGGTAAGTTGAATTATTCCTGTCATCTGCACTGCTCGGTCAAGTTTTATGACACGAGCATAAATCCTATTGGACCAAACAGCTCCCCATTCTTGTGGCGGTGGAGTTTCTCCGAGGAATAGATTGGGATTCGAGCCAATTGAAATAGCACTCAGAGCGTCGTTTCTGTTTTGCTTCAATACTTTGTAAGGACACGACTCTTCGGATACCCAGCAGGAAAGACTGTGCTCAAAAACGTCATGATATACGTGCATTAAGTTCTGTGATATGAATCTGTTGTGCGTCCTGGATGTCATGATGTGTTGAGGTGAGAATGGTGACAAGACACCTGAAATCTGAGACCAATCTGACGAAGACTGGCTGCTGCTTCTAGTCTGAAAGACTGCCTGTGGTCCTTCTTCCAAGCGACAGAAACTGGTGATATCGAGGCAATCTGCATCTTGGCATGCCTGTGAGGAATCAGATGCTGTCCAATGAGACGATGTAGTCCTCGTATCCTCTAGGTTGTTGTCGGTATACGCATCGAGTAGAGCGTCATGATTCACGGACGAAGTTTCAGTTTGCTGCAAGGGAGAATCACCAAGGGCAAATCCATCCCGGGCCGTGTCGGACACAGAATCCCCAAGACTGAAAGATCCCGGGTTCCACCTGAATAGATCTTGGAGATGACCGTCCGAAACCTGTGTGACATTGAATAGCCCAGCGGAAGAAGAGTCGGCAGTGCTGGATTGTCCGACTGTACGGGGAACAACGCCGCGACGCCTATTAGACTGGCCCCCCTTACAAGCACTGGAACTGTCGGCCCAGTATCTTGTGCAGTGTTTCTTGGTCTTATGACAATATGAACATGGCCTAGCAGCCCGTTGATCCTGGCCTTGGATATGTTTAGAGTCTGTTCAAACGCCTTCGGCCCTTTGCCAGATTCTCAGATCAGAGAGGTTGAGAGTTGATATGACTAACCACCAAACACAGTTGCGTCACACGCCCGCTTTGCCTTTCTGCACTGGTCGCACGAGGTGTTCTGGCGTCGCATCGTTAATTTTCACAGAAACACGAATATAGTTATTTATTATCAAAACCGAAGCAGCAGTGGGGTAGGGTAAGCCACTTCTTATGAACCGAGTTGAGTTGGACACTCTGAGCAAGGTGGGCGGTGCAAAGGGCACAATCAGAAATTAAGTAGACTTACTAACTCATCGATCGAGAGATGGCAGCCACACTCTTCGTATGACTTCTACAGCGGTGGATGTAGTAGGAAGACATGTCCGAAGGATGAAATTAAGGACTAAGACTTGGGTATGTATGGCAGATGGCAGTGTAGCTTTGGAATTAGCTTTGACATTCTTGATTGGTTCAGGCATCTCGGAATCTAGAACTTCTAGGGCTTAGTGTCCTAGTGCGCTGCTTACATCCGACCGCTCCGGCCTCCCCGCGCTTTGATCTATTCAAAATGCGGGGGAGGGGGGGGTCGGTGAAGGTGGGACACGAGTCAGGTCATTGCATCTGCGGCTACCTTTACTAGCTAAATGCAGTCAGTATATCTTGCGACAAGATCCAACAACGGACTCCTTGTCGAGCTAACACTAGACCTAGTCTGTCTTCCCATGTATTATTACCTCAAGGTATGTTATGTTATACCTCTAGACTGAAGAAACCGAATATCGTAATTTGGGGTTTGGCTATTCAATACCTTGGAGTGTACCCAGGTTGAAGCCGCGGAATATGTCTGTCTGGAGTCCCAATCCCAAGGCTTCAGTCCTTTGCCTTGTCCTGGCTAAGCGCTTTATACACCTCAGCTTCGACTCCCACCCATAGGCCCAGTACTTGAGGGTCGGCAAATGGCAAGATCTGTGTGCATACTATGCCTGCAATCCCATTTTCGCGGTCACACCACCACCACACATTTGATAGGCCAGCCCAGAAACCGGTGCCTGTTGAGCGACCAGTTGCGCCGCCATTGCTCAACATGAAAGTCAGCCCCCAACCCTGGGGTGGGTTGCCGGGGACGGGATATAAATCGGGTAGAGGGTTTGTCAAGTCGGGCTTTGCCGCGGGGATACCCTGACGGCCGAAATTAGGGAACTTTGGTATCGAGTTCTTGAACATCTCATCAACTGTCTCCTTGCGAAGCAGTTGCGTGCCAGTACGGGGGCACGTCCCGTCATTGAGCAATACGGAAAGTACTTCTGGAGATCAGAGAAGACACCATCAGTAAGAGCCAGGCATCATCTATAAACCACTCATTAAAAAGAGGCAACTTACTACAGTATTCCTGGGGTTTCGCAAAAATACCTGCGCCTCCGCTGTGGAAGACCGCTGCGACCTGCGCCTCGTTATCATGATTGACCACCAATGGCAGTCTGAGAAGATGATCTCGGGGCCTAAGCGTTCCATCCTTATCTCTTGCATGCATATAAGCGAGTTTGGCTCTCATTTCTTGGGTGGGGATCATCGACATGTTGTTCAAGCCAAGCGGTTGACAGATGTGCTTTTGGAGATAGTCGTTGAGCTTGAGCCCCGTAACTCGCTCTAGGGCGATTCCAGCCCAGTCAATATTGATCTGCGCAGAGTTAGCAACCCGACGCTAAAGCTGCAACCGGACGCCACTGCATGAAACTCACGCCATATTCCCAGCCCTCGCCGGGCTGGAACAGCAACGGCATTATCATATCCTCGAAACGGCCTGAAAACTCGTCTCCACCAGCAGGCAAGGCCCAGTCTCGGAGCCTCTCGTTGAAGAATGTATACCCAAACCCAGCCGTGTGAGTTAAGAGCATCCTCAAGGTGATGGCCTTGTTCTTCTTCTCGAGCGTTCCGTCGGGTCGAAGGACCTGTAGAGCCTTGAGCTCTGGGCAGAGATTTTCAAGATGATCTCCATCATCAAGTCTTAAACTACCCTTTTCCACGAGTTGCATACAAGCCAGACCCACGAGCATCTTAGTGCTCGACGCAATCCAAAAGATGTTGTCCAGAGTCATGGGTTCGTTGGAAACGATGCCTCGCTTTCCGGAGGAGTGGGCAAACAGATCGTTTCCATCTTTACCTACGACGACCACCGTAGCCCCCGGGATTCCTACCTTCTCATCAGCGCATGTTCCATCAACGATACCCCGAAGCTTCGTGACGGTCTCTGTGGTAAGGGGCATCTTGGTCTCCTTTGTGTCAGTCTCTCGAGCCCGAAAACGCAGGTTCCTTTGACCAAGTTAAATGTTCGAATAAATTAACTGACGAGATTGCTTGAGAGTTCTGGGGACGGCGAGACTATTCTTCATTAAGAGGCCTCAAAATCTATGTAGTGTACCATGTGGTGTAATATTGCGGTTCCGCAGACGAAGAGCGGACCCGCGAATCACTGCTCTTCCATCACAACTCCCGGTGTATCGGAACCGCAACCCCTCCCGGATGACCTCAACCCCCCTGTCTAGAGGCAGCCAACTCACACAGCTGGATGCATAGGATCCTTGGGCTCTTGGCACTAAGCTGGGGTGTCATTCCCGAGTATTGCCCTCATCCGTCCCAGATTCCGGGTTTGCCGTGATATCTGCTTTTGCAGACATGCATCATAGAGATGCATCCGATGCTACTCCGTTCGGGCTTTACGCCGGACACAACTACGATTTTAATTTGGACCCTCCAGGCCGACATGTCCAATATGACAAGGGCGATGAGGAGATAACTCTTCAGTGTACCCCATGAAATACAATCCGGTTTTCATTCAAGTATAAGAATGGCTAAAAGTCGTCAACTGCATTCTAGAGAGTTTGGATTTTTCTAGCATCGATTGTTCCCGCTCAGAGCTCTTGAAGCTGTAAACAACTGATCCTAAATTGGACTATTTACAACATATCAAAGCCCTAACTAAGCCGTCCAATATGGGCACGCAAATCCCCTCTCATGCTAAGAAGTTCAACACTGAGCTTTCTGATTATTCGAAATCGCACGTGGAAAAGGCTGGCCCGTATGCTCTAGACCTTGATGTCGATTGCCTCATCGTAGGGGCTGGCTTTGGTAAGTAGGATAACGTTTTCCGTTGGCTTTCAGACCCGAGAAAACCATAATAACATTATCTGTGATCATTCAGCCGGAGTTTTCATGCTCAAGACCCTTCGCGACCGTGGATTTAAGACTGTTGTCTACGAGGCGGGAAACGACCTTGGAGGTACCTGGCGATGGAACTGTTACCCTGGGGCAGGTGTCGACTCAGAGGTTCCTGAATATGAGTTATCTTGGCCTGAAGTGTGGAAAACATGGAACTGGCCATCCAACTACCCCAACTATGAAGATCTCCGAGCCTACTTCGACCACGTTGATAAGGTAGTCGGTATCAAGAAGGACTGCGCCTTCAACACTGTTGTCTCGGGGGCTCATTTCGATACTAGTCTGGGGCGTTGGATCGTAAAGACGTCTGATGGTCGGACTGCTAAGGCCAAGTACCTCGTTCTTGGAACTGGGTTTGTATGCATCCCCTTGTCGTTATGCCTTTGTGAATTTCTCCTGCATTGTTTTAGTTGAACTACAGAAGAGTCCCACAACAAATGAGTCAGTAAGATTTCTAACTAGATGCTAATGTGATGTGATAGGCGGCCAACAGATATGTTCCTCCTTGGCCAGGTATGGACAAATTTAAGGGTGTGATTCACCACTCATCTTTCTGGCCAGATGAGAAAGTCGACATCAAGGGCAAGCGTTGTGCTGTCATCGGCACAGGCGCATCGGGTGTCCAGATAGTCCAAGCGTGGGGCCCTTCCGCCGGCGAACTCAAAGTATTCCAGCGCACACCCAACTTGGCCGTCCCGATGCGGAAACGTGATCTCACAGTGGAGGAACAGGAGAAGGCTAAGAAGTACTATCCTGAATTGTTTAGATTTCGTGAGAGAACCTTCGCTGGCTTTATCTACGATTGGTACGAGAAGAACACCTTCGATGCTACCCCAGAGGAACGTGAAGAGTTATACGAGAAGATGTGGACTGAGGGGGGCTTCCGATTCTGGGTTGCCTTATTTAAGGACAATCTCTTCAATGCAGAAGCCAACAGGGAGTCCTACAAGTTCTGGGCCAAGAAGACTCGGGACCGCATCGGCGACCCTCGAAAGCGGGATCTCCTCGCCCCGTTAGAGATGCCTCACTTCTTCGGTGTTAAGCGTCCTTGTCTCGAGCTCAACTACTACGAGCAATTCAACCGCCCGAGCGTGGATGTTGTAGATATTCGAAACAATGCTATCAAAGAGTTTGACGAGACCGGAATTGTTCTGGAAGATGGAACTCACTACGAGTTCGATGTGATCGCAGTTGCAACTGGATTTGTATGTCTTCCCAGTGACACCGTCTCTTAGTAGCTAAGTACTGACGTTAGTGCATAGGATATCGTCACAGGAGGTACAGATTTGCTTCCATCTATGTCGCTACGCCCTGCATCCCACAAAACATGTGAGAGTATGACAAAAGCTAACCAATTCCTCTTTTCCAGTCATGACACAGCTCGGGCTGAAGAGCATCTACGAGACGAGACTAGAGGAGGAATGGAAGAACGGGGCCGAAACATACCTGGGAACCACGGTAGGCGGCTATCCCAACATGTTCCACATCTACGGTGTGCATGGCCCGACTCTCCTGAGCAACGGACCCACGTCCGTCGAGCTGCAAGGCCGCTGGATCGCCGACTTTATCGCGAAGATGGAGATGAACAAGATCAAATACGTCAACCCCAAGCCCGAAGCCGTCAAGGCTTGGAAGAATCATATCCTCGAACTGAACAAGAAGACTCTATTCCCTACGACCAGGTCAACTTACATGGGCGGCTCGATTCCAGGCAAGGTTAGGGAGCCGGTCGTTTACACTGCTGGTATCCCCAGTTATATCATAGAGATCCGAAAGGCACTCGATACTTTGGATGGGTTCGAGACGGTCATGGCCTAGTTTCTTTTAATCATTGATAGGAATTTCTACCCGTCACTCTCTGATATCCATTTACTATCATCCACGATCGTAGATGATGTACGTTATCACAGGTTCTTTGGAATTACATTACAAATCGCATCTTCAATTTGTCGTCGAAAACCGATGATGATTTCGCAGGGGAAATGAAACAGTAATGTGAAGCATTCCCACAACCGCTTGTGATCAAAGGCTTAGACGGATACTCGAATTGCAATAACTTCCAGGGCGTCAAGGGCGGCATAAAGGCCTTGCCCCCCCTATTTGGCCAGACAGAAAGCATGCCACCGGAAAGCTTACCATTTATCAACTTCACGTACTCTTACCTCGGGAGATCACGCAATACACGGGTAATCCAGGAGCCACGAGCCACGAGCCTCGCATCTGCATGACTTTGCATGTCCCAGTCTCTCGGTACGCTGTGACAGGCTGCTTGATGTACCCGTTGCAATGCGTTGGTCGCGCATCCCTTAGGTAATGCGACAGCTCTAAAGTAACACCGCACGCACCTCTCGACAGCAGTTATTTCCCAGAGCACGTGTGAATCATTACCCACATGCACGTATCCCACAAGTAGATAAATTCCTGGGTGTCCTTTTCCTCGGGGCAAACTTGCGGAGTGATGATCCCGGCGAATATCCGAGAGACACCCGCCAGTAATTACGGACACGAACTCCCTTCTTAGTTTATATCCAGAAATCTTGGAAAAGTTGTTGATTAGTACGAAAAAGGTAGTATTCCTATACGCACAGACCGCTCAGGCCTTGAGCCTTGGGCCCCTAGCAAAACGCATCATCCATGGACATGGGTTCTTGGCATGAGGTTGGGCCTTCAAAACTCAACGACAACGTGTTCAACGTCGCGTCAGAGCCGGGCACCCCGATAAGCGCTAGGAGCCTTGCATTAGCCTCTCCAGAAATCACTACAGATCCTTACAAGCATGAACGTCAAGCAGGTCAAGTTGTTTCCATTCTTTGCATCTAGAACAGAGTAACAGACTCGCACAACTAGCTGACTTGGTCGAAATGGCGGAACTAAGTTCTGCTATTTGACGTTATCATCCGAGTTCAGTCATGTATCAGCGAGGTTATTCAGAGTGGTCTAATAATTTCCCTTCGGAAGAGCTTCCGAGTCAAGAACAACCCTCCTTCCTCCCTCATTCAAATTGCCTCCTTGGTATTATTATGCAGTTAAAATAATAATGCGAATTGAAGAAAACTGGAAACCGCACTCCGATTCCTTCCAATACATTCGTCGTATGGATAGGATTCACGTATCCATATGTTGCCCCTCGTCCTTCATGGATTTTCTAGCCTTATCTCATGATTGATATCACTGAGAGTCCTTAGGTTCTTAGAGTCTAGGACGGTAGAAGCTCTGTCTCCCTTATTCAACGAGGAATGCAGATTCTGTGGCGAGATCTTTTTTCGTAATTCACTATCTTCCCGGGACAAATCAGGAGGAAGTAATGACTCCAGACGCTCTCTGAGTAAAGTATCATGAAATATTAGTTATGGCTTCGATGAATGAAATGAGAACACTTACTCGTGCGTTTTGCTTATTCTACAAGCATTTTGGCATAGAAGACGCCATCTGGGGAAACATACCACCGGAAGTTTCCCATGCGATCCAGAGAAAAGCGACTACGAGATACCCATTGACCATCAAGTTCGCGACACCAGTACATACGGCTGACGTCGTCATCAGCCGGCTTGATACCTTGAGGCTCGTTCATCTGATTGTGTTGGGCATTGTAACGAGTCTCCGCATCAATTTCGTTCTTCGTCTTTCCCATCTCGAAACCGCCATAGTTCCCACCGACAAAGTGTGCGCTAGGAGGCGTCATAGGAGGAGTAGGATGACCGATGCCAGTTGCGACGTAGGCGGGACCACCAGGTACTGGAGCAGCAGCCATAGGAGGCATAGGGCCAGGTTGAAAATTCATTGGGGGCCCTTGCATAGGGTAAGGCTGCATAAATGGCGGCTGGGACCCAGATGCCATCATAGGAATCGGCGCAGTAGCCATGCCGGGTTGGGGCTATATGAAAATTAGCATTCAGGTACACTGAGACAAGAAGCAAAGAAAAAAGATGGTAAGATGGGCTGTTATAAGCGAGGAGAACACCAGAGATAACGTGACCTATACCGACACCCAGCATAGAGCACACTTGCATTCATGAAGAAGATAGGTGGCCCATGTACGACTGGCATATGCATAGGCGTGAAAATCTGGGGTTGTACCTGTTGACAGGGAAAAGCAGGCGTTGCACAGAAGGGCAGGCCACCAGGCGCAGCAACGCCATTTGGCATCATATACTGCGGACCGTATGCATCGGCTCGAGGCACATAGGTGTGTTGGAACGGACCGTTAGTTGTATCAGGTACGGGCGGCTGGTAGTGGGCCGCATACGGGTCGGGCATAAGACCAGCGCCGACGGTACTCATGTTGACTTGGGGATCCGCGGTATTGTGGAAGTAAAGGGGAACGGATGAGTTGAGAAAGGGCTGCGGCAGGGCGTCACAAAGATCAGAGTGAGCAGTACCACGCGGCCGAAGAACACCGTCAACAACAAGTCCTTGAGGTGTATTAGTGACGGTGTGAGCGAAGATGCCAGCGAGCTTGTCGGTTGCCTGGCCTGTTGTATGAGGAGGATGAGGAGGAGGACAAGTATCGCTCGATGCTGGACGAGTGCGGAGAGTAGGACCAGTATTGTTGTTTGTAACCGGGTTGGATGTGGAAGTAGGTCGAATGTTAGAAACAGGCTTGGTGATATTTGGGGATTCTGGAGCAGCAAAGGAAACGCGTCTAGGTTTTCTCGTATCTTTGTCAGGAAAGGACATGACCAAACTGGTTTTCCTGCAGAACAGCTCTGTAAAAATGGCACCGCCCAAGGGAGACTGTCTGTGTGCTTGTGGTCCTTGCCGGAATCTAATACGAAGAGGTGGTGCTTAGAGAGTTCCTAAAGAAGCTCTTTCATGTTTGTGTTGTCCTGGGTGATGTCCCTGGTGTCCTTTTGGGGGAATAACGAGTGTGGAAGTAAGAGTCATAAGTACTAGGGAGTGGAAGGCGTGGAAATAGAAGTAAAAATAGGCATGTACGTTCCAAGGTTACTGAGGAAGGTACGAGGTAGGTAGGAATATTATTCCAATGTAATAGTGGACGTCAACTGTCCTCGTCATGCAAAGCGGGACACAGGGTCAACTACCTACCTATGTTTATCAAAAACACTTACAAAGGACGCATTATATGCTAGCTGTAGGCAAGTGGGTAGATAGGTAGGTAGGAAGGTATTTCCCAACTACCATGTGCTATCAGGGGCTTGCTTATGTTGCCATGTACTAGGTAGACATGTCAAGTGAAGCAAACAAGAGCTTCGGGAATGGGAAAAGTGGGTATACAACGTGTGGCTTCAAGTGAATAGAGAAAATAGTGTAAAGTCTTACTAGATCACCAATGGTAGGTACCCAATTGGAGCCATTCCAAACGTATTGGAACATGGGCATGTCGGGCTCGTCCTCGAGCACAATGTCGCGTACCGGCCAACACGGCAAGAAACACATTACGATGTTGGTATCCTCGCCTCAGGTGTTCTTGTGACAGGCGATTGGTGGCCGTATGATGCTTGCTCGCGGAGACCTGATTCCAAGAATTAATATCGTCAAGGTCGAATTTGAGGTAAGGTCGGACGTGGACGTAGCCACGTCGGGTCGGTGGATGGTTTAAGAATGATGAGTTATCTTGAACAGAGGGTGGCGTTGAACATGCAGGAAAAAGGAAAAGCTAGTTGGACGTGCAAAATGGCAAGCAGATCCCAAGTCAAGTTTCTATCGCTGCCACAATTCCGT
Source organism: Xylaria cubensis (assembly GCA_022385715.1). NCBI lineage: Eukaryota > Fungi > Ascomycota > Sordariomycetes > Xylariales > Xylariaceae > Xylaria > Xylaria cubensis. Next base: position 135,405 of record MU279073.1, on the reverse strand, counting down.
CCTTGTGGAAGGTAGGTACTGCGACCCGTAAAAATCTAGAATACCTCTATGAGCTCATTATGCCTTTTTTTTGGTGGCCAAAAATATTAGTCGAGGTATATTATTTCGTTATACACTCACACAAGATGCCATCACACGGAAGCCTGCATTGCATTACTATAATTCCCAGGTCAGGGCCGCCGGCACCACGTAAATATTAATGTGAGCTGCAGGTCTCGTATTCAGCTACCTATACTCCTTTTCATATTTTCTCGATTACCATAACGGGCAATGTGGAGCTGAACGGGCGTGATGGCAAAGCTCTTGTATGTTTAAACCTGGATCACCACCAGCACTAAAAGAGAGGACTAGGCTTGGGTGACCTCCTTGACGTTCTAATAGACTATTATAACATCGAATATCCTCCCAAGTCCTAGACTACTACCTAGGTAGCCCTTATTACACCTACTATGCGTACGATCATACTACCAGTAACGGAGAACTCGATCGTCATTTTTCAGGAGACTATATCATATCATAGCAAGTATCTAAGGGCACGTCTCTCTCTTTTACTTCTATCGCCAGGGCCCCTACACAATACTTCATCGACCCCTAGATGCATTCAGGAAAGTGAGACTTTACCTCCACTATTTATAAAGGGATCAAACGCCTCACCCCTATTTCATAGGTGAACATGTGAAATGATAGCTAATGGTGTGTAGTAGCTCAGGATATTGCAGACATGCGTTCAAAACCATCGATTTATAGGGGCCTAAATCGCATCACGGGATATAATTTAAAGGCACCTGCAAGCCTAAGAACGTGTATTCTCATTTCTGTCCACTGATTCGTTAGGATCATGAGAGAGCTACTAGCCTCGATGTGCGATGTATGGATCCGGTAAGTAGCTTGATTCCAAGAAAGTCAAGATCTCAATTCGACATAACTGGTAGTATCTAAAATAGATGGAGACATGTTCTGGCGTGCTCCTGTTTTCTAGGATCGGTATCTAAAGTTCTTGTTCGATAACTGCTCGGCATACCGTCAAATTGCAATACTACATGCGGAAAGTAACGGAACGGTGAAAACCATACATAGGAAAAGACAGCCGAGGAATTTTCTCAGGGGCAGGGTCCTATTGAGTGACAACATGGATCAGAACTTATAACAATAGGGGGACTCAATATCCTACTGCCAGGGTAGCTGCGCCATCGCACAAGAACAAGATGCGACTCTTCTTGTATATATGGTAATACAAGCTTAAAACAACATCTCTTCGCTTACCATTCCCGAGAAAATGTAACTTCTTAACAGTACTACTTGGCATATATCGAACAGGCCATGCAAACGAGCCTTGGCGGTGGTTTCGAACTCAGCGTCGTATTCGTATTTCTTGACGCTTCCGAACCCGAGACCATATAAAACTCGAGCTCCAATCCCTTCCCTTCGACTCTTGAACGCCATCGTAGACAGATCAAAAAGGGACGCATTAGTTGTGCAGTAACAATGGACGGTGCCGGTGTTGTCAACTCAACCGTGAGCGGCGTTCTCAACGCGCCTCTGCACCCATACTATCCTTTAGGAGTGGCGATACCCGACTACGTCGCGAAAATCCTCACGACACAGGAAATACTCGCCATATTCGTTACGACATGCCTGGGAATCCTCATCCCAGCATGGCTCTACATCCGGCATGCGCGAGGTGATCTTCCTTCGAGCGAGGTCTTCACAGCATTATGGTTCGTCCTCTGCGGCTCTATCCACCTCGGTTTAGAAGGTAAGTACTACCAGAATCTTATTCAAACTTGAATTACTGTGACCAATATTCCCATATACTATTCCAATAGTTTCGGGACACCGCGTTGTTCAAGCTAACAGTATAAAATCAAGGTTACTTCGCATTCAACGCACATGACATCGCCAGCCAGTCGACAATCCTTGCCCAGCTGTGGAAGGAGTACTCGTTCTCGGACTCGCGGTACCTGACGGCCGACAGCTTCGTAGTCTGCATGGAGACGATCACGGCCATGTTCTGGGGTCCGCTGTCCTTTGCTTGCGCGTGGTGTATCGTGACCGACCACCCGCTCCGCCATCCCCTGCAGTCCATCATCAGTCTCGGCCAGCTGTACGGCGACGTGCTCTACTACGCGACCTGCACGTTCGACTACGTCAACTTGGGCATCGAATACTCGCGGCCGGACCCGGCGTATTTCTGGGGTTACTACGTCTTCCTGAACGCGTTCTGGATCGTCATCCCTACTTGTCTCCTGGTTCACAGCACACGCGAGACAGCACGGGCTTTTACGGCGTTGAAGAAGGCCTCTCCGGCTAAGGGAGCTAAGTAAATTCTTGATCAATTGCCTGTCAATAAAGTATATATGTGCAACCTTTCTTCTGATTTTGGCCACCATGAGGCGCAAGATCCGGGCGTTCCAACATATAGTCTCAATCAAACGCTATCGTTCGTATCACGCTTCTCGCTGCAGTAAACATATGACACCCTAATCAGAGGGTGAAATAGTCGATGCAAATTCAGATTCTTTGACGATTACAGATACGGGCGCTCATGTTTCCAAAATTGCTCAGTCGTATTTATATCGGGCTAAGAGCTTGTGTGGTTTACTTTACGTTGCGTATTCCTTTTATGTGATGCTGAAGCCTCGCTTTGGCTTTCCGTCGGCTTATTAAGTATGAAACGTGAGCGTTTGATTCTCTTCCGTAAGCAAAACCTCTGGGGACAATATAGAGGCAATTCAAGATACAACTTAGAATACCATAGGAAGAACGTGCAAGATTATGTGTAATTTGAGGGAGGGTAAGATGTCATATCACGAACGCTAATAACTTTTCCAAGCAACTGTTTCTGCTATTCTCAACCACACCCTTCCATTCCTGGTTGATATGATGCTTTAGGAAGAGGATGAGCTGATAGATATCGCGGAAGTAGGATCAAAGGCTCACTGCGGCTAGCCAGTATAGCCTTCGCAACTTCACGTGCCTTCAACCTTGTAATGCACCTGTACTGTAACTACCTGGAATAGAATGCAGATGCTAATAAGTGTATTCATAAACAGTGACACGTCATCAAATGAATCTCAATTGCCGCCCAAGCACGAGTTCAACGCCTACCAAACCACAGCTGTAATAGCTTTCTATGCGAAATGACCCCCTAATTTATACACACGTCCAGCTGAGGAGAGATCATCTATTACCTTGGTACTTTGCATCCTCGACAGGTGGAGCAAACCATTCATCACTCGGCTTGAAACCATCGCGCCAGCGTCATATCGATGTCAAGCTCAATATCCTACACTATTATTGATTATTTTTTCAAGCACCCACCGGCTCGGCGGCTGGCGGCCCTGCATAATACAGAACAAATGTCGAGCGTTACAAGGTCGCATGCTCATGAACTTGTGGCGTCGGGTTTCCAATCAAAACCTGTTTTGTCACCTACTACGAGTTAGCTTCAAATACCGTTAGTAATAGAGACACGAGCTTCTTACCGCCCAGGCGGCAGCAATCGTGCCAACGACACCGCCCGAAATCATCATTTGCCGGACTCCCCTCGTGCTTCTAAAAACCATGCCACTAAGCGCTCCCGCAACAATGGTATTCGCGGCGTCATGCTGGCCCCTGACGTAGCCTATCAGAGAGTTGATGCAGTTATATGTGATAGCGACAACACCGGCCGAATTGCCCAAAAAGGGACCTCTTCTTGTGATTGAGTTGAGAACCGAGTTTAAGCGCAGCTTGGGTGGCTGACCGGCCGACTTCCGTAGACCTTCCTGAAGACCCCAGGCGCCGCCTATTGATAAGGCGGTAAGATATGTGATACCAGTTCCGTAGCATAGATCGTCGCTAAAGCCACGCGACGGGATGGCAGTGTGTGCGCCGGGTAGGTCGGTCAGGGCCGAGTCTTCTAGACTTAGGTATTCGAGATTTTCCTTATTTAGGCCGGCGAGAGGGTGTAGCTGGGAGGGGTCGGCAAAAGCAGAGCTGTTCAGGAAGGCATCGACGCCCTGGGCCTCGGACGGGTCAAAAGGCGTTGGATTGTATGTGCTGGCGTGAGTAGATGTGGAGGTGGAGGGCGCAGGAGAGGCGGGCTGTTGTGAAGATGATGAGGACTTGCGTCCTGTGAGGGCGTCCCAGATAGACATGTCCGAGTTAATAAAAGCAGTAAGTTGATAGACAAGAAGAGAAACGAAGTGACGAATGTCGGAATCGGTCGAGCGGGCCAAATAATTGGGTTGTCGCAAAGTATTGTATGTATGTATGCGTTATTCGTCGCAATACCTGAGTTTGAAGATGATGAAGGCTAAAAATTGTTTCCCTGCACATGAAATCGGTGCCCCTGCTATTCCATGTGGTCCGTGCGAATACCCCCCCGTCACAACCGCCCGTACACTAAAGTGCGTACCCATATTTTTCTGGCATCCTTACCTAAACCCTTGAAAATCCCAGATGCCACCAAAACTAGCTCTTGGCACTTATAACAAATTTGGAAACATACTTCAGTACTTACTTCTTGTAAGTAGGTAGATAAACAGCGTGTACTTCAAGCAAGTAGCACAGCAAGGATTTTATAACCGAGAAAAACTCTCGTTTATTCATTTTTAATTTCTATTTACGAGATACCTATGTTCTTAATGTGTGGCATAACGTTCTCACTTATGGCTCATATAGTACGAGAGACGTGCTTAGCCTAACCTATTTCTCCCCCCCGCAGTGATATACTGCAGCCGTGTCAGTATATTCGAATCGAACAGGCGACAGAATAAGGCTAAACGACAAAATGGACATTGCGACGAGTCTGAGTGAACGTCCCGACATTGGGAGCACTTCCTTCAACCACAAGGCTGCGGTTACTTGGCTGGAGCAGCAATCTGAATACATCCAGTTACCGTACGTTCAAACATATCTGCATATTAGGTCATGTCATGCTCACAAATCCAACAGGCTTGCCAGACACATTTTTGAGCAGCTGCTTTCTAATGCTGCACAGCCGAAACAATCTTCCGGTAGCGCCTGTAGCAAATTGTGTGGATTTGTCGAGAACTGCTCCAAGTCAGCTTCGCCTGCGTTGCAAAGCTTGGCATTTGCCCAGGCGACCAGCCTAGAGCTATTCAACTACTTTATTGAGTGGAACGAGCAAGATGCTCACAGATCCATGCGCCTCGTTCTCGACTATATTGTCTCTTCTATCACGTGGAACCCCAATGCAGAAACTAGCAAGGCAATCAAAGATAGCATTTTAAGCGACACTATCTCAGTCATCACACTGCAAGCTTCCAGGCCGTCGACAAAATCCTCTATGATTGCCATCGATCATTTCCTGCAGAAGAAGGTCGTATATTTAGATGAGGTCGTACGAGCCTATCAGCGTCTCCATGGAAATGCAGAGGAGCGGGAGGCTCTGTGGGATTCCTTGGTATCCCGTGTCTTCGCATGGATGGAACTACAACATGTGTGGACTGTAGCTGGTAAGCTTCTAGTCACAATTCTCACACTACCTTGGTATAAAGACGATAAACTCTCTAAACATCACCCCAACACCTGGCACAAGTTCATTTTAAGCGGTTTGAGCATCAACCCCGAGCTTCTTGAACCGATCAAAGTCTACATATTCATGCCTCTGTTCAGGACTGATCCAGCTTCAACTTTGGTATATCTCAATGAATTGACCTTGCTCCAGAAGCTCACAACGAGTGACAGTGGAAGCTGGGATCTCAATGCCATGCTTTGGGTTGCTTTACTCGAGGCAGGAAAGAAGACTGGGGTGGTGGGCGAACCAAATTATGGTCAGTGGATGCTTTGAGCAGTCAATGAATTGCATATTAATCGTGAAGAAGGTTCGAAACAGAGCATAGGCATAGCTAACCAGCTTCCAATCCATATGTTGGAAGCCTTACTCTGCCACAAGTCTCATGAGGCACGTGCGTCTGGGTTGTCAATTCTCGTTGCATCGCCATCGACCACAAAGCCGTTTGCTTCAGAAACACTCGCTCTTCTACAGAAGTATCTTCCTTCTTTCCATGAAGACGTTGATCCTAAAATCAGATACGATGTGTTGGGTCACACAAGAAATATGATTCGACGTCTCTATAACTCCGCCGATACTTTAGGTAAAAGGTTAAAAATGTCGGAAAAGAAGGCGACGCAATTTGAAAAGACAGAATCGACACTGGAAAGTGAGAGAACAACACAAACCGAAGGGCAGCAGGTGATTAAGAAAGCTGTGGTTAAATCTCCGATTGATACTCTCCGTGAACATAAAGAGTTTGTCGAATGGTACACCAATTTTCTCAAAGGGGAGCTTGCGCCTAGTGCATCATATCAACGACATATAACGGCCCTGAGAGCTATGAACTACTTTCTCAAGTCAAGCCTGGTCCAAAAGGATAAAACCTCTATCACAAGACGGCCAGCAAACCTCTTGATAGACAATACCTGGTTTCGATCCGTCCTAGACCTCATCTTAGATCCTTATGATGATGTAAGAGAGGCCGCTGCATCACTAATCATGCTGCTTCAACCCGGAGAGTCGATGTCGGGGCCACCTTCCCACGTTAATGGTTTACCTTCTACTCCTATCGAAGAACTGCGGATGTTTTGTCGAAAGGCAAATGAGCTTGCCCTCAAGACTGCCCGCGCCGATCACTGCGACGGTGCTGCAAGATCCCAGCAGCTGTTATGTCGCTGGAGCTCCAGTTTCGAAGAAGCAGTGGAAGTGTTAGAGGCTATATTCTCAGATCTTGAGAAAAAGCTTTGTGCAGCGGAAAGCGATCTAGCGGCAGCTGTGCTTCAAGCGCCTGTGCATGGCGATTTTGCATCTCTTAGGTAAGATAATATGACTCTCTTCAATGACGGTACGTGATACTTAGTAGAACTTAGGTATATTTGGAGCTCATTTACGGGTGTGCAACTTGATCAACGGTATATCACCACCCTTGATGAGTTTCAGGATCGTGCAATCTCGTGCTGCAAACGAGTTTGGCTGACGGTCCAACACATTCTATGCGACGATTCCCCCGAAGGTCATTTGCCGGAAGAGCTGCAACAGATAGAGGGACTCGACACCAAAGATCTTCTGAGCTATAGTTTCAGAGCCATACATGAGTCCAGGTATGACACAATATAGTCATCAAGGCGTCAGTGCTGACTTATTGCAGTAATTTATTGCGTACTATCGCTCAAACCGCGAGTCATGACCGTAAACATGGCTTTTTGGCTCCTTCCCGGCAAAACTTTGAAGATATTGGAAATTTGACGTTTGATGAGTTATCGAATCTTCGGCACAGGGGAGCTTTTTCTACAGTTTCTCAAACATTCACGGCTTGCTGTCAACTCGTAAATTGTATACCAACCGATCAAACAAATGGTGTCGATCTGTTGCAACAGTGGTACAAGGTGAGCGGTTCTCGTTCCTAGGTATGCATGATACGGCACTGACTTAAATAGGGAGCTTTAAACTGCATATACACTCAAGGTTCAACAACTCGCAGATCAGCTGGGATACCTGCCATTATCGTTGGCATACTGGCATCTAAGACCGAAAGTCCCTCTTTTAACGAAGTTATTGTCAAACTACAAGAAATAGGGCATCAGCCAGCTTTTGTATCTGAGACTGACGGGTCTAATCTTGCGCAAGTACACGCGCTTAACTGCTTGAAGGACATTTTCAAGACATCTTTCTTAAGTCTTCGAGCCGAGCCTTACTTGACAGACTGCCTACAATTAGCTGCGTCAAGTCTCCAGTCGGAAGTGTAAGCCACAACAATCACCGTTTGAAGGAACAAAGCTAAAATGGAACAGATGGGCAATCCGCAACTGCGGGCTCCTGCTTTTGCGAAGCCTGATCGACAGTCTCTTCGGTACAAACGAGAGTAAGTTAGCAATGGAGGCTGGGTGGGACGGTCGAACCATCAGAATCTCATACCACAAATTTGAGACACTCCCTTCGCTTCTCGTCAATCTCTTGGAAGTAGGCAAAAAATCGTCCGGTATCACCATCGGAACCCAGACGGCTGAAGCGGTATTTCCAGCACTCGATATCATTCGTCGTGCTGGACCACCAGAAGGATACTTTTATACGCTGTATGATATTATTTCCTGGTATTTGGGAAGTCACATATGGCATGTGAGGGAGATCGCGGCAAGGACTTTATGCTCGTTGCTTTTAACATCTGCTTGGCCCCAATCAATCGAACTGCTTATTGCTGGCGCAGGTGAAAGTTCCAACAAGCTACACGGGGCGCTTCTTACAATTAGGTTTCTGCTCGAAAGGCTTCTTCAAGTCATGCCCGACGAGCTTTCCGGTAGGTTCCAAACATGTGTGCAACCACCGCGTCCACTCCAGCATGTTAACTTTGCATAGAAAAAAACGTCAATGTAATCTACAAGATACTAGGCGATCTATCGGCTTCACACAATTGTCTACGCACGTGTACAGAGGCTCAAGCCGTGTATATTGACATTCTGAACTTCATAGAAAAGACAGTTCGGATACAGCCAAACGGGTTAATCCGGGAGATTGTATTATCAAGCGCACAGCAGGGCTCTGGCCAGACACCCCTTGCGCTGTTAAGTATTAGAATGGCTGAAACAAATGTGCAGCAGACCTTTCAAAGTAAGAGCGAGGAATCAATTGAAACGCTAGATCAAGAGCTGAGGATTGCTCTTACGACTGACATCAATGTTGCATGTCGAATGCTTGAGGCTATATCAAGTAATGACCTGCTGCAGACGGATAAGATCAGATCACGTCTCGTAGTCACATATTTACACGCGTGCTTTGCCACCAAAGCGCCAGAGCCACGAACAGTGGCCTTGGAAGGCCTCGCGTCTCTGGTAGACACCCTGCTGAGATCTACATCAGAAGCCGGTACGCTAGATACTGTTCTATCTGAGGAGACGATACATGCTTTATGGTTGGACCTACACCAGAAACCTCTTAATGCGAGCCTTTCGGACGCTATCATACGCGTTAGCGGGCCGCTCATGGCGATCTCTCTCGCTCCTGCTCGGGGGCAAGTTGACGAGAACATTGCACAACGGCTAAGTAGCTGGGGTGCTATGATGAGTGATGCTGGGATTGCAGACCGAGTAAGTTCTACTAAGCCTTATTCTTCGTTGGAGGAACATGGAAGTTAACCAAGAGGCAGACGTTCGATACTCGCATCGCTGCCGTAGAAGCTATGCATTCACTCGTAAATGTTGTTGGATTTCCTGCTGTTAGTTCGGATAACAAAGGCGATTCAAAACTTTCTAGTGCTCACTTACCCTGGCTTCTTGCTCTCTACGACGCGCTTACGGACGATGATGTGGAAGTCCGCGAAGCCGCTGCTGAGGCCGCGGGCCCCATTTTGGGAATGTCGCTTGTCCCAGTTGAGGCCAATGCTCGACTTTTGAGCTGGCTCACCGCGTACTTCAGGCATGATTATGATTTCGTAATGCATGTTGCAGGGCGTATGGTTGGACACAACTTCGGTTCCAATTATTTCGTCGCCCTGAGCGCTACAGAAAGCGGCCCAGCTGAGATAGATGGGTCGGACTGGGTTCCGGCAAAAGCTCAACTAACAGAGGCTATGCGTTTCGATGACTCGCTGTTTGTGATTGAGGAACACAATCAATATATTGACGAGGTGCGCGAGGCGAAGCGATGGACAGATGTGTTTATAGCCTTGGATTTCAGAACGGGGGATGCCCGCGGTAACGCAACTCGAGCCCTTGCGGAATGGACACTCGCAGGCCTTCGCGCTCTAACTGGAATCACCCAATCCGAAGCCGCCGTGGCAGGTGATGGGCCCCTGGGATGGACATCGAAACCTCAGGTGTTCGCGATCTGTGCACGTATCTTGATTTGCGCCTCCACGCTTGCGAATCTAAAAAATATTCGAGACCAAGAACATGACAAAAGGGAAGAAAACGAAGAGAAGGCGAGCATCTTTACGGATGTGTCAGAGGAACTGACACGGTTCTGGAAACTAGGCCGTGGTGATGGAGCAAGAGTCCACGGATTGCTCCTACAGATGTGCAGGATAGAGGTATAAGACGATTCATAGGGCGATTTGTATCGATAATAACAATTCTTTGCCTCTACCACCGAAGTATTTATATGATCCCTGTTAGTGTAGGAGTGAGAATCTAACCAAGCACCCCCTATTGCGCGTTGGTAATCACGGTCTGATCATTCTGGCATGCCATGGTTGCCGAGGTCCTTTCCCAACAAATCAAGGATACTCGGGTTATGCTGTTCCTCGAACTGCTCGTCAACAAAGTTGTCAAAGTCGAGGTTGTCGCCACCGTCGAGAAGGTCATTATTGTCCAAATTGTTAAGATTGTTGCTACCGTCAAAGAGACCGTCGTTGTCAAGAAGGTTATTGTTGTCAGTGAAAGTCTCACTGAGCTCGATATGCGACACCTGGGCATGATATGGAAAGGTCACTACGTTCTAGGGTCTCGGTATGCGCCGTCCGCGTCGGAGACGGGATGGACCGTAGGAAAGAGAGCTACCTGTAAACCAAGGGGCGTAGTGAGGGGCATGGTTTATCGATAAGGTACCCTACCTATGCCATGGCGGGGTTATGATGTTGAAATTTCCTAAATTTATCTATCACGGATGACGCTAGATTCAAGGGCCGTGTTGATGAATCATAACGTCTTCATTTGCAGTCATTTTCGGGGTGACTCAACAGCCGAACGCCGCCCACAGTCATTGTATAAATTCACATACAATTCGACTCTGTCATATTGCCGTTGATTTACCGATTCATCTCTAAATCATGGAGTCTACAACGTCTCCCGCAGCGCCCCACGAACCGCCACATGTCTATCGAAACAACGACGGTTACGATGCCTCCGTAGAACAAGAGATACCGCGGTCACTCGCCACCGCCGACCCAAACTCGTTCCCCGTTACAGAAGCGGAAGCGGAAGACTCCGATCTTGACGATATCTTCGAGAATGACGACGACGACGACGATATCTTCGGCCCAGATGGCGAGCCCGACCTGGCGCGCAATTACAACCGACAGGTGCCGCTCCATTCGAACCAGCAGAGACCTGCCGCGAACACGTTCAATAGCGTCGACGACCAGATATCTGCCCTCTCGAAGCACGCTTCCAAGATCCGCCTCGACGACGTCAAGGACGGCCAGGCGAGGGACAAGGACAAGGCCGACCGCGCCACGAGCGAGCAGGTCCTGGATCAGCGCACCCGCATGATTCTGTACCAGATGATCAACCGTGGCGTCGTCAGCGAGGTCCATGGCGCCATCAGCACCGGTAAGGAGGCCAATGTATACGGCGCCGTCGCCTATGCCGACGACCTCACCAAGGTTCACCGTGCCGTCAAGGTCTACAAGACGGCTATTCTCAGTTTCAAGGACCGTGAGCGGTACATCACCGGCGAGCACCGTTTCAAGTCTGGCGCCGACAAGGGCAATAATCGCAAGATGGTGAAGCTGTGGGCCGAGAAGGAATTCCGGAACCTGCGCCGAATCCACTCCGCCGGTATCGCTTGCCCGGAACCCATTCAGCTCAAGCTACATGTGCTTGTTATGGACTTCTTAGGCGACCGGAGGGGATGGGCGTATCCGCGACTTCGCGACGCCAACCTTCCCGTCGACGAAGCTGAACAGACATGGAGCGCCTTGTACATCCAGCTGCTTGGTATCATGCGACGCCTATACCAGGTTTGCAAGCTGGTCCATGCCGATCTAAGCGAGTACAATATACTCTATCACAAAAAGCAACTCTATATAATAGATGTGTCCCAGAGTGTTGAGCACGACCACCCTAGATCTCTCGAGTTCTTGCGTATGGACATTAAAAATACAGGTGACTTCTTCAGAAGGCAAGGTGTTGATACACTAGCTGACCGGGCTGTCTTTGATTTCATCATTGCGCCCGGCGGTGTGGTAGATGAGCCTGGCCTCAAAGAATCTATCGAACAACTATATGCCTCACGGGCTGAATCGGCAACCGATGAAAATGCTGTAGCCCAGCGGGAAGTTGACAATGAAGTCTTTAGACAGCAATACATCCCCCAGACCCTCGAACAAGTCTACGATATCGAGAAGGACGCGGAGAAGATCGGTCATGGTGAAGGCGACAAGCTAGTGTATCGTAATTTATTGGCCGATCAGGTGGTCTTACCCAAGATTGCAGATGGCCAAGTTTCAGAGGGCGATCAATCAGACGAAGGCGCAGCTCTTGACAGTGAGGAGGAGAGCGACGAGGAAAGCGATGATGAGAGTAAATTCTCAAAGGGCCAACCTCGGGGGAAGCGATTTGAGGATAAGGAGGAGAAGAAGGTCAGTGCTTAAATTAAAAAATTTCCCCACTCGGCTTTCCTCCTTCATCCTTCATTCAATGCATTTGTAGCTGACCACCAAACAGCAACGCAAACAAGCCACCAAGGAAGCAAAGAGCGAGAAGCGGAAAGAAAAAATGCCTAAGCATCTAAAGAAACGCCTAGTAGCTACAACTTCTAGGAGGAAGAAATAGACATAGCGCGCTTATTCCGCGATAGTCACTCAGTCTGCGTCCGATTGGATTCATGGTAGGAATGCCACCACTAGTAGCCAAATTGGCTCATTACCTAGTGAGATGAGGCGATGGCACTCCTTGATTCAAGGCAGATTCGGCAAAGCCCCTATTATATACACTCTCTGCATAGTGCCGAATATTCTAACCAGAATGATATGGAAAGTCGAAATTGACTCCAAGTGGATGGATGAACAATCGGATGACGAAAGCCCAAAAGCTGCGGCCGCCAAAACTTTCCCTCCGCGTTTTCTCATTATAGTGATGATAACCGCTGTGAAAGCTTGGATAGGTTGCACTCCGAATCTACCTTCTATAAGGCAGTATGAGGATCAAAGAGAGCCCTGACGATTGTAGCTAGCTACTAGCGGTGCAAGCAAAATTAACTCTGTAGCAAGCTTCAAATAGAAAAGGCCTCAGTCGCTCGGATGATAGAAATACATCGACCTGTATATACGCCCTGAGAGCGGAACTCGTTGTCCGGCGTTATCTTGTAACCACGGGCCTGCATGCCAGAAGGCGAACTCCATAATCTATCAAACTCTCCCTTTAAATGAACTCCGGTGTATGTATTGGTAGCCAATGGATCCTGAAGCATCTCTTCTATGGCCCTTACTTGGTGTTACGTGCGCGAGCGAAAGCGCGTCATGTTAAAATATCTTAAAAGAAAGGAAGATACGAGAGACATTGTGCCTAACTGTCCATTGGCCATGAACCCCTCACGGTAGATTCTAGGTTCGCAGTCCTCTCTACTACCCTATGCAAGTCTTCCATCCATTCAACGATACAACAGGGGGGGGTTTGTGGAGGTTGTGGAGGTTGTGGACAACCTTAGAGGTATGACGTGCAAAGGGATGGTATATAACAAATGAAACAAACGAGCACATAAACAAGCCACATCCTCGACGAGATGCAGCGATACTTGCCATTCGCGAATGGTGCAAGCTCACCAAGAACATCCTCAACTGTCCCCAATGTTATCCTCTCGATGCGCCATTGCTTATATATGCTGATATCATGATGGCCTTCATTTACCTCGCTTACTTGTGTGCACTGGCGACATTTCATAGTGAGTCTTGATCCATCATGAGCATTTTTGAGTCGAAATCACACGAGCGCTAACCCATGGGTCGATAGCATTGGTTTCCTCGTCTAGATTGGCCGCTATACCGACTATTCCGTTCAATGCCTCGGCGGATGGCGGGACATGGTCCCTCTCATCCCTCAAATCGATCATAACCGATTCTGCTTACGCAGATCGGGTAGATAAACACGGCGAGACTAATATGCCGCCAAGCCTCCACGAGTTTGGCGGTGTTTTTGCGTCTGATGTCTTCGATGTTTTGGGGATCAAACATCTCTCCTTGCCCGTGGGCCCGGCGCCACAGAACAATTCCATATTCCTCACACTTTCAGAAACATCCTCGTACCAGTATGCAAGCACTGAGTTGTCCACCGAGGGGTATGAATTAGAGGTGACAGCTTCCGGAGTCACCATCCGTGGTGCCTCTCCCCTGGGCGTGTGGTGGGGTACACGTTCGTTCATACAGCTGGCCGTTCTCTCAGGAGGGGAATTGCCCCTGGGAAAAATCGTTGATTCCCCTGGGTGGAAAATCAGAGGAATGATGCTTGACGCTGCTCGTCATTACTACAATCCCGAAGTAAGCCATTTCATCTGTCCCGTTTTCTCTACAAAACGAAATTCTCGAAATGTAGTCAGGTTCATCTTGCTAAGAGTCATGCTCCGAATTTTAGTTTATCAGCGAAATATGCTCATACATGAGCTTCTTTAAGCAGAACACTCTCCAACTACATCTTAGCGATAATCTTTACAATAACGCTAAGCTTTATTCAAGAGAACAGTCCTTGAATCTATACGCTCGTTTCCGACTATGGTCAGATGCACCAGAAGTTAAAGGCTTGAACAACTTCCAAAACGAGTCATATACAAAAGAGGACTACATGGGCATGCAGGAAGCATGCGCGGCACGAGGTGTTACCATCATCCCGGAGATCGAAGCACCAGGCCATGCTCTGCCTATCGTTCAATGGAAGCCAGAACTGGGAATGAGCGATGACCTGTCACTCTTGAACCTTTCCCACCCAGACACTCTTCCAACAATGCAAACTATATGGGGTGCCTTCTTAGATTGGTTTAACTGTAAGACTGTTCATCTCGGCGCCGATGAATACACTGGTAATGTCAGTGAATATAACCATTTTGTAAATCAAATGGCGGGGTTTATACGCAACAACGGTTCCAAGTCGGTTCGTATCTGGGGGACATTTCCGCCTAAACCGGAATACGACAACAACATTTCTGAAGCTGTCTCTATTCAACACTGTAAGTTTACACCAGCCGTTCACAAATTTCCGAAATTTTCTGGTGCTATCATCACTCATCAAAGTATCCCAATCCATCCAACGCTAACAATGTTTCAAGGGGAGTTTTTTGAAGACAACCCTTTCTTCGACTACATCCAAAACAACTACTCGGTCGTGAACTCAGACGACACGTTTTATGTCGTCAACAAGTGGTCAGGAAGCTATCCACAGAAAGTCAACGTCGCCAAGACATTCCATGGGAACCCAGCGACAGGTGGACCCTGGGAACCTTACATTTTCGATACGAAGAATAGCACAAACAACCCAGACAGGTCGAACGGGGGTGTTCTTGGCTCTATAGCCCCTTTGTGGAACGATTACGGGCCAAACGCCACCGTGTACAGCGAGGCCTATTACGCGTGGCGGGAAGGGATTCCAGCGCTAGCAGACAAACAATGGGGAGGATCTCTTCTGACAGAAGAATTCATAAACGTCTTTCCAATCCTACATTCTTCGATTCCATACCTATGGCTAGAGGACCGCATTGAATCTGATGGGCCTGTAATTCTCCGCTTCGACCAAGAGTCTTGGGCGTATCAACATCATCCCAGAAGAGACGACCAGGCAGGAGGAGACACATGGAGCGTAAAAGATCTTTCCGTCAATGACTACAGTGCAACGACGAACTGCAGCGTAACTGCTAACGTCACGATCGCTTTCGCCGGGGGGTGCGGGCTAATGACGCCGCTCCTGTCGAAGGGACGGAACTACGCGCTCACGCTCAGATTATACGTCGACCACTTTGCGAAAGACGCAACTATAATAGAGGGCCAGAGAACTACACTGATGCTCACGCCAAATATCACGCTCTTCGCGTCCGGTAACTATTACAGACTGAATTCAACCGTGCCGCTGGATACGTGGTTCGACCTAAGTATCATCGGGAAAGGCGACCGAACATTCGCCAGCATCCAGGAGGTGAGACTGGGCGAACCGTTTATCGCGCGTCCGGATCAGGAGTTCCAAGCTATACTAGGAGTCAACGGGGAGTCCCTCGTTTGGGCACCTATAGCCATTGAGGCTCCGCTTAACAAGATCTGGGGGAGCGATGCTCAATGGACCGGGGAATTTGGTGGGATGCTGCTGACTACTGATGTGCCTTGAGCTGGGTCTCGGTCATTATGGATGTGCAAATTGACATTCTCCGCGACGTAAGTGATAGGGGAAAAAGCGTCTTTATAATTATCTTCTGTTCATGTTTCATCATAGGTTTAAGATCATTTGGTTTGTTCGTAATATATTAACAGCGTACTTTTACTACTACTATAGCCACGAGCTTCAGAAATCAGCCTTTATAGGATATAGACTATTATTATACTGATAATTCGGGTAGACCTACCTGAAGTAAAGTTATTAACACCTCGCTGATCAACGTCCCAGCAACTAACATCCTAAAGTCATCAACTATCACTGAGACTTATCTCAACCAACTTACTAATCATGTCCAGAAACCTCTTTAAGCAAATAAAACTCTTCAAGAAATTTTTCCTCTTCTTCTGTCAACTTCTTTCCCCGAACCGCCATGACTTCGTCTAAACGCGCAGTGACCTAACGTGAACAAATTTGAAATGAGTTAATTCGGAAAGAACCGGTTGCTTACCGCCTACAATCGCAACGCGAGCGATAAGCCACGCCAGAGCGACTTGGCTCATAGCCCAGCCGCGGCGCTCGGTAATATCTTGCACGCGGTTCGCGATGACAAGGTCCGGCCCACTCACCTCGGGCAGATATCAATGAAAAGGGGGGCGCGCGAGCCTTGTATAACATTTATAATAAAACGTTAAAATCTTTAATATTAACATTAAGCAGAAGTTTCACTTTAAGTTAAAAAGGCAAGTATACAGTTAAATATTATAAAGATATAGTCTTCCGCCTAGGTAGTAATAGTCGCGTTCTTTAAGGAGAGCTTAATATCCTGTTCAAATTCTTTTTGATGCAAATAAAAACGCAGCAATACTGCGGCTCAAGATATTTAAACCTTACCTTCTGCTACCGACTTCTTGCAAATTTAATTAAGAAAGCCGAAAAGTACCATCGACTGCGTTCTTAGGAGCCCTCGCCCCTAAAACTCCAACATTCGCAAAGATGGGACGGTAAAAGAAGCGGATGCCCAAACAACAAAGGCTTGGCCCCACTAATGAGATCCTCGCGACCAGGTCTGGTCAAGTGATATTAGTTTGCATAGAGGAGATGGGGGGTTAGTTATGGCTTATCTTTGTGGTGGTTTGATGGGTCACGGGGACTTTGGAATGCTTGGTTAGGACCCTTCTTGGTTTACATAGGCTATACACTCTCTCCTTTTCATGTTCTTACTTAATACAACTTATTACTCCCTACTAAGTTTTCGGTGCGTATCAATACTTGCCTACGCCAACCGCCTCGTGCAAAAGCCATAGCCTAACTCGAACGCTGCCAGAATATGTAGTTAAGCTGTGGATATGCAAATAGCTAAGTTTACGTCCGTGCTAGGCTAATAACTCTTTCTGACCAAAGGCGAGCCCTTGGCTGTCAAGATTGACACACATGCGCGTGGCACAGTGATACCGCATGAAGCAGCGTATACAGCCAACGACGCTGTGAGACTTACGCGCTTCACTCAACTGAACACTCCGCTTTGTCACTCATCCTTCTCATTTTTATGGGAGTTTGCAGTTTATTATTTATTTTCTTTCGATTCATGTCCAGTTTGCTCTAATGATGTATTATGCGCCTGCGCTTCCAAAAAGAAAAAAACCGATTCGTTCCCTACACTTTATCTAAGTGAATAACTGCTATTAAACTGGGGTTCTTGCTTGCTATATCGTTGCAGCCCGGCTCTTTCACGACATGTCCTGCTTGCGTTTTACAAGCGACCTCATGACCCGGTCACTCTCCATTGTTTGTCACAGTGGTACAAAGTCCATCGTGCCGTGCCGATGACGTCTCAAACCCCGACCTTTCGCTTGTGCGAACCGTTTATGTTTTGTTCATCTAGACTGGATCGATGTTCATGGCGCAGAGGTCAAGGGTGTTGTTCGTGTACGGGTTCTTGTAGCCCTGTTTGTTGCCACATCAGTCGATGTACATCCAAATCAAAACGTTCCAGCCCGCTTTCGCGTCAGGTTGAGTGCGGTGAGAAAGAAAAAACTCACAGTGGTCTGGCAGCATCCCGTGATGTTGTATACGTATAAGTTACACTCGTAATAAGTATCGGTGACTCCTATTATATGCGCTCCGATACCTGTGATGCTTGCGTAAGCGTTGTTTGTTGTTCACATCTGGTAATACTGCACTCCCAACCCATAGGACACTAAAGTATCCGGCATCTTACAATTTATTCCGACTTGTCCGTCTACATCGGTGCAGCACTTGGGAGAGAACCCGGAAGCCTGAGATGAGGTGCATCTGAAATATATTCTCTGCAGATCCCTAGGCGCGGGCGCCGACATTGCCGCGCCTAGCAAGAGCGCTGCGGCAACTGAAACGAGATACATGTTGATGGGGTTGTGGGTGGTTTGAAATAGAAACGAATGTGAATTGATCCCGGATGGGATGGTGTTAATAGCAGCAAATGTCGTAGCAATAGATTGAACGATGAGAACCTTTTGTCTACCGACACCAAACTACAGGATTTAATCAGTTAAAACAGTTGAGAGACGCAGGCTACTATTTAATTTGTCGTTCAATTGATATTGATTGGACCTTCTGTGCGTACCAATGGTACTATATACCTATTTCGCGATTAGACCTGCGTGTCGCTTAAGCATAGCAATGGTGACGTTACAGACCGACGGGCAAATTTTACGCATGATACAGCAGGTGTTAATACCCGAAATCATAGAAAATTCATTCATTCTTGTGTTTCCCAATGCCACATACGTAAACACCAATGCTGATCTTTCCCGAGTCTAGACCTCACCCTAACAATAAGTACGTCCTAGATAGATAGCTTGATAGTTATCGTGTACATGTTGTTCGGCATCCAGCGATACGTCACACGTGGTTATGCAAGCCCAGACTTCTGCCCTGGCTTTGCACTTGAGCCGTTGGGGTGGAAATTGATGGGCAATGCATTTTCTTGGCATTCGTATTTGCCGATCTGCGAAGCGCGGACCAATCACTCACTAGCCCACCTCCACCATTTCCCGTTTCCCTCACGATGGGGCTACTTAACTTGCACCTATCTGAAATGCATCTGACGAATGAGGGAGACCTGAGAAGTTATGCCCCACATGCGGGACTACCGACTTAATGGCACTCTTGCTGTGATATCTGCCGTGAGTGGATGTTATAAAAAGTAACAGGCATCGGCGGTGAGGATAGAACTAAGGATAAAAGGTTGTAAGTAGAGGGAGCAAGAGGACTGGAGGACTGTCATGGTCACAATGTCACGATCTGCCTCGTATTCTGAGACATGCTTTGAGCTGTTCTGATGCGTTGTTCATCCTAAGCAGGACGGACGTTCGGTAGGCAAGCTATTAGAAATATTACCACATGTATTTTGATCTCGAGATACGTCGGATACATCTAACTATGTACTTGTTTAATGCGTGGCCTGGAATACAGCTGGGGTCGGGCATTTTCTTCCGTAGATCTCCGCCGTCGCCGCATTAGCCCAATCTTCCCGTTCGAGTGGGTTTTGACGATAATGTAGTTTAAGCCGTGGCCAACTCTTCGCGATGGAAAGACCTTTTTTCCTTTCCGTCCTTCTCTCTCGATTATGCGCGTTATGTAGATGCCAGTAGTGACGTCTCTCTTAAAAGGGTCATTAATGTGCCAGCTGGCCCTCCTCTCTGATGCTGTGCCAAGTCTCGTGATGCGTGGGAAAAGCGCATGGTACTTATCGTCACTATTCTCATCCTCATTATCGCTGGTGTCATAGTTGTCGTTGCTGTCGTCACTATTTTCTTCCTCTTCCTCCTCGTCGCTACTTACGTCCTCATCATCATTGTCGCCACTGCTGTAGCTGTCACCTTCGTTAGGGCTGTCCTTGGACATTCTATCATGAGCGCTGCCGTCCACTTCATCAACTGTGCGAACGCGACTAGAAATCAGTGCCTACATATGTTCGTTTTATGGTAATCTACGCTACAGACGATCAAGTGTAGATCCTTCAATTCGGCGGACTAGTGGGGGACCTATGCTTAGCGGAGTCGTGTTAATCATTCACGAATTGGATAAAAATGGTACTGACGGATACAGAGGCGTATCGGAGATGGAGGTTTTGGTAAAGTGTTTGATCTCTTCTAACTACATAGGTAGGTGGAGCTGCTCTAGAACGAAACTCGGTCTAGGAGAAGTGAAACGAAGTATAGCTCAGCTCACCGAGAAAGTGTTCCTACGTTAAGGGGGGATATTGAATCCAGCGCCAATACAATTAGCTTTAACATAAACCAGCCAACCAGCATCGAACATTACACTCCCGGAAATAAATCAGCACTGAGGTCCGCCAGCTTCGAAAACCTCTCTATTCGCCTTGATCACTCAAGGTTTCGGCATCCTCCGGCTCCTCATTATCTTGCACGTAATGACGGCCCTCGTTTAGGGCCGCTACGGCGCGCACGAATCTGCCGTCGGGCCGTACCCCTGCATACATTTCCGGGGTCATGAGCACGGGAGGCGCGCTCCTTCCTTGGCTGACTGCGATGCTTTTTAGGTACGCCAGTTGGTAACCGGCAATGTACCAGGGGAAGGTCGGAAACTTTCTGTAATACATCTTGAAGCAGTAGGATGCCTTGAGGAGATCCCATTGGGATAGGCCTGCCCCAGTCAGGCTAACCTCGCAGAGAGCGCGTACGGTCTTGGAGTTCACTTTGTCCGTAGGCATGATGCTTTGCCACCTCTCATATGTGTTCGAAAGTTTAGCCTCGAACTCACTGCGAGAGTTCCCCCAATACGCTGTTACGTCATCAATGTCTTTCTTCAGCTCATCTAGGACTGTCTCCCAGGTGCTTTTCTTGACCTTGCCCAATTTCTCGTCTTTCTTTCGCATTTCATGCGGCCGCTTGAAACTCTCAAAGTGTTCAGCGTATCTTACCAAGTCCCCGTCGAAATGTTCGGCTTTACCAAGGTATTGGTTTAGACTATGTAACTCACGTTCTACCGTCGGCTTCCCTACAACAAACTTCACGTAGTCAATAATGTGATTTGGTGCCCCATCTCCAGCCCAGTCATCGTTCTTGTACTGAGGTGGCAATGGGTCAAGCCGTTTTCTGGCACGTTTCACATCCCGCTGCCCAGCATTAAGAATCTTTCGTTCTCGGTCCCAATCCTGTTCTGAGAAAACAATACCCTGTTTGGCCCGATCGACGAGATTACTGATCAGAGTACTCATGAATAGAGCAGCCTCATCTCGAACAGAGTTTCTAGAGTAGCATAGTTTCTCCTTATAATTCGTGCAAGTACCGAGTAGACTGGGCTCCATGTTGAAACGAAATGCCTGGTCAATGAATTTCGTGGTAACGCCATCTGGGTCACAAGATTGAGCTAGATTTTCGTAGGCCACAGATTGTTTAGTTAATACACGGGTATCAAATAGGTCCGGCACCTCGGGAAGCTGTGCGTTCGTGAAATTGTTGACAATACGAGGCTCCCAACAAACCCAGGCAATATCGCCATCGTAGTCGCCACCTGAGAGCTTGTCTGCTAACGGAATATTGCCTTTGGTGGAGAATATGATCACATCTTTTAACGAACCAAGCTCCGGTTTGAATACAGCTTTAACTCGTTGGATATCGCTGGGGTAATGCGCTGGGGTTCGTGCGACAAGCACATCCATACCGTGTAGGAAGGTCTCTGAGAAACCGGATTGCTCGTCTATAAATTTTGAAGAAAATCCTAGGTGAATCTCATCTTCTTCTAGCAGACCACTGAAGTCGACTACCATGTACGCGTACGTAGATCGTCCGACCTTGACGTTGAGCTTGGTCTGAAGCTCCTCACATTTCTCTTTACGTAGATTATACGCAATCTTCCGTAAGAACTCAAGCCTCGTTGGGTCGAACCCTTGGGATAAGAGAAGCTGCATCTGGTCTTCCCTGCTGATTGGAAGACCAGCGGCCCACGGCACGTGGCCGAGTCTGACGCGGTCTTGGCGGCGCTGCCCAGTAGTATTTTCATGTACCCAGAGTCTGAAGTGAGCAGGGTCTTTCATGGCTTCCTTCTGAGATTCCATCTCCGCCGCAAGACTATCGCTCATGAACTGTCCCACTATCTCTTTCATATCTAACGGGTTATTTGCTCGATCCTCAAGAATGGGAAGTAGTTGAAGATTTAAGGTCGCAGATTTGAGCTCCTTCGATGCATTGCGGACTTCGAACGTTCGATGATCCTCCTCCTGAAAATCGCACACCCATTTTCTCTGAGAGGGATAGGTCTCTATCCAGACCTCACCACTAGTGTCTTCAGTATCTCGGATCCAAAAGCCCTTTGCACTGCCAAACCGACCTTGAAAGCCGGCCGGAACGTCATCGAGACCCATGATGTCGCGGACTTGCCGCGCAAGTGCGGTTGACATGCGGGCAATTCCATCATTCATCACTTTTCCGGTTGGAGAAATAATATCGGCGTCACGGTGACGGATCTGCTGAGGCTGAAGTACCACGGTCGGATGAGTACGACTAAGTCCTGTATACCGTCAATAACAAAACACAAGTGTTAGGAGACACGGAACGGATATACCTAGAGCTATTCTCGAGAAAAGCTTATACACTGATTGCTTCTGGTTTTTGGGGTTTTGCTGGATTTGTAAAAGCCAGTCTAAAAGATGCTCGCGTCCCATTCTCGTATGCGAATTGCTCGATTCGAACTTGGGCGATACGGTCTGTGTCGCTGGCGCGTGAGGAAAATCTAGACCATCCTCGGCAAACAGATATACCCTTTCCCGCATTATGGTTATAGTTTCAGGTCTTAGAGTATCATCTTTGTGCAACTTCTTCGGAGTGGCCTGTTTCGTACAAAATGATTTCCACGTTCGACCTAACAAAAAGTGCGAATGCTTAACCAGCCAGTTGTGGATAGAGTCGATGATGACGGATTCGTTTCCCTTGCTTAAATTCTTGACTTCCCTTGTATACGACGAAGGCATTACGAGTTCAAGAAAGCGATCAGATCCAAATCGACGATCGAGTCTATGCGGTAACTCTAGCCTTAAAGGTTCGAGGGTGAGGTTGAATAGAGGCCCAGTTTTGGCCGAATTGAGGGTCAGTATCGCCGCGAGGACCACAACCTGGCCAGCCGAGCCAAAAGTATTGCTCATTGCAGCGTTCCAAGCTTCCGGTCTCGTTTTCTCCGGGAATAATTTACCCTCGAAAGCACTAAGACGCCGAAGCCGGTCCCACAACCTGGTTTGGTCGTTTAGGATGGGCTCGTATTCAAAACGCAGGTCGTCCATATTTATTCCACAATACAGAGCGACGCGCATTATCTCCCAACGTACAGCCAAAGGGGCGCGCTGAAAATGGGTCGGTAAGATAGCTAATGAAAATTAGTCATAGCTACGAACTAATATGTACGCACTCACGCCAAACATCCTGAAGCCGTTGTAAGAAGGTTGTGGCATTAGGATTGGCCACACCAGAGAGCCTCATGGGCGATACATTATCCATAGGGGCCACTGGATCATAGTTTTTGGGGTCCGTATGTCCAAAACCCATAGCCAAATCCGATCTGGAGTCGTTGAGAGGTATACTTGGTGTGAGAACTGAATCGTCGCGCTGTCGAGGATTATTACGTTGTTTGGATGAAGCCACGAGCGCATGTTCCGTGCTTGAAGAAGTAAAGGATTCTACTACTGAGGGCGGCGATAACTTCCGCCTTTGTTGAGAACTTGCCTCCACAATAGTGACTTCGGTCTCTTGAGTTGCGGGAATTATGGGATGGTCATCGGAGGACTTGGGCTCGGAGAATCTGGGGGACGCTCCCGACAACCTGCTCGTGTTTGCCGAGGGGCCAAGTCCATGAACATCGTGCTGCTTGTTGGGTCGTACGGGCGACCGTATGGGCGGCACGATTGGTTCAGGTAATGGGGTGGAAGCCCTTACCTCACCACTATCGAGACGAGAAAGAACGCTAGGGGGTCTCGAGGAGGATACAGTACCCCTGGAGCGTTTTGACGGGGAATACCTGGATTCTTCTTCGTCTGGCGATGGACGCTTGGAACGGCGTGCACTGGTCTGTGATGGGAGTTCGTCAGGGACGGTGTGGCAAAAGGGTTCGCCTGGGTTAAAAAAGTCGAGTATCTTTGCCAGGCGGGTCAGCAAGTCAGTACGCTCAGGCTCTGTCGACGCGCGAGGCAAGCTGCTCAAGGAGGGGGTGACACCCTGCTCGCCCTTCGTTTTATTCACCCATTTACTATGAATTTCACGAGCATGTTTATCGAAGGTCTTAAGAACAAGGTCGGCATTGCCCTGGCGATACTCTTTCTTGAGACGACCGTAGAACGACGAATCGTCATAATAAGACGAAGGACCCGTCCGCTCGACCAAGAAGCTGGGATTTGGCCTACGCAGATTTAAGCTGTACAGATTAGAGAATTCTAAGAACCAAACGTCGAACCCGCTGTCAACGTCACTGCCAGTGGCAACTCTATTTGTTGGCGTGGCCGACAGGCTTGCGAGGGAACGCCGGTCAACCTCGGATTCGGAGTCTGCAGCATGCCCATAGCCATGCCTCTGATCGGGGCCATGGCTCCGGTACGTGGACTCCATATATTGTCCGGGACGGACTGGAGCACTCTACCAATCGGGAGAAGCCAAGAAGGACGTAAGACCAGCACAGATCCGCCGTTTAGCTGCGTATCTTCGGAGTGAGGATCAGAAATAGCGCACTTTTTTTGAGCAATAGAGCAAAGCGCCTTGACCGCTATTTCCGCTAGCTGCTTCTCTGTGCTTGTGTGTAAGGCGGCTAGCTACGCAATCAAGCATAATCCCCAGCGACTGGTGATGGGTGGATTGGATGACAGTTAGATGACCAGACCAGGTTGTGCCTACACTAACCTATGCAACCCCCTAACTAAGGAGCTTTAGAGGTCAGAGACGATCGATTTTTAGTGCATCACGCACGGACCGGGCCGTGGCAAAGAATTACCGAAAGGGACAAGCTCACAGGTCATCGATGAACAGGACAGGTTTTCACAAGTAGCGTAGCGTAGTGGATTCAGGTAGTAGATTTAGGTAGTAGCGCAGCGTCGATTAATACGACGGGGGTGGTGGTGTGGGTTTTATGAGGTAGGAGGCGGAGAGGAGGGCGAGGAGAGAGCAAGCTTGATAAGAATGAAGCGAGGAGGATTAGTAGAACGTAGGAAAAGAGAGAGAAGCCAGGAACATACTAGTAGGTTAGGTTGTGTAAGTTAGCTGATGCAAGGAGGGCCGGGCGCCGTGATGGGCTGATGAGGGAGCAAAATGCAGGCGCCCGGAGCAAACACAGACACACATATTGAGGCAAAAGTCGTGGCACGCCAATACGTGCACGGGGCCGGGGCCGCTGTTTATGATTGATTGCCGGGGTGTTTGTTCTTGGGTAGAGAGTTGAGCGTTGAGATGGTTATAGTGTACCTACCTATCTGAGTGGTCACACACACTTTTCCGACGCGGCTTGAGAGCACCATACCCACTACGTACTACATCTACATAATCAGTAATTACGTTCAAAGGTAATCTAATCTGTACATTACCTACATGTAGGTAGGTACCTACCTAGGTAAGTAGTTAGAGGCCAACCAACCTAACGGCTGCCCTAGGGGCGGGGGCGGGGTTAGGGGATCTGGACTGCATTTGTGCTAGGCAAGGTCCAAGTAGGCAGGTACGTAGGTGATTTGCCTACTACCTAGTTAACTCTTCTCTTGAAATAGAAACACGGTAAACTGCTTGCAGTTGGGTGGGGACTACCTAGCTCGATATGAGGTTTGGAAATGGATTGATTACAAGTATGTCTGAGATGGGTGAGGCTCTTGTTCAGATCCGAAATTGCTGGCTTGCGAACCTGCAGGGCCCCTCCCCTCTAATACTGTTTCACAGTGGATGAATCGTGCTTAGCGTAGCACCAATGTATGTAAGGTAATATGTAAGTACTTTCGCAGGAGGAACTCATAACATGGTCTATCAAGCCTGTCAAGGGGGTACCTTAACCTGGCACGCGTACGTAGTACGCAGGTATACGTAGGTGGTAGTTGCTGCAACGCAGTCACCTGGGATCTGGCGATGACTTAAGGGCGGCGCTACTGTACGCTAGGCAGATAGGTATCCACCTTTAGGTATGCCGACCCCTTAACCCCCATTTATTCGCCCAATTACATAAGGCGATTGCTTGATATTTCTGCGAGAGCTCACTCACACCTACTTAGACTTAGATGGCTCGAGCAGGGCGTCCCAAAATCTTGCATCGATTTTTGTCTGGCATCCAAAACCATACCAACTCGCCCTCCAAATCCTCTGGTCTCCAACCCACGGTTTGTCGTCGTGGTGAATAAACGAGCGAAAACTCTCCCTTTGTCGAAACTCGGCATCCTCGGGATCGTCGTGGGCTGGCCAATTCCATATTTTCCCCGCCTCAGCTCCTCTTTTTCGCTGTCCGGCGTTTGCGTTCATTCGTGCGCCAAGGCAGATTGCCATCAGCCTTACTCCCTCGCCTTT
The DNA here is from genome assembly GCA_022385715.1 of Xylaria cubensis. Classification (NCBI taxonomy): domain Eukaryota; kingdom Fungi; phylum Ascomycota; class Sordariomycetes; order Xylariales; family Xylariaceae; genus Xylaria; species Xylaria cubensis. The sequence continues at coordinate 108,883 of MU279073.1, read as the reverse complement.
GTTCGCCAAACGCCGCCTCCCAAGGGACTCGTTCGGTACTTCGGCATCCTTCCATCGAATCGAACCCGCTTTTACCGTAAAGATACTGTGCGACGCCGCTCGCTCGCTCAGTCGTCGCATGTTGTTCCTTCTACCATTGCCTGCCGCGTTCCGTTGCCCTGAAGCTGCTCACCGCCAAGAACATAAGCTTCACCGGTTGCCAAGACCTTCTTCTTAGTCCATGTTTCCGAGGCGGGGCCGAACACTGTCGTGTTAGCAATGTCGGAGCAGGACATCAACCAAGTCCCGGTTGAGGACCTCACTCCCGAGCAAGCCAGTCACATCATTCATTCTCACCGGAAGGTGAGATATGGTACGTGAAGACTCCTCTGACTACGGGCTCACAATTCTTTTGAGACTGCCTCATAGCTAGCCTTTAGAAGCCCTCCTTTCCTTCCTATGTATGTTCTGGGGTGAAAATCTGATGGTGTGACGATGAGATAACGTGATTGTGCGATTTCATAAAAGTCATATCAAATCCTGTCAACTCAAAAGTTCATCTCGTCCGTTGGCTGACACAATCTCAAGGAACCGCCTGTTGGCCTTGTCGACAACGTAAAGTGAAATGTACAAACGATTTACCTTGTGAGAATTGCATTAAGAGAGAGCACCCGCAATTGTGCAGTTATAAACCCAATCGTTCAGTCGCCTCTAGGCAAGCTTCCATCCCCACGGGAAGCCATCAGGCTAAGAAACGAGCTCATTCCCCAGATGGGAATGACGACCATTCCCATGAAAGTGACCACCAGCCCGATGGTTGGCGGCAGGCGATTGGTATGTATTCGACCTGGAGTCAAATACCGTCTTTCGCGTCTAACCCCTTTCTTGCTTCCAGACCAGACCGAAACCAACAATGAATTAAATCGTTATGTGGGTCAAAACAGCATCCCAGCTCTCTTAAGAGACCAACCATCCCCGATCGAGTCCAAGGATGGTGTAGATATTCGTCGAGATATGCGTCCAATTTTTGGACTCGACACATCGGCTCCCTTTCCTCTCATGTCTCAAAAGCATCTTGATATGATGACGCAAGATATCTTCTCTGAACTCCCACCGGATCGAGAGGTCATGATGTGGGTGCTCCAATTCCTCGTCTATGATTTTTTTCTTCGCGTTCCGTGACGTAGGCTGACTCGGTGAGAACAGTCTGTTCACCGCCTACAAGGAGATCGCACACCCTTTTTGGGGCTTCGTGGCGGATATCGACGACCTCGAGTCTCGTATTATCATTTATCTAGAGGAGAGAGCTAAGAGTGCGAAAGATGCAAGCAAGCCTGGTCGGCCTGTCTCAGCCTCGTGGCTGGCGATTTTGTTCGCTGTGATGGCAGTCGGGTCGCAATACCGCGACTCGCCATACCACTTGAGGACATATGACTCGCAGAAATATATCCAAATATCTTTTCACTTTTTAAGAATAGGAAACTTTCTACTTCGGTGAGTTTGGCTCTCGGGCCCGAGGCGTATACCACTGACAATCTGGAAGCCCCAACCTCGACTCTATTCAAGCATTACTACTTACGGGCTTTGTCCTTCTCAATGATATGAAGGCCGAAGCTTCGTGGGCCATAATCGGAATGACGTGCCGCCTAGCACAATCTCTTGGTCTTCATAGGACTATAACACAAGATGACACCAATCCAACTGAGGCATCTTTGAAATCATTTGTTCGGCGCAAACTATGGTAAGATGAAGTCGATGACTCTTGAAAGTTGCTAGCCTGATATAATTCCAGGTGGACTTGCCAGTGGCACGATACTTTGACGTCGCTGTCCTTTGATCGGTAAGTACCTACTCTCGCTCTTACTAAATTGGACCAAGACTCGACTCACCATAAGTTGTAGCCCAAATATGACGAATATCCCTTGCTGCCAAATTCCCGTATCTCCAAGTGCTGCCACGGATGGTCTATCATATCTCGAGATGATGTATCATCTGTGTGAGCTAATTTCAAAGCGTCTTAACCCTGACGCGACAGCTGATTATACATACGAGTCAATCATGAGCAACTGCGAGGCTGTTGAATCTCTCAGAGGTATGGTGTATCCGCAGCTTCGGAGTAAGGAAGCTTGCAAGAGCGTGCTCGACAAGCTACAACACTATGCGACTCGTCTCCATACGTCTTTTGTAGTGTCAGTCTGTTGTCGACCTGCGCTCCGTCGCGACTGTACAATTTTAACCCCCACAGAACAAAAGATGTTATCCGATAAATGCAAGGCGAATCTTACCGAAACAGTGCGCATGTTTTTAGCAATGCATCAATTGTCTTTCATTCCAACGCGCAGCTGGGCTTTCACTTATCATGGTTTGTCGTCCGCTGTCCTTCTCGGGATCTTGAATGAAACCAAACAGGATCGCGAGGTCAGACAGCTGCATGGCGATTTGATAGCAGCTCTATCTGCGGCAACGGCCAAGGAGCAGGATACTCCCGCCCCCGAGCACATTAGGAAAAGCGACAAAGACATTGAGCTTTTTGGACCTCTCTCACGAGCCCTTACCGCATTGAAGAATATTTACGACTACGGCACTCTGCACGGAATAAATGGGATAAAGAGCGAGAGCGCATCAGGAACCCGTACACCAGTCAACTTCTCTGCTCAGAATCCTCCACTGTTGAACTCTCAGGCCCGTTCACATTCCGGGTATAACAGGCATCAAGACGCCGCATTGGCCATGACCGAATTGCAAAATAGCACCCCTATTCAGGAGTTTCAAAGGTAAGGCACTATGTTACTGACACTATGCTGCCTACCCCCTTGCTAATATCACCATTAGTCCCACAACGTACCCACAGCAATTGACTACATCAGTTGGCCTTCCGGACCTGGGTCAGATTGATCCATCTACGCTCGCGCCAATGGAACTATATGATTCTATATTTTGGGGTAAGTGGCTGTTGTCTTACTCTGATTACATACTATACTGACGCCCGTAGCATCCCCGGACCCTTTCTACAATGTTGCGGATATGAGCTTCGAGTTTCAGCCCCGGACGGCTCCTGGACAAGCTGGGCAACAGTATTATTTCTGACAACTAATGGGCTATTGATCTCATGAAACGCCTACGGAATATGCCTTCTGCACTTTTTGGACATGACATTGGACATGAATACCCTGTATTTGAGCTGACTGTATCTATACAAATTCGGTCTTGTGGAAATGGAAAATCGGCGCCATTTTGGGAATATAGCCGATGATGATATTCTGTATTTTTTATTTATTTATTATCTATTTTTTATTTTGTATACGAATTCATGTTGTTACGATATAGTTATCTCATGCTTTCAATTCTATTCATTTTCCCCCCAAGCTGAGCAAATCGGTACGACTGCTATCCAACCCCATATGCTTAGTCGCTTTCTGAACACGCTGATATGTATCATTCAATTTCATAATTCAGCCTTATACATATCCAATTTGTAGAATGACGCATATATCCCATAAATCTATGCCACATCCTTTTTTTCTTCCTGTTGAGGACCTTCTACGGTATGTTCTGCCTTGCGCATCCGTTCATGGCGCGCCGTGAAATACGAGAGCCCCGCTGTCCAAATCACTAGGGCGATGGAAACGGCGATCATGGCCCACATACCTCTCTACATATACTTGATCAGTTTGAAAATCACCTCCGGGCCGATCATGGAATGCAAGGGGCTAGGAAAGTTGGAACTAAAAGAAGAGGAGACCCGCATACCGTAAACCAAGGCGCCATCGAAGCCCCGTAGAACACGATGGTCCACCACGCGTTGATCACGTTGCTGCCGAGATTCATGCCGGCGAGGACGAGGGCGCGAAACATGTGCTCCTCGTAGCGCAGCGTATCGTTGGCCCAGGCGAAGAAGGTAGCCTGGCACGCGTACACGGCGCCAGCCCAGTAGTACGCGCCGAAGACCATGGGCGTCGAGGCGACGGGATCTGCGTCGGGGGAGGAGGCGGCGAGGATGAGGGCGGAGGTGACGACGCCGGTGACGCCGATGAAGTAGCCGACGAGATAGCGCCTGCCGTCGAGGAAGTCCGTCAGGGTGGCCCAGAAGAGAGTGGACACGATGCCGGCGGCGGGGACGCCCGTGGGGTAGTTGTTCAGCTGGGGCACGGTGTACTCGTGCACGGGGTGGCTCTTCATGTACAGGGCGAGCAGGCCGTTGCTGCCGAAGGACTCGGTCTCCCCCGCGATGATCCACAGGATCACGAAGCCCCAGAAGAACTTGTTGGCGAAGGAGCGCCGGAAGAAGGTCCAGGACCACGGCGCGCGGTCCACGACGGGCGGCACCCGGGCTAGCGCGAGGTCTTTCTCGGCCGGGGTCAGGTAGATGGCTTGGGTGGTGGCCGGCGTGTCCGGGAAGAATGCGAAGCCGTAGATGGCGACCGGGAGGGTGATTAGTCCGTCAATTCTGGTAAGTCGTTTAGCTTGATTTACACGTCGATAAGAGTGGGGGAATGGGCGTGGGAAAGGAAAAAAATAATGAGTTAAATTCGCTTTTTGGGGTGCCGTGGTCCCAGTTGCGAAAAATAAAAAAGCAGCAACACATGACTTATAATAGAGATCATGAATGAAAATGAAAAGGTGATTCGTACGTACATAAATAACCAGCGCCACCCACTTAGCCCATGCCGCATGTGCAGAGACTCTTGGATTCCCGTCTGGATGTACCCGCCAATCATGGTCCCAGCGAGTCCCGACGCCGTGAAGATGCCAGAGCGCTTCCCGAGCTCGCGTTCCGTGTACCACGAGCCGAGGACGTAGTGTGTGCCGACGAAGGTGGTGGCCTCGGCGATGCCCTGGAAGAAGCGGATGGCGGCGACGCTCTGGGGGTTGTGGACGGCGGCCGTGACCATGGTCAAGGCCGCCCATACAACCATACACGCCGGGAAGAAGATGCGCGGCCGCACATAGTGCAACGATAGGTTCGCCGGGACCTGTCCCACCACGTAGCCGGCCGTGAAGGCGGCCTGGACCTGGTTCAGCTGGTCCCCGGCAAAGTGCAGCTCCTCTTTCATCCCCGAGACGTAGGCATTGTTGAGGTTGGATCGATCGAGCTGGCAACAAGCTGATGTTAACAAGAAAATGTCACAGGGCCACTACAATGATTGATATACTCCGGATGAATGAGTGGGGTGTGTGTGTATATGTGTGTGTGTATATGTGTGTGTGTGTGTGTGTGTGTGTGGTAGGTTCATCTCATGGTGAGGCGAGACTCACATAATTTGTAAAATAGCTCAGACAGCAGAAGGTCAATATGAAAAAGTCGATCTTTCGTACCAACTTCTTCTCACCCGGCTTATAGTCAGTGTGTAAGTATTCGCGTAATCTAGCTCTCACCGCCATGGGGTGCGACACGACGACGCCTCTGCAGGCGCCTGCAGGAGAATAATTTTCAGATAGATCTCAGACCAATTCATACATATTGGTCCTAAATGAGAACCCTTTTATCATGTATTTTCCTGGCTCTCGACTTACATACCGGACATTCAACCGATGGTGAAGAAATATTGAGAGAGGATGAGTTAGACTGGACAGTCTATATAGGTACCTACCTAGGTAAGCACTTGGTAGATAATGGTTGATGTGATAAGAACTCCGAATATTGAAGGTCAAGTTAGTTTATCGGGTGCCACAATTGGGCAGGGTCTTCGGCTTGTGGGGCTGGATATGGGACCCGAATACCTAGTTGAAATGTATCCCATTTAGAGCTAGCCTACCTGTTAATTCCTACTAGGTATCTCTTGGTATATCTTTTTCCGGTCACCAAAGAGTTGGGTACCGAGACAAGTGAGGGGTTGGTCGGTTGGTACCTACAGAATGGAAAGATTTGGTGATACCGGATTGGAACATGCAATGTTAGGATCGTTAACCATCCATGACTATCATGAGCAATGTGGATCTTGGAGTTAGATAAGCTTCTGATCACGTTCCCAATAACTACCTACCTACTACGTATGTATCTGTTATGCGGGTATCTAGATTCCGCGGAACGAACCCCGCAAACTTCCAACAAATGATGTAAGTACCTGCTTTGGCCAGGGGCGTGTTATCTATCATCTTCTATATTCTACATTCAGTCATACAACACCTATATGTGGCCAATTTTTATGTACGATTAATCGGTTCGGGTGCCGGTGTCGCAATAGCTCAGCCCTACAAATAACCTGAGCCATGTACTTGTTTGTTAGTATACTTTCGGGTGTCATTCGAGCTGGGTCGTGTTAGCTTTCAAAATTAAGCAAATACTAACTAACTAAAGTCAAGCCGCGATAGCAGCAGACCACATGTAAAAAATCAGACACGGTTCTGCAGCTAGAAAGTCCCAGGCAGCTCGTCCTGCAGGGTCGTCTCCCAACCAACAGATGAACGTAGCCATAGATAGATCCCGAAGCCTGAGACATCACCAGCACAGGATCTACCACCCGGCTCGGCAAGTATGACATATATACGTAGATATATCATACGAGAAACGGGAACCGGCAATGGACAGTAGCAAATAACAACCAGAAGCCCCCGATTCCGGCGGGGGAGGGGGACATGTCTTTGAGTGAGGCCTTAGGCGCATGTAAATCCTTGCGGGGAACAGGCCGGCGGGTATTGCTGAGCTGGTATTGCCATACTTGCTTCTTCGTCTTCCTATCCCCCTTTATAGTCATTTGTGGTTCCTATAGACTTGTGTTTTTGAATAGGGGAATAACTTTCTCACATTTGTTCAGTCGACTAAACCGAAGAAGGCCTCTCTGCTGGGAATTCTCGCAAAAAGCGAAAAATGGGAGGAATCTGGGAGGCGCTCGCAGCCAAAAAGCGCCAAGATCTGCTAAACTCGATCCCTGAGGATTGGCGCATTCCTAGCCATCTACTTCCTCCCAAGAGCCAGGACGACGTCACCGGGTGGCCAGCGAGCTCGGGATGGTTCACGCGGGAGGAGCTCGAGATTACGGAATGCACGGCGCTGGAATTGCTCCCGAGACTTGCGAGCGGCGAGCTCAGATCAGAGACGGTAACGCGGGCCTTTTGCAAGCGGGCGGCCGCAGCGCATCAGCTAGTACGAAACCCCCCGAGACCCGATGCGACTCTGCCGTGTCATAATCCCGAGATGAGGCACAAACAAAAAAGCTTACATCGCATCTCTAGCTCAATTGCCTTTCCGAGGCATGTTTCGACCGGGCCATCGAGACCGCGAGGGCCCTGGATGAGCGCTGGGCCCAGGGGTTGGGGCCAGTCGGTCCCTTCCACGGACTGCCGATCTCGCTGAAGGACAACTTCAACCTACGTGGCTTGGACTCGACGGTCGGGTTCACGTCACATATAGGCGATCCCGCGCCGTATGATTCCGAGCTAGTCAGTCTTCTGACCAGGGCCGGGGCCGTCGTCTACGTAAAGACGAACGTGCCGACGGCAATGATGATCGCCGAGACGGTGAACAACGCATTCGGCAGGACCGTCAACCCGCTCAACCGACGACTCACGAGCGGCGGCAGCTCGGGAGGCGAGACAGCGCTGATCACGTTCAAGGGCAGCCCGCTGGGCGTCGGGACGGACATAGGAGGCTCGTTGCGCATCCCGGCCGCCTGCACCGGCCTCTTCACCCTCCGGCCCTCGTTCGGCCGCTTTCCCACGTTGGGGTGCCGTTCGGGCTTGCCCGGTCAGGAGGCCGTGCAGTCGGTCAACGGCCCGCTGACGCGCACCATGGCCGATCTCGAGTATTACTGCAAGGCAGTGGTCGATTCCGAGCCCTGGCATGGCGACCCGCGCTGCCTCCCGATACCGTGGCGTCCTGTCTCCTTGCCCTCTGGATTAAAGGTCGCGGTAATGTGGCACGACGGTGTCGTCCTACCGACCCCTCCTGTGACGAGAGCGCTGCGGCAAACTGTTGAGAAGCTGAGGGCTGCCGGCCACGAAGTCATTGACTGGTCGCCGGAAGATCAAGCGGAGGGCTTGTTACTTCTGGGTCGCATGTTCGTGGCTGATGGGGGTAAGTCGGTTTTGTTCCAGCTAGCGAGGACGGGCGAGCCGTTGAGGCCGGAGATGGCTGCTTACGGTGATGCGCGCGAGCTGAGCGGTCTCGAATACTGGCAGCTGCATATCGAACGTTTGGCGTTCCAGAAAAAGTATCTGGACCGGTGGAAGGTTGCGGGTATCGACGCTATTCTGGCTCCCGTCACCCCATTCAGTAGCGTTGAGAACGGGATGTTTAAACATGGTTAGTGAGAACTCCCCTCAAAACATCGTCATGCGGTAAAAGGAAGTCGGCTAACAAGAATACGAAGTTGGGTACACCGGTGTTTTTAACGTGTTGGATTATTCCGCTATTTCGTTCCCGACAGGCATAACGGTAGACCGCGCTATTGACGTCCCACGAGACGATGCGCCTCCGGCTCTGTCCGACCTAGACCAGGTGATCCGAAGTGAATGTACGGTATCCATTGAGCCGATATCTTTGGTGTGTCAGATCAGCTAACTCTTTGGTAGACAACGCAGAAGCCGTTCATGGGATGCCGATCAGTCTCCAGTTAATAGCACAGCGATTAGAAGACGAGAAATGCATAGAGATGTGCAAAGCAATAATACAGGCATTAGACTAGATAGTAGCGCCATAGTCGTGATCAGTATACCCCGATACAATAGTTAGAACGACCCTCTACCACAAAGTATCTATCCTTGGCAACTTGTCTTGCAATATCACTCACCTAGTAAATTTGCATGCTGGTATAATGGAAATGAGTACACATACCCGCCAGCTCTTAGGCGTATGTATAGCAAAAAGGCCCGTCAGTTATACTAACCAGGTCGCTGATCTTCCATGCCTTGGCTGCGACCGAGTACAGATTCACCTCGTCAGTTAGAGCGGCAGCTGCTCCCCCAAAGCCCATCATAGTCCGCCCGCCCTACGCATGAATTAGTTACTAGTTCCACAATTAGACTTCGAAGCCGCTTACTGCTATGACTTGTAGGCGGTTTTGAAGATCTTGTGCCTGCCATATTGTCCAAGCTCGGTCTATCATTGAGTGGTGCAGATCTATAAACCCAAAAGTTAGCAACTCGATCCCTGGATCTCTATTCCATAATATCCAAGTCGGTAGGTTCAAGTCACATACAGAAAGCTGGATCACCCGGGGACACATAGAAGTCTCCGGCTGGATCGCCGGCAATGGTGAAATGACCACCTGCATGAACGCCCATAGTGACTCCTGCGGCTTGCATAGTATTCTGGAACGCTGCGATGGTCTTGCTGTTATTTATCAGAGTTAAGATATCCTGTGTGCGTGTGTATCTCGAGGAGAGGTAGTTCGAAATGTCTCGACGCAGACATCGGGGGTTATGGCCAAATCCATCGCTGCGTGGATTTGCTGGCGGTGCAGGTGAGATAGCCGGACTAATTGGACTATGCAGGTATATCTTGTTAGAGCCTCGACATATTCACGTTGCTATGTTTTCTTTACTTACCCAAGATTCACTGTCATACTGCGACATATTAGTACCGGCAGGGCCAAAATTGGGACCAGAGATGCGTACTTCTTGAATGGACCTGACGTAATGCATCCTCCTCCATTGCCCGCGGGTGCCATAAATGACTGGTGCGTAATCTTCTCACCATTTCCACTCATGCTGGTTTCGCTGCCATCAAAAATGGGCGAGGTCTCGGGGTTGGCTGACCATCTTCCCCAGTCCCAATACTAACACATTCATTTTAGTTCTTTATCCCATTACGAGAGGCGATAATGTCGACTTACAGGCTGCGTGCCGGTATACCCACACTCATTGCGAAGGACCTGCTCGTATGCCCAAGTGAAATAACGATGCCATGAAAGGAAATTGCCCTAATGACGATTAGAAATCGAGTTATCCTATCTTAGACACTCGACATGACGAACAGTGCCATGAATAGACATAGTCTGATTAATATGGACGGCGACGAAATCATCGTAGCGAGTTTTAGCACCAGGGACCTTCGCGGGGTCCAGCTTCGAAGGGCTGGTAGTAACACATAGAACAGCCTTGATGTAAGCCTTCTTATCATCGGCACTTAGGTCGCCCCTAAAATCGTTAAGCATCTGGCTTTCAATGATATTCGATGCGCGACTCACCACTCTCGTCGGACGAGCAGTTTGTCCTTGGTGCACGTCGTAGATTTAGCCAGTTGCGCATCCAGCGCCGGCTTTCCTTTGTCCCAAAGGTCAGACACCGCATCACCGTAGACAACTGGGGCGAGGAGGAGCAGGTGAAGGCAGAACATCGCAATTTTTGTGATGCCTGACATATTGAAGTATGCCTATAAGATATCCTTACCGCTGAGCAAAGCATGAATGCTAAGTTGACAAGGCGGTACTTATGTCTTCTATAGAGCTTAGTACTGCCGAAGGCGAGTGATCGCCATAGCAGGCCACATCCTTTCGGAACGGAACAAACCCCCGGAGGGGATGATATTGGACGCCCATTCAACGACGTGGTGTTATACGATGGTGGTCTTGGCGGTTAGAGCAGGACCATGGATCGGCGGCATTTTTATCCAGGCAGTGACTAAGAAAGTCAAGTAACGTAACGCAATCTTCGTAGTAATTTGTGCAGAATGGGATGAGCTGACGAGTCTTTAAATAGCGGTATACTCATGCGGTCACACTGCAGGGTGTTTCGGGTCCAGCAGTTTGGAAAACCTGGGGTACTTTACCCGCACCCAATCAATCGTACGCATGACAATGGAGATGGCCTTGTTTTGTATTTTCTGTTCAGCCGCTTTTACGTGTAGTACCGTCAGGTGGCCTTCGGCAGTTCACGGAGAGTAAAGCAGACGGTTAGACAGTCCAAAGACCCCACGTCAAACACAGACCAAAATTGACGAGACGGTCATTTATTTTATGAGCGAATAGCTATAGCCAATCAAAAAGTTATAAGACTAGTTAGGTCTTCGTATTGACGAACTCATAGGCCAATTTGACGGTAACGGACAAAGTATGCCTCCCATGATAAGAGAATGCCATAGAATGATGAGGTTAAACTCGTCGCATGTGAACCTGTACGCCTATGTTGGGTGGGTTACGTAAACTCACTAGAAAAGTTTTTAAGGTTTATATACAATGGAAAAACACAGTCTAATAGAACCACGATGAGCTATCAAGATGACTATGTTTTGCCGCTCTATGAGCATTATAAAAAGACCTATATTTTGTAGAGAAACACGGTTATTTAAGATCAAACTTAGGTATCTAATGAGTCTCTTACTACTGCGATTTTCACTGCCGTCGTATCATGTCAGAATTCAAGACGGAGTTGAAGGATAGTTTCCGAGGGAAAGTAGTAACCCCCCTAAAAAAACATAGCAGCACATTACTTAGTTTGTCATGAACATAAATAACACCTAGTTGCAACCTATCGTAGATCCTTCTAAAAGCTTAATGAATCAATAGTACAAGATGATAATTATATGATGCGTGCGATTTGCCATACTGTCTTATTTCGTGCCAACCTGTTTATCAATTTATGAAGACAAACAGAGGATCAAAAACATACATACTACAGGATAGATCTGTTTCAAAATATAACATTATGAACCTCTTGTTCTGAGTAAAAGGTGCTTTCGAAATCTGCACTCCAGTGAATACTTTTCGCTACCATTACATCCCCAGCAACAAGGCTATGCAACACCTTGAGGGCAAGCTAATATGAGTAAGAAGTATTGTCTGTCGGACAGACAGGACGTCAAACGCGGGCGCTCTGCTGTAGGTATTTCCCCGCAGATTTCATCGAAGCTTGCAGCCAGTCAGTCAGTCTCACATTGGACATTAGCAAACACCTTTGACAACTTACGTGGGCTTATCCACGAATGAAAACTTGCAGCTAAAAATCGCCCAGCACCTTTTTTTATTATCTTATCGATGTCGCGTCATCACTTAACTCGAAAGCTTAAAAGCTTTATCTGTGGGTTCCAAGGGTGGGGGGAGAAATTCCATACATGAGTGAGGGGGCCATCTATCTATAAGATGTGAGGGGTTAAGTAAACTTGCAGTTAATTGAGTGAGACTACTCACAGATGGGGAGAGACAGGTGGGAAGATGAAAAGAAAAGAAGAAGAAAAAAAATCAACGGTTCTGTGGTTCAAATTGAATCTCATTTACTTCCGAAGAACACACACACATATGCCCCGTCATCGAATAGATAGAAAGATAGGTTCCCCATTTCCTCCTCCCCTAACTTATAACCTTTCATTCGCCCATCATTTCGAGCAAAGATAGATATAAATAAATAACGCCGAGATGTCTTCTTCTCCAACGCGAACTTGCCGCCGTCTTCCGGCGCTTCCCCAGCGTTTAAAGGGCCTTCCCGCCCCCGTTCTATACATCATACTCCTCCTCCTGCTCGTCAACGCCGCCGTCTGGGCCGCAGTGGCCATCGTGCTACACTTCCATCCGACGCTCGTCGGCTCCGCCGTGCTTTCGTACACCTTGGGGCTGCGCCACGCGCTGGACGCAGACCACATCGCCGCCATCGACCTGATGACGCGGCGCCTGATCGCCTCGGGCCAGCGGCCGGTGACGGTGGGCACCTTCTTCAGTCTGGGCCACTCCACCATCGTCATCATCACGTGCATCGTGGTCGCGGCGACGGCGGGCGCGTTGCGGGAGCGCTTCGGCAGCTTCCGGTACGTGGGCGGGATAATCGGAACGAGCGTCAGCGCCGCCGTCCTGCTCCTACTCTGCGTGGGGAACGGATGGGTCTTGTATCGTCTCGTCGGCAAGCTGCGCGGGGTGCTCCGAGAACCGGACCCGCACGGGTCCGATGACCTCGGCGACGGTGAGGTAGAGGCCAGGAACAACGACGACGACCAGGCCGTGCGGGATCTACAGCTTGACGGCCCTGGGTTCATGGCCAACGTGCTGCGCAAGTTCTTCCGCATCATCGACAGGCCTTGGAAGATGTATCCCCTCGGGGTCTTGTTCGGGCTTGGATTCGACACCAGCTCGGAAATCGCCGTTCTAGGCATCGCCAGTGTGCAGGGCGCACAGGGAACGAGCCTCTGGATCATTCTCATCTTCCCTCTCTTGTTCACAGGTAAGCTATCTGGAAACCCGGCCCTATCTATCTACGTACGTAGCCGCTTAAGCAAGTACGGGAATTCTGACCAATCCTTAGCCGGCATGTGTCTTGTGGACACAACGGACGGTGCGCTCATGATGACTCTGTATACCTCGAAAGCATTTGCGCGAGACAAAGTGGCCATTCTGTATTACTCGATTGTTCTTACGGGCATCACTGTGGTTGTATCTGCCTTCATTGGCGTCATTCAGATTCTGTCCCTGGTGCAGAACGTTGCTGAGCCCGAGGGAAGCTTTTGGGACGGGCTCACTGCAATCGGTGACCATTATGAGATCGTTGGCGCTAGCATAGTCGGTGTCTTCGTTTTAGCAGGTATAGGATCAGTAATCATCTACCAGCCCTGGAGACGAAGGATGGAGACACGTAGAGTACAGAGGATCCCTTCGGGTTCTCCCGAAGATGTTTTTCACGATGAAGCAGCGTGAAGGTAAAGCAAGAGGAGTCTATATATATATTTAGTAAACTACGAAGTCTGAGTGCTTCAATATCTGCAAGTATGATAGCTCTGCACCATCACGGATCCAGCACGAGAGAAAATAAGTGAAGTAAAGATGTAGCGCCTTCAAGCAGATTGAGAAGTGTAATGCCGGACATTCTTGTACCCCTGTGTATAAGTCAAGATCAGCGAACGCTCTACCACTCCACCGATGCTATATGTCCAACTCATCACCAAACCAGACCAGGAACCCCGTCATGAATATTCTAAATGAGACGCGTGGTATCGTAAATGAAATGCAGTATTGCGCCTTCAAGCAAAAGGGGGAAAACGTAAGCTTTCTAGATTCTAGACTGTGGGCTACAGTCTGTCATAGAATCTGGAGTGTTGATGGGTGTTGAATCACTTGAGTCAGTAATATCTGACTTGGCGGCGTCTTCGTCATCATTGTCATCGTCATCTTCCGTATCGGCAACATTGCCGTCATCCACAGTATCTTTGTGTTGCGAATCCGCATCCTTCTTATGGTCATCGTCGGCTTTCTCGTCATCAACCACCATCTTCTGCTTGATTACGGCAGCGCCATCAACGATCTCGAACTCATCTGTGACCTTGTCCGCTTTGGTGCTCTTTTCGCGCTCACCACCTGCGTTCATTTGGGCATTGTCAATATCGGCGGCACCTTTCTCGCCCATACCACCCTCGGCGAGATCGCCACCTTCAATGACAACACGCAGGTCTAGATCCTGGTCTTTAGAGTACACTCGGAACCCGACAATGCAGATGGCATTCCAAGGGTCTGGAAGTCCAGACTCTCCGTCACTCTCAACTGTCTCTGTGGTAGTAGTTGCCGCTGGCTGCGGAGTGGCCATCCTAGGCTTCTTCGACATGTCATCCGAGGAATAGAGTAATTCCCAATCCTCTACAGGACTATCAGATGAGTCGCAATCTGACGAGTAAGCCGGTGCAGCTGCAGCTACAGGTTTCTGCTGCGTCACCTCGGGCTCCGGTGTTGGCTTAGGAGATGCGTCGCTGGAAACGGGAGGCGTATCGTCCTTGTCCTCTTTCTCGCTATTCTCCTTGGTAGAATCCGATTGTTCTTCGGGTGTAGTGGTTTGACTGTCCGCATTATCGGATTGTGTCGACGAGTCGGGCTCGCCGGAGGCTGTTTGACTGCTCTTATCCTCGCCTCGCACGGGCGCATCTGTCTGAACAGCTGCATCCTTGGGCTTCTCTTCTTCTTTCTTCTTGCGCTCGGCCTCTGCTTCCTCTTCTTGCTTTTTCTTCTCGGCTGCCTCGGCCGCCTCTTTCGCTTTTCTCTTCGCATCCTCAGCCTCGCGACGTCTTTCGCGCTTTTCTTGATTCTTCTTGGATTGTTTCTTGGTAATCTCTCGGTTGAGGTGCCGTCTCTCCCACATCTTTCGTCTTTCGTCCATGCGAGATGTACTGGCTTTCTTCTGGTCCGACTTTTTGCAGAGGCTGGCAACGTGTTCCAAGTGTGCGACGCCCTTGCTATGTGCCAAATCGTAAGCATAGCCAACCTGAGCGAACTTGTCGTTCTCTTCTCGTTTGCGGCATTCGCGCTTAACGATATCCTCAATGGACTGCATCTCGGTATCCCGTTCAGCAACGATGCTCAGAAATACAGAATAGTTGCCAGGCTCCATGGAGGGTATCTCAATTGAAACTGATCGATTCATCAGATAGTTGCCGTGAGACCTGACGATATAGTCCTCGCTGCCTGGCCGGCCTTGCTCATGTATACGGAAGTGTAATCGGAAAGAGTACTGTCCCCGGAGGCCTTTATAATACCGGTTGTCGAGTTGCTGGAGAACGAGGATGAGGGGAGACTCCTTGGTCAGTTTGATGTGAAACTTCTCATTCCACTGTGGCTTCCACGGTACCTCGACACCAATCCAGCGTTGGCAACATTGCCAGTCCGGGTCTCGGAAAAGTCGAGTTCTATCGAAATGTTGATACTTCTCTACCATGTCTTCAAACCTGATCCAGAACACCGAGTCGTTGCCAAACTGGTGACCAAGTTCTTCCTTAACGTCTTGGTTCCACTCCTTTGAACCATCGGACCATGGCCCCTCCCAGATCCCTTTCCTAATCTTTCCCCAAGGATTCCTACAAACTATTAGTACTGGGAATATAAAATATGGGGATTCCCAATCTTACCGGAGCTTCACAAGCCGCTCGCCACTCTTGAGTGTTCGGGCATCCATAACCACATATGCATGGCCCTCACGAATGCCATTCCGATCTCCATAACCGCCATCCAAGAGACCAGTAGAACAGCCAAAGAGGAATTCTTGATTGACCTTGCTTACTTCGTTTTCCCAAAACTCATCTAGGTCCAAGATGTCCGAAGCCAAGAGCTCGGTTGTCACGCCACCAGTGAGGTCTTCTAATCCTTCCCCAATCCAACCGCCAGCTAGTGAACCGAAATCACCATGAGCTTTGGCGTACGCCTTCTCAAAAAGGGCGACCCATGTTTCATTTTGGTTTTTACATTGCCCGAAGAATAATGCCTTAGAACCGGACTGGTAGGTCTTACGGTATTCCTTCTCGGGGCTTTCCCGATCGATCTGGTTCATAAGATCACGCTGCATACTAGGAGAGTCCCAGTTAGGGGAGGTTAGATAAAGCTTGTCATCGACAATAGAGTAGATCCATTCTCCGTCTCGGTAAAAGACAAAGCCATAGATGCCGACGCCTATATCCATCAGTTAGTTTAACGCTTGAACCTTATTCCACTTGCACCACGAAAGACTTACGAGTATCGTACTCGACGCATACACGCTTGACGGCATCGTCGACGTTGGCCAATGCACTAAGACTTGCGATAAACCAGCAATCGCCGAGGCCACCTTGTTTGATATCTGCCCCGTCAATGTCTTTGAGAAATGTCGGCTTCTCGAAGATTTCATGGACACGCTTTACCGCCTTCGGGACAGAGGTTGTCGTGCTGTACCGAGTGTTGGTCATGTCGAACTTGCTAGAGCCGAGATAATTGAGGCAGTTTCCCTTGCCCATTTTCAAGTCCCAATCCTACGTTATACTATTAGTATACACATGATAATATGCGGGGAGGAAGGCGATAAGAAACCTACCAGATCAAACCCTGGATCCCTATATCGTGTGTTGACTCGCTTGCACTCTTGGATGATCTTCTTCACTCTGCGCGAACACTCTTCCCTCGCACGCTCATAGCCCGCCGAGAGCAATTCATTGGGACCTTCTGGTGTGCTGGGTAGGGGCACCGGATCGAAGGGTAGAACGGAAAGTGCTTTTGTGTACTTCTTGGTCGCAAATCTCCTCCATATCTTGTTGATACTCTGCTGTGGAGGTGGCTTTCTCTTCTTCTTCTTCTTTTGATTGTTATTGCTGTTCGCCGTGGCGTTTGCTTTGCGGGGTGGCTCGTCCGAGTCGCTCGAGGAACTGTATCCGAATCTAGTAAGATCCCGTTGGATGGACGGGCGGACCGCGGTCGAGGAAAGTGAATCCTCGGCCATTTTGTATTGTATAGTCAGGTAAGGCAAAAGACCTCGAATGTGCAGTCTAGCTCGTATAGTTTATTAGCCAGCGAGCCTCTTTAACACCATATATATGGCAGCTTCGCCACGGAAAGAAAAAGGAAACCTTGAAAATAGATTCAAACACTCACGATCGGTCTAGAACAAGTTGCAAAGCACAAAAATAGAAGTGACGGTGTGTATATAGGTAGGAGGGCACAAAAGCTTATGGTGTAGGTATACGAACACAGAGGCTATGCGAAATGA
Organism: Xylaria cubensis; assembly: GCA_022385715.1. Classification (NCBI taxonomy): domain Eukaryota; kingdom Fungi; phylum Ascomycota; class Sordariomycetes; order Xylariales; family Xylariaceae; genus Xylaria; species Xylaria cubensis. The sequence goes on along the minus strand of MU279073.1, from coordinate 91,552 downwards.
GAGAAAAGAGGAAAAGGGGAAAAAATCAATAAAACAGAAAGAAGGCTAAATGCATGCAAGAAATGCTGACTCTCCGTGCTCGCAGCTGCCATATTATATAAATGGTAACGCTGGCAGGCCTCTCTCCTCGTAGTAAAGAGAGGCTGTCATGGCGTATGCGTAGGTAAGCCAATCGAGCTTCGTTCCGCCAGACCTGACTCCATCCCTGACCATCTCGACGACTTGAGTGGGACCCCCCCCCTCCCCCCTGGAGGGCGACGTGGGGCCAGATTACCCGGTTCGAGTAGTTGATGCATCCTTCTCTTTCAGGCGAGTGGCTCAGGAAGGCTTTGAATCATGCAAGATAGGAATGGCGATAGAAGGAGGAAGCGGGACGAGGCTCGAGATGTTGGCCATGCTGGAGGCAGGCAAGCAAGCAAGGACCATGGGCTAACTAACACCAAGTACAAGACATGGGTCGGCCAATATGGGGTCGAACATGGGGGCCTGTCGAGTCTGTTGAGCCAGTCTGGTGTCGGGGAGCCGGTCTATCTGCACGAGCCCAGATGCCATCCCATCCGTCTACGCCGGCCATGCAGCGTTGGCATGCAGCTTGGCCCTCACCGCACCTGTCTGCGCGCTGAATCGATTCCTGCAATGCCATGCGTGGGACCGCTCAGCGGCCTATGCGTGTTCTTTGCCTACAGTAGTATATTGCAAGCTTGCATCGCCCGACAATGAGTGGCCACTATCCCTCCGGGGTGGGCGAACGATCTCGAGTCTTCACACTATCGAGGAGCAGAAGTAAGCAGAAGTGAGGCGGCAAATAAGAGTCAAGAGAGTTAAGTTGGTCCCACCCATGTCAGGACTTGACTAGGTCTAGTTAGTGTGGGTGATCCATACGCAGGGTCTCCAGCGATGCCGGAGGTGGATACAGGCCCAAATCCAGGGTCTTCCCCAACTAAAGCCCGTTAGTGCGTCCCCCTTTTTTTTTATACTATCTAGGGCTGGCTTGCTCTGGGTCCCTGACTCCAGGACCCTGAACCTTATTCTCCATCCAAATTTTAGTTGGGGTATCAGTAGTGTAAAATCCTCCAAGGCGTATTTCATCATGAACAGCTATTTCCAAATATACAGATCGGCAATAGCTTGATTCAGTATATCATGACGGTAGGCATACGACGCCCGTCAGAGTCGGGTGACTTGCGATATATGCGCAGGCCTTCTTCACTATAGGCCCGCCCGCCCGTGTTTTTGGCCCCCATCATTCCACTTGCCTGATCGGAAAACCCGACGGTTCACTTGAAGCTCGAGTATCTGATGTATAATTATAAGTCGGCACTAGACAAAATATTCTGCCTGCCTGCCTGCCTGCCTGCTTATCTTTCCCCTCGGCTGCCTCTTTTTACGGCTCGCGACCGTCGTTGGTGATGTCCCATGGTACCATCGGTAGCCCTTTCACGGGGTCCGGCATCATCACGGCAGCACATAGAACTAGTTTTGACGAAGAGGTTCTCATATAACGACGGCGTTAGTCAATCAGGAAGCGCCACAAGTCAGTCACATCACGATCCCAAGGTCTCAAGCTAATGGAGAACGGCACAGCTGTCAGCTGGCGCTAATAGGCAGGTAGGTACTCTCATGAACACGAGCGGCGGCTAATGTGGTGCCTCTGTAACCTTAGTGCATGGAAATGCGTATTAAGTAGCACGAGAGAGGTCACGGCAAGAACTTATAAACATGTAAGTATCTGCTCGAGCCAGCATCTCGGTGGTCGATACCCCAGACTTTCTATTGTAGCCCCCACTAGTTATCCAGATGCCTTGTCAGCCGATTCAGTCCCTCTCAATAATTAACTGCTGCAAGCTGCTGAGCAGTTGCTGAGCAATGGCACGCCAACCGATTTGCCCATTGGAGTACGTTGCAGACTCGGTAACGCGGACATTGGATGACTGACGAGGACTGGCTCGACTGGTCCCGGAATCTAGGCAATGAACTGCGAGGCTCGGTTGTGTTGAAAATTGACTAAGCTATTGTCTGTCTGACCCCAATTATTGACTGCCAGCTTTCTAAGTACGAGTACCCAAATCGTAATGGAGGGGGACCCTGATTGGACCCTGATTGAACCCTGATCTTCACGTCCTAAAAATTCATGGCGGAACTGCCAGTATACTTACGTACAGCCAGCCTCATTATCCATTCGTGGACCGTGCAGGATTGCGCGTACTTCTCGAAACAACTGGTTTACAAAACACCTGCCTTATCCCCGATCACGCATACCCCGAACCTGAGTCCGGATGACCCGAGCCGTAACTGGTCACATTGCCGCCCAGGTGCCAATTCTCATTGTCCCGACCGGTTCTTGTTCCAGGCTTCCCGTCCATGGCCTCATGAAGCTCCAAATAAATAATCGGGGCCAGTGGAACGGCTTGCCGAAAACGGCGTGCTATAGCAGCGCCGCCAAACTTTTTGGGGTTGATCTTCTTACTCAGACAAATTCGCTATCAGCTTATGATTAGTGGTCTCGGTGGTCTCCCAGATTACCCGTTCCTGAGGTCTGGCCTGTAGATCTTGACGGAAAATTATCCACAATGTTACTCCCACCGCTATATTGATTGCTTATAGATCACCGTAAATTCGCCACTGCCTAGCGAGCTACAGCACCCGCATGCCTCCTGATTATCATTTGCTCTGAAACGTTGAACCGACCACATATCTTATCATCGTTTCTGGCGTCGCCAATCTCTTTGGTTTCATCACGGAGCGATTGAGGATTCGACTGATCTGACGCCCAATGACTAAACACGTCAACTCTCTCGGAGATAGCTAATAGCTGTCTGATTGGTTGACCGATGGCGGCTTGTAGCGTGCTGCAGTACGCGTATGTATGTGTGTAGTTGGCAAGCTAGCTAGTGCGGACTTACTGTAGTTATAACCTGTTAGTCTAATTGACAAAAGCTTGCCCTAATTCTGCTTAATAAATGCTTGCCAGAAAGGGAATCGACAATCTCAGCCTTTCGCTTTTGGGGGCCGAAACACTATGGAAGAACGTACTAACAAACACTTCGCACATCCCATAAACACAATTGATAGTGTACTCCCACGTTAACACACAATAACATCACCTACAACGCTGCTGATACCATGACAATTAAATAAGTATCAGCATAGAAGCTCTATCGATATTTTTTCTTATGTGATTTACAGCCGCGTCTGTGTACAATATTGTTGCCTGAATAGGAAGCCTGAAGGTTGTTTTTAAAAAATCAATGGACATTCAAAAACTGTATGACTCAGATGATCGGAAGTCTCATAAGAAGTCTTAAAACTGTCTTGCGACGATCCTAAATGCCCCGTAAGATAAGCCGTGTACCGTTCCATCACGGTGAGTCAAAGAGGAAGCAAGGTTGTCACTCCCTTGCTTCCTAACCCTGGCTGGGTCGCGAACCATCGTGAAGTTTTTCCATCCAGACCTATAGCGTAAATAACTACACAGACATGCGAAGCCAACAAGGAACTCGAAAGAAGGAGCTGCCATTTATGCTATTGCTGTCATGTAAGGCTGCTGTGGGTGTTCTAACAACACCATGACGCTTATGAACGGATTGCTTTGCTCATATCCATCTACATCGGATTAAGCCAAACGCTTCCTAAGATGTATCAGTACGAAAAAGCAAATATTTCGTTATGAGCTCGACCATTTTGAAACTCACACTCTGTGACACTTCTCACTCAAATACAATAGATGCGGAGAGGGGTTCCCGCCCGCGCTTCATTCCTTTCCGGCTGCTTTTGTTGAGTGTTGATTGTAAGTCATCACGAGACAACCAGTAGATTGCCATCTACCACCCGCTGTCTGCCACGGCTCCCATGACTACGTTGAAAGACGATTATTTTGATCGCGCTTTCTTTGAGTCGGTGACGAGCGCCGCTTCTTCTTCACCGAGTCCTTGAGATATACCGGGTCGCGCCCGGTTTCTAAGGAGATAATCGTGGTTTCTACGATTATGGCCCTCCCGGCTGTGGCCTGCATGCCAAGATCGTCGATTTGTGGCGGAAACACTTCGTTCTCGAGGAGAACATGCCAACTTCGGACTATTCTTTGAGGGTTCATTGACACCTAGAGCCAGGCGAGACGCCAGCACGTTCTCGACGAGGTGATCGGCTCGGAGGTATTTGCCTCGTGCGGGATCCTTGCTCATCTAATCCGTAAACCTGTCGACGTGGCCGCTAGTCTTCAGAACGGGCTCGGGGGTGATGACAGTACAGTCCATGAGGCAACGGCTGCCGAGGACCAGAACATCTTAGCTAAGGTCGCTTCTTTACCCATTCGGACCCTGTATTATCCCTTTTCACGCTAGGCGTCTGATTCTAACATCATCTGTTCTATAGGTTAATTAATATAATGGCCTAAGGCTAGTTCTTGAATTTTCGAAAATTCCTAGATTTCAACTCTTGGATACTTCCTTGGAACGATGATGCTCTTCCTCCTTGAGATCGGCGTGGACCTTTCGAAAATTACGATTTAGGTAGCAAGTATCTCGACAATGAGATGGCCCACTACGCCTGCGATTGGTGAGATGCAGAGCTGCTCACAAGTTACGGGTGGAAGCGCATATGATTTGACCGTTCGTTCCGAGTTCACAGGAACTCCACTGGTGGTCAAGGAAGCTCTTCGCACAGGTTCGGTCAAGGTAGAGAGTATTGGCAGGCTTCTTTAGACAAAAAGCTCGTAGGTTCCACCTAGATTCAAGCGCAATTCTAAGCGTGTGTGGAGGCTTTAGACCAACCTCTTCTCGAGACGTTGGCTACAGAGCTGAACGTAACGGGGTCCGTGATCGTGGACATCGTTCCCTATCTAGCAGATGCATCCGTAGAGCTTTCACAAGACCCTCTAATGAGTCAAAGGGTAACCCGGCCTCAGAGTATTCGGGGACATACCGCAAATTTGATCAAGCTTTCTTTTGGCATCGGCCGTATATTTCACTCTTTACTTAACCAAGTATACTGGCATTGGGATGTCGCAAGGGCTGTGATTTAGAAGAGTTCTTCCGCCCTTTATGTAGTAGCAACTAAGTAATAACTTCTGGGTTCTATCACTTCCTCTTCGCGCCACTCAAGGGTTCCATTGTGTTAATCTCGTCACAAGTTCAGTTTACACCCATTACGCGCAACCTATCTTCTCGACTCCGTGCGCTCGGCATAGGAAATAATGTCGATTCCTCCAGTGCCTCGATCGGCAAGAGGTACGCAAGAAACGATGAACTCGGCACACCGCTCGGTATTATGGTGGAGGTACCTTCCTCAGCCCATAGTCAAAGTAATGACTAGGAAAATCGAGTGTGGTAATAACAGGGGCTTACGACGTGGTGTTAATAGTGACTGATTTGTAAGTCTTTTATCTAACATTAAATTCATATTTTTCACATTTCTGGTTTGTTTAGTACGTTGTGCGCTGGGGCTCTCCGACTTCTGTACGTCTGTAGCCATTTTGCGCGGGATATGGTGGCTTGGCCTCATAACCTCCTGTATCTAGAAATCAGATCACAGTAAAAGCGCGCTATCTCAGCAGAAAAAAAAGACCAAGTACAACAACTTATAGGGTTCAGCTATGCAACCTTCCCGGCTTAAATCCATGCATAGCACTTGCTAACACAACAAGAGCTTCATAATTTTTCTGATTGAAAATTATCAAGTGAGATTCTCGCAGGTCAAGTTTGAAAACTAGCCTTGTTTGGCGACATCCCCGTATCGTACCCCCATGCCGATTCAGTCCCGACGCTTTGGGAGCTAATTTAAGATTGATAAGTTGCCGCAACTCCCCTACGTATATACCTAACCTATCTGCTTTTAGATCTTAAGTGCCTGCATTGAGTACCTACTTACTTAAATTGATTCGATAATCATCGACCCTGTTTCGTTTATGTATTTCCAGCACCCCCTAACTAATGATCTAAGTACCTGCAATCCACCAATAATCAAGGTGTGGAATTTGTAATAGGTCATATATGGTGCCTAGGATGTGCTTTTCCTATCCCTTCAGGGACGTGCTTCTAAATTGAGTTGTGTGAGAGAGGAAATACTTGGCCTCTCTAGCTAATTGGGTACTTGTGAAGAGCTGCCTTGCTGTCTAATCGATGGTCGTGCGTACCAACGTGCGGATCATTAGTAGACAACCAGACACCAAGTCCTACATCAATCGAGCAATCATTTGAAGGGGGGGCCATCCGGACCTGACCGAACTCGACCGAGGAATGTTTCCCATTCATCGCTCAACAATGGCGCACACCGTAGGCCTCAAATTGTGTGGCACAACAAAAAACAGAAGACCGTAACGCTTCGGAAAGCAAGGCCAGGTTATTACTTAAATACTTACGCGCACCACGAGCTATCACAATAGAGAAGTAGTTACGTTTTTACGGGGAAAACAACGTGTTCCTGGATGATTTTCTACCAAGTTATGCTGTACCATGGATCATTCCGACTGGGGTAAGTCCGGATACCGAGGATCTAGCCGTTTAGATCGAAGGCATAGATTGCCTACCAAGATTCCCAACAAGATAGGTCCCAAATACTGGCAGCCTCTGAAAGTTCATCCTACCTGATTGGGTTACCAAGAAAATAGAGGAGCATTTTGCTTTACTTGATGCATAAGTATAGGTAGTTAAACGCGACATCAAAACGGTAAGTACCGCTCGCGGCATGAGCCGACCCGTTCCTTGTCAAGGAGCTCGAAGGCGGCTCTGGTCTTGTCTGGCCGGCGATTTCGATCCCTGACGACTTGGCTAAGCTATGCTCTAGAGGATCTGAATATTTCCGTCTGATACATTAGGACGTAGTTGGTGGTTGCCATAGGCCAGTTACCAAGCACAACGTTCCATCCGCGCTTCTCTCTGAATCAAGCTGAGAAACAACCCCGACTGCATTACACAATCTTCATTCGTTCGCTAGACAATGCCAAAGTTGTGTTCAGCCACATTCTACCACCTCTCATCATATTGAGTGCTTGCGATTGGGGATTCACCCCGCGATCATGTCTCGAGTCTGTGCGAATGGACCGTGCAAATGGGGGGGCAAACCGGGAGAACTGAATCAGGAGCTGGGGTCTCTCGCAGGCCTATCCATGTTAGCAAAGAGCAACTTGATCGGTCGGCGGTGAGCTAACTTGTACCGTAGAAAAATCTTGGCCCGCTCGTGGCACTTGACTCGTCGCCGTTGTTCACCCAATTCTGATAAACCTAAACCGCTCTTCCGAAGCGAGATCTGCGACGGTTTATTAGTAGTCCGCATGCTTACTTGTATTTCAGCTAGGGCGCTCTGACATATCAAAATGACAGATCGATTTCTCGACTCGGATTCTTGCATAACCGGACTTTGGGCTGGGCCTTGGAGCATTTATTGTTGCTGCTACGGTGTTTGGATAAGAGCTACTATTGTACGCGGTCCGGTCTGGAAAAAGCAAAGTTGTTGATTTGAGCATTTCTAGGTATGTGGGTGCCTCCACTTTAAGACAGGGGGCCTCCTTTTTCAAGAGTACAGGAGAAGTTGGTGTTGAGCTTCGAAGAGCTGAAACTTGTGATTTCTGGGATGAAAAAAAGGCGGCTGGCACTATTATGTACCGACCCCTTATCCTAAGCTTATCTTGGAATTCGAAGCCATCCATTACTGTAAAATACAATAAGTTACCCAAAAACTAGACAAGACCGGTCTTATCTAGCCTGTCATTGTTAGAGTATACGGGGGTATCCATGTCTGTCTCGATTTTGGCGTCCTTGCATCGGTTTAGTCTCACATCGCTGCTACGGATCGTAACAATGAATAAACGCCTAGAGATCAGAGCGAGGAACCCCCTGGTCAACCGAGTCCCAGCCCCTCACCATGCGATGCATTATGATGATGTATTGGTAATTGCATGGAGTGTCGGTTGAACGTCTTTGAAGAGCGCGGTAGTAGGCGGAGCAGTTAGTTAGATCAGAGGTTTGAAAAGAGATAGGTAGCCATTTCTCGTTACTACTATGTATCGGAGATTTCCTCGGCCTACAGCGTCGTACTCGTAAATCTCTCCGACGCCATCATCGTCGTCCCGCTTGTCCTCCCTTGGTAGAGCGTCATTCACCGCATCAAAACAAATCCTCCATTGACTTAATTGGAACACGGACGTCATCGGTCATTTTCCTCTTTATACATCTTCACAGCTTTTGCAAGACTCATCAAATTTATGTCAATCTTGAGCATCCGTAACCGGGATCTGGTTTTCTATACGTCCAGTTTTCATTGGTCACCGTTGGTACTAGTACTGCGTTAATAGACGGCAGAGCGCGAGAACTAGGCCTGAGTCGTCTTGGAAGGGTTGGAGACTTGCTGAGTCCGCTTGGCTGGGTTTCTCGACTGCGCGGTCCCATCGGCACATGGGCCAGCACCACAAAAAAACGTTGACGTTGACCTTCCTTAGTATAGTTCCCTACTTAGTTCCGCGTTTCAGAGGAAAAAGCTAAACCTGAAGCACACGATCTGCCCGCCCTGTTGTATCTTCTCACCTCTGCTTCTCCGGAGCTCGAGGTTTGCGTGTGGATAGGTAATAGCAAACCGCTTCCCCGGGCTTCGCTGCCGTGGACCAGGGTTGGTCGAACTGGGTCAGGCCTGGTAACTGGAGATTGGAGACTGGGAAGAGAGGCTCTACACTAGGTACCCCCTGCGTAGGGCAGTCTTCAGCCCAAGCCGGATTTCCATTTCGTGTCCATCGCGTCTTTTTTCCGCCTGCCCAGTCAAACTAACTTCCATCCACCATCTGTGCTCGATACCCGGGATCACTAAGATCGTGTCCCCATATACCCGGACTGCCGGGTCAAACTCATCCCGCTTCCAGATCGGATCAAACCTTATTTATAACTCGCTGGACTATGGATTCTTATTTGCAGACCATGTCGGACCAGTCGTCGCATTCATCATCTCCTGAGATGTATGCGCCCGGCCTTCCTCAGGCGGCGCCGTCCATCTCACCACCCGGGAACACCGACTCACGGGGACCTGCTCAGACGGTGCCGGCAGCGTGTCTCGCCTGCGTAAGTTGAAGAATTTCGCAATTGAGAAATTAATCCCTATGTTTCTATTTTATTTGGCATTTCGGTTCATCTTTGGCGCTAACAGTTTGTGTTCATTACTCAAGCGAGCCAAACATCTAAAATGCGACGGGTCAAATCCATGCTCGCGCTGCTTGACTTCGAGTTCAGAGTGTGTCTACGTAGCTTCTCGTCGCGGTTACAAGGGGCCGAGGAAGAGTTCTACTGCCAACCCAAATAAACGACATGCCTCAGATTCGCCGCCCTTACCCGGGGGCGATAATTGCCCTATGTTGTTAGGTGCACAAGTTGGCGGCGCACCCATGCCGCCCACCTTGGCGACATTCAATCCGACTAGGAGCGTGCCGGATACTCCCATTTCGCCCTTCGTAACAACGCCTATGGCTAGCACCCTTCAAATGTTCCGGAACCCGTATCTCAGCAGTAACAACAGCCCTATGGTCCCCGTCAATAATCAGATGCCGCAGAGGTCTATCCCAGAACAGTGTATTGACTCCTTCTACTTCTACTTTTACCCCGGTCATCCCGCGGTGCTTCCCAAAACCCATATCATGAAGTTGGCAGAGGAAAGGAACATCGAACATCTCCTGGCGGCTATGAGATGGGTCGGGTCTCTGTATATCGAGGTCGGCCCCGCTCGCGGTACCTTCTTCGACGAAACAATGCGGCTTCTGTACGCCCCAGAGACGCCCAAAGACGGTTTCCTAGTACAGGCCATGATCATTACGATCGTCGGACTCGACGGGTGCCGCAACAACGACAAGGCGAAGGACCTCCTCTCGGAGGCCGAGCAGATTGCCATCGAGCTCGGGATGTACAATCAGCCGTATGCCGTCACGTTCGGATGCGGAAACCCGCGGCTCGAGGAGAGCTGGCGTCGGACCTGGTGGGACCTGTTCGTCGTTGACGGCATGATTGCCGGCGTGCATAGACAGACGAATTTCCTTTTGTACGACTTCACGGCGACCGTGGGACTGCCCTGCGAAGAGCACGAGTATCTCTCAGGGGTAAGTGGTTGCCATACTTGACTTTTTAAAAGCGGATTCTGATTCCGCGCACGAGTGAAACACTAACAAAATTCTTTTATGCAGAAAATCCCCCGGCCGATGTATCTAGAAGATTTCGACGACCAGCTCTTCTCGGGCGAAGAGCGCGAGTTCTCGTCGTTTGCGTACCGGGTGGCGTCGATCCGTAACCTAGGCCGCATGATGCGTCTGCCGAGTAGCGGGTTCTCGCCCGAGGAGAGCGTGGACAAGATCGAGTCGTATCTGTCCAACTGGCGACTGCATCTGCCCAAGTCGAAGCGGAGCTGCCTGAACAAGGACGGCCAGCTTGACGAGATGATGTTCCAGGCGTTCATGATCAACCACGCGTAAGTCTCTCTCCCTCTATCCCGCGTTTGAATAAAGCAAAGTAAGTGAAGCGCTAGGTAACTGACCCGCTACTCTAAAGCTGCACCATAATCCTGCACCAGCCCCTCTCGCAGCTCGACTCGTCGCCAGCGCGCGAGGTGACGGCGTGCGCGCCGCATCGGGCCGTGGACAGCGGGGACAACTTCAACCTACACACGCGCCACATCATCACGGCCGCCTCGGCGATCAGCAAGATGGTGACGTACAACGTGCCGATCGCGTCGCACACGCACTTCTTCACGTGTGTGCTGACGCTGTCGTCCATCGTGCACCTGAGCAAGTGGGCGGCCGTGTACTGGATCGAGGACGAGGAGGACCTGCGGTCGCAGATCAGGCTGAACATCGGGGCGCTGAACACGCTGAGCGGCGTCTGGCGCGCCGCGGGCACGGCCGGCGCCCAGGTCAAGGGCGTCGCACAGGAGATCTATCGTTCTCGAAAGGCGCAGCAGAACAGCCCCCAGTTCTGGGTCGAGTTCACCGAGCAGGAGCGCATGCGGAGCATCGCCGCCGACAACGGCATCATGTCCGAGATTAGCCTCCTGCCCTCCGCCCCTGAGGCTGTTATGCCGCCTCCTTAACGTCCGTTTCGTCTATCCATTAGGGTGCGACCGAGAATAATGAAACTGGGGTAGCGTAATACATGCGGGCCAATGTCCTCGTCGATAATCAGTCAGATATTCAACTTATTGTCCTTCTCCGTTAGAAACAAAAAAAGGGTATTCAAAGCTGATGCATCATCATCATCATCATAAGGAGGAAGAAAAGCAATCAGATTAAAGAAAGGTAGGCGTCTTCGATCCGCTTGGCGAGAATTCTGGCAGTTTCACCAACCGGAGTTTTATTTAAAGAAGGGGAGACAGAGCGGCCTATTTTCCGTCTTATACATACAGATATACAGACACTCACTCTCCCACAAGTGATGGGCTACTCAAGGAAGGAAGGAAGGGAAAATCCGCCGTTGGATAGGCTGAAGCCGGCAATTTACTACACGCCGCTTAATAATACGCCTGGAAGAGTATCAGTCTAGCGAACGATTGACTTTATATACTACTAATAACCAGAGCACTTACGCGTTGCGAATCAATCTTTTCTCTAACTGTGCTCGTTGTCACCTTGCATGAAGATTGTTCTGATTCTACAAAATCTCATATTGACTCAGTCTCAATGCTTATCTTGCATACAATTTTGATATGAGCTTGATATGCTCATCTTCCCCAGTTCAGATATTAGCCTTTAGCACCTTGAACACGTCCTCCCGGGTCTCGGTGTACCGAGCCTCCGCAGTTTTCCAATTGACGACCTTCCAGATATTGTCAACGTACGCCGCCTTACCGTTAAGATACTGGAGGTAATAGGCGTGCTCCCACATATCCACGCCGATGAGCGGGGTATCACCCACGACGACGGCTTCCTGGTTCGCGAGGGTAATGATGCGTAGCTGACCCGTGCCGGCCTCCTTGACAAGCCACCCCCAGCCGCTGCCCTGGATGCCCAGCAGCGCAGCTCCGAAGGCGGCCTTGAACTTGTCTAAGCTGCCCCAGGTGCTGTTTATGGCAGCCTGAAGCTTGGGCGCCGCGGACGGTTGTGCATCTGGCGACGATGCAGGGGACAGACCCTCCCAGAATAGTGAGTCTACAGCACTCGGAGTCAGTTATCGCCATCTGGAGTGTGTTTGACAATGGATTCAGGAGCTGTCTTGGCCTAAAAGGAAATCTCGTGCTCTGGAAGTTGCCAAAACAAGAAGAAGATGGAGTTGAGAATTGCTTACGATTTATGTGGCCACCACCGTTGAATTTGATACTGGAAATTTGGGCCGCGGCATCATGCAGACGGCCTTCGGCTGTTGCAGTAGCAGACACTTCCAGCGCCTTGTTTAGGTTCGTGATGTATGTCTGGTGGTGCTTGTCATGGTGAAGCTCCATGATCTGCTTGGAAATGCTCGGCTCGAGCGCCTGGCAAGGTGAATGGTGAGTACGTGTGTTCCTCAAGTATGAAATCACCGCTACATAGCTATGGAATGGGGGATTGAACAAATATGTATGTCACTTACATCGTAGGCATAGGGTAGAGCCGGTAGCTTGTAAGTCACGGGAGCCATGGCGAGGTTTTAGTTAATGGTTTCAACGCGATTTGTCTTCCCTTATCGTTTCGTTGTTGTTTTCCACGGGGGAGCTGCTTGTGTAGAATACGATGTGGCGGGAGAAGGTAGAAGCGAGAAGGAGTGAAAGGAGTGAGGAGTTGAGGAGTTGGACAGGGAAGCAGGGCAAGTAAAGGTTGTTTATACTGTGCCGGGCGGGCCGTAGCACTCGCTTCATGTGATGAGGGGTTCAGACACCCAGTCGAGAGGTTCTTTCCTTCCCGTCTCTTTTCCAATAGGCGGAGCCTAAAGCATAAGGTATATGTAATCTTGGGTAGGAGCCAGGCAAGTGCTACACCATAAGACTCGGCGCGGGACATCAAGGTTCTCAACCTCCCCAGGATGTATTACCTATAGGTACCAAATTTGCATCCTTAGTGATAATTTCCTCCATTTGCCTACCTAGAAGTACTTAGGTAGGTACAACCGAGCTCTTCATGCAGTGAACAGAATCGTTGTGGTTATTCAAGTTGTGTGGGCCGCGACTGTATAACCAACTCAAACTTGCTCAATTGGAAGTCTAAAAGTGAAACCCGCTTTTGTCTCTTACACTATATATGAATATTAATTTTATCGATTTTACAATGGTCCTAAAAGAATCCTTCAGTCTCTTTCTTTTATTATTTCGACTTCTCATACTTCGGGGTATATAAACCTACTGGACTGTGATTTGAAGCTGGGTGGTGCTGCTGCCCTTGAAACCCATATTCGGAACCTTGATGGCCAGCTAAATCGCCACTACCCATTCAGGCGTGTAGACCATATTCAACTTCTTCGACTTCGTACTGCCGTTTAGGTCCTGTCTTTCTCTTCTTCTCTTTCTGCTCTTTCTGCTCTCTCCTTATACACGTCTATACTGTCGTCGGCGAGCGTACACCTACCTGTTTCGAGAGTGCATCACCAAACTGCACTTACAACATGTGTGGCGATCATCGTCCCAGAAACCCCCTCGGCGGCGCCTTGGCTGTACTGAGCCCGTCTCCATCTGCGACTCAAAACTCGATTAGAACCTCTCTTTGGCCGCTGTGCGGCCGACTCATATTCCATGACTTGAGGGGAGGGGGCTCGACGGCCACGCATGCTATGTTCATGCCACACTCGCCGCTGCTGTACGCCGATTCGATTCCCGTCAATATGGAGAACTGCCTGGTGAAGATACAGTAAGACACTGCCCCTCGCCCAACCTATTGAGTGCCGACTATGCTCACCACTGCCTTCGTAGTGAGACTGGCGACTTAACAAAGCCTGCTACGGAAAGTCCTTTGTGGGCCACGCTCTCATTGAAGCCAGTTGAGCATACGGGGATCCAGGCTATGATGTATGAGCTGGAAAGGCCTGTGAAGATGGAAGTCGGGGTTGATGGAATAATCGGGCGTAGAGTATCAATCTGGATACAGCAGAGCACGGAGCCCCTCTCAGAAGGCATCGCAGGTTTTAACTAATAATGAAAGATACCCCCATTGTTTTGAGTTGGATATCTGATATGTGTCTACTACTACTACTACTATGATGCTATGTTCTTAGTAGCGATGTTACTTTGCAACCTGTCCTAGCATATTAGCCCAAACCAAGAGAGACATACATCATGATGCCCTTCCTTCACAACAAAACATGCCCGCCCGATCAATACCCATATACAGGTACGTACCTAGTTGTACTTAAGCATGTCTGCTTTAGGCAATTTCAGGGGGGTTTGACCCACGTTGTAGTGCAGGAAGGCCCCCACCTCCCCGCAGTGGTCCCGATCCAATTCGATCTTTACCCCTGCCAATAGCATTTAGCAACTAATGGTAGTTAAGTTATTGTTATTAGCGGCGAGTATGGAGATTCCTGATTCCCCAACACTGCACTGCCAACGTTATGGATCTCTTCCGGGGCGCTTTCAACCTCTGGGCGCGTCGTGATTCGAAACCTACCGCAAGCCCTGCTGAGTCCCTTTCAGATATGCCACGACGCGACGGCACGTCAACGCCAACGCCAGCCAACTCGTCGCCGCTCTCATCTGCTACCGACACCACCGCCTCGTTTACCACACCCACCGCTGCTTCGCCCAACAACATCGAGGAAGAGAACATCGCCCGCACCGACGATGAGGACGATGAGGACGATGGAGAACCGCAGTACTATAAGGCCAGGGGACTACCACCCGAGCTGAAAGAGCATTGTCGCGTTTATCTGGAGGAAGCACTCCGTATGTCGTTCGCTTTTTGGCATTATCACACCCTACTTCGCATTGCTGCGACTTGCGCATCTATCTTACTCACGCGTTTTGTAGCGCGACAAGCCATATTCCTGCTCGACAGTCTCCTATCGACCCGATCCTCGTCGCCCCACGAACCCGCTTACTGCCCTCCCCCCAGCCAGATCTCCCTCCTGTGCTCCATCATCGTTGACCCCGATTTCACCACTCGGCCTAAGGAACCTGACTGGCCTGAGATAAGCCTTCAATCTCTGGTATACCTCCGAGATTTACTTGCTGTCTTTGGTCCCATCAACGCTGGATTCAAAGAGTCTGTTCTTTTCGGGACAAATGCGACGTCCGATCTCGACCAGGAGTCCCACGCCGCGCACGATGCCAGCCCTCACACCGATGAGCACGGCCTAGTACGCCTGTCTCCACGATATGGGAACGACACCGTCTGGCAGCACGGTCGCGACTTTTTTAGTGTTGTGGGATGGGCCTTCAACTGCAGCTTTTTGTATCCTGAGCGATGGCAGTGGTGGCGCCGATGGCTCGGCTTCATGTTAGACTTACTGGAGAAAGATGTCGAAGAACGGTATAAATTGGACATGGAAGATACATCTGACCAGATGTTGATGCTGCAGGACTCTATCCTCGCTTCTTACGTCACTCAACGATCCGGTCGGACGACCGATGCGATCATGTGGATTATGAAGGCGTTGTTTGCCGATGGTAACACGCCCTCCACTTCCGTGTTCCAGGAAGTCTGGCATCGGGAGCACAAAAGCAAGTCACGGCGTGCCTTGAATAAGCGCAAACGAGAAAAGGTCAATATAGACAAGGGCGAATATGGAGGTTATCTTGATGATGAGTCGATCCACTCTTCGCAGGCCTCCGAACCCCCAACGCCGCAGAAGAACCGGGTGAAATTGGCCGTGGTAAAGGAAGACGAGGATCCCGAGTCGGCATACAACGAAACGATACCGTTGCGACAACGTTTGTTCTCCCTAGTGAGTTTTAAGGCGCTGTTGTATGTGAATGAAGACGTGAGCTTATACTAGGTTATCAGGTCTCGTACTTGTGCTACGGTCTGGGCGACGCTTCTCCGATTGATTTCTCGAACCTATATGAAAAGTTCGAGCAACGCATCAAGGAGCTTCCTCTTCCCGTCTTCTCGTCTTTCATCAACAGCTCGACCTCGGCGCTGCGCATCGATCAGCAGATCGAGATGTTGCAGGGGGTGCTCTTCCTCTTTGTGCCGCCCGGTGCTCTGAGTCCGCGTAAGGTGGATCGGGCTCGTTTTGAGGAAGGCGGCATCTCTCCTGCTATTCTCGAGCGGTGCTTTCTACCATATCCGGCAAATACCATTGAGGTCGAGGATAATGCGAAGATGTCGCTCCTGCTTGAGAGTCTGCTAATGATTGTTTGGCAGCATGGAGGGAGTGATGGAGGGTTCAGTGAACACCTCGGAGAGGCCGTGAGGAAGGGTATTGAAGCTCGACGGGAGAAGGTCAACAGAAAGAAAACCCGGGGTCGGGGCAGGGGGGTTACTGATGCGGAATTCGAGGCGAAAGCTGTGCTTGAGGCATCTGATGTAAGACTCGGCTGGCTTGCAGACGCTATCGCGGAGGATATCGAAGACGACGCGATGGGTGAAGACGGAGTTTCGTGAAACTGTATCAGTATTGTCGCTGGGATATATACGATGTTAGGCGGTATCTTGTTGAGACTTGCTCCAACATGGCGTTCGGTGTTGGTGTGGTCTGGCATTTATTTACACTACCATGTCGCCACGTGTTCTACGGGTTCGGAATTGATGGCATACCCTGGCGTCGAGGCTCGTAACGGCTTATTATATTGTGCCCTAGATTAGACTGGGGTATCTGTATCATGCAGGGTGTTGGGGTTTATATCTATTTACCGCTGCTGCCATCGCGGCGATTGCCCATGTAATACATATGATTCTGATGGTACATGACATCGTACAGGGCTATTTATCTTTACAATCACAACGTCGGCTCCATGGTGTAGCTCAACTGGCCACACCAGTGTCATCGCTTCTTCGCCGGTGCAGGCGCCCACGCCTCGGGCTGCCACGTCTCACCTGGTGCTCCTCTTTGCGCTGCTCGCTTCCAAGGGTCGGGATCGGGATCGGGTTTCTGTGTATCTTCTTTCACCCCCTCACTTACTTCTTTTCTTGCCTCTTCTCCTTTGACCTTCCCTGTGTTGCCTGGGCCTATCTCGCCTACCGACTTCTTCCCGGGCATATCCAAAAGACTATCCTTGGCCTCCCACCTCGCGTCTGCCTCGGCGGCGAGGACCTTGATGCGGGCCTGGCGCTGGAGCTCGGCGATCTGCTCTTGCATGGTCGGCGGGTCCGGGCGCTGGTGCCGCAGCCACTGGTGCCATGCAGGGGGGACTTTGACTTCGCTGTAGGGTGTTGATCGTGGGTAGTGGACTAGACGGCGATATGCTGCCGTGGCGGGCGCGTCGCCGCGTGGTTGTCGGAGCTCATAGTAGGTGTTTCCTTGGGGATCTTGGCCTGTTGGAAAGGATGTTAGTTGGCTGTGTGGGGATGAAAGAAAAGTTGGTTGGTGGTTATGGGGTGAATAGGTAGGTCGACGCTTTACCAACAAAGAACCGCTTCCGCCACGGTAACCGTAATGATTTCCAGACGTGCCAAGCTTTGCGAAGGGGACCGGCTGGTGTCGTCGACATTGTGTGCAACCAATACGGCGGGATGTGACGGGTAAAAGGGGTTATCTGGGCATTATCCGTCTGCTAAGACGTTTCGATACATATTGTCGATGTTGATAGCGCGAGAGACGCAAATATTAAATTGCATGCTGCTGTATCGGAGCTACGTCAGATCCCCCCGTCCGCAGGGTACCTAATCTTATCGTCTACACAGCCACATTATGCTGCAAATGCTTACCAGCCAGCCAGCCACCTTTTAGAACCCCTCCATCCGACGTCACAGGTTGCGCCTATCTATCTATCTCTCTGCCTGGAACCCATCATCTCATCTTGCACCTGCACTGACACGTTGGGGTGCGTCTCTCCACACGCTAGATTCCTCTACCCGTTGGCTTCTGACAACTGTATTCCTGGCCATGCGCTACCTAATTCCACTGCCTAGCTGAACATCTATCATCCTACGAAATCGACAACTGACAGGACTATTGCACAAGAAGCATTGACCCATTGGTGGTCGGGACGCTGCCAATAATTGGTGACGCAACGCATCGCAACGCGGCGCTGAACAACTGTCTTGCTTCGTTGGTCGCTCGGGCACGCTCACATTCCTCGGGGAGTGGCAGCCGATTGAACAACACTGCTCTTCTGGATCCAAACCCCGATGTCACCGTCGCATACCTGAACAAACCTTCCTACACATTCTCGTCTGCTTTGGTATAAGTGTGCATGACGGCCACCGGCGTTCACTCTACGAAAACGCTACCTGTTCCCTGTTCCCTGCCCACTCGTTACTTATACTGAGGTCCATCACCTAAGGAACTACAACGACAACGATGGCGTCGGTATCCTCCCTAGACAAGGACCTGCGAAAGCTGCGCCTTGAAAAATTCACACCTGCCGCCGCCGCCGAGGCCCGGTCTTGGATAGAAGGTATCTTAGGGAGCAGTCTACCTTCGACCGACCTCCTCGAGGGGTTGAAGGATGGCGTTGCGCTTTGCAAGTAAGTATAGTCAGAAGGGGATTGGACATCCAATGCTGCTTATCGCGCGTCAGATATAACATGTCCAGTCATAGAAATATTTCGTAATACTAAACTATAACAGGCTCGTTAACCTGGCAATCGGACCGCCCGGAGTCAAGTTCAAGCAATCTGCCATGCCTTTCGTCCAGATGGAGAATATCTCGCACTTTCTCCGAGCCTGTCAATCCCCTCCCCTCAACCTGCAGGAACACGACATGTTCCTGACCGTCGACCTCTACGAACAAAAGGACCCCGCCCAAGTTCTGCAATGCATCAGCGCTTTCTCGCGCGCCGCCCACGCCGCAAATCCCTCGACTTTCCCCTCACCCATAGGTCCCAAGAGTCGCGGTCCGCTCACTCCGCAAGGAACGGGGTACAGTTCCCCTAGGAATCGAGGGTTCTCTAATGTAAGCGCCACGTCGCCTACATACGGTTCGCGCCCGGGACTAGCGTCTGCCGGAACCGGTGATTCATCAGGTCGTTGGAGTCCTGCGAGGAGTCCCACTAGCGATCGAATTGGCGCTCGCTCGCCTACTGTGTCGAGCTGGAGCAAGAAGGACCACGAGGGAGTTACTAGTCCGGCATGGAACATCGCCCAGTACGGATATATGGGCGGCGCTAGTCAAGGGAATCTTGGTATTGCTTTCGGGGGGCGACGACAGATTACGAGTGCCAGTCCTCGTGTGCCCACATGGCAAGAGAAGGAGCGCCAGCGAAAAGAACAGGAACAACAGCAAAGATTACAAATGGAAGAAGAAAAGCGTAGGCGTCAGGCAGAACTAGAAGCGGACGAGAAACGTGCACAACTAGAAGAAGAGCAGCAGTGGGAAGATGAGACAAGACGATTGCGGGCCGAGGAAAAGCGCAGGACGGAAGAAGAGAAAATAAAGTGGGAAGAAGAGGAGCGACAATGGAGGATAGTAGAAGAAAAGCGGCGGAAGGAGGAGGAGGAGGCCGAAGCAAGACTAGCAGAGGAGCGAAAGAAAGCACGCAGCCGGGGTGATAATCGTTTACGTGGCCAATTTCTTAGCCAATACAGAGTTGAGCAGACACTGGCAGCACAAAGAACGGGCGAAGGTGATTATCGCAAGCAGCTGCGGGAACTAGAGCTTGCGCGCCAAAGGGAAAATGAATATGAAGAGGAGCGGCAAAGACGTTCACCGGGGCGGGATAGATCCAAGAGTCGAACACGCTCTCGCAGCCGACCAAACAAGGCAGAGAGACCCCCTAGTCGACAAGACTCTTGGAGACCTCGTGACGAGAGAGATTATCTGCGCCGGCAATGGAGCCAACAGCAAGCACAGGAGCTCGAGGCGCCGGTACCTCAAGTACCACCGCGCCCTTTACCAGACCCTACCGCGGTATCAGTCAAGACGCATAAGACAGGCGAGGCATCTTCGCCTCCAGTCCCCATTGAGACCCAGCGAACCGGGGAGCCCAGGCCGCTCCCTATTCCCGGGGTCCCATCTTCGCGACCACTTCCAGTCCCCCAAGCCGCCAACCGCACAGATCGCTTCCTAGCATCAAACCCTGCGCCCGCGCCACAGACGCCCCAACAGTCGTACTCGCGCGAGCTGGACGCGACGGCAGAACGCGACGCGGAAGACAAGCGTCGGGCGCAGTCGCAGGACAAGACCAAGGCCGGCGGGTGGGCCGGCAAGTCCCTCCTCGAGCGCGAGATGGAGCTGGAGAGGCAGCGTCAGCAAGAGTGGGAGGAGGCGCAGCGCGAGACCGCGCAGGCCGTCCGCTCGGGCGACGGCGGCGTCGACGGGATCGGCGGGCGCTGGGACGTCTCGCAGTGGGCCGGGTATACCGGGGGGGATTCGCAGAACCGGGGCTCGGCGGGCATCGGGGCGGGACGGAGACAGATTGCCGGGCCTAGACCTCTACCTCATCGGCCTTGAGAGAATTTCTACTTGTTCACTTATTAGAAGAGACTTGGCGTTTGGAGTTTGGAGTGATGGAGGGGGAAGTTGGGTCAGACTTATGGATTCAGCTGGCTCTTGGGATCAAGTTGACTCGAGTTAGCTTGGAGTAGATATCATTTTATAATTGCATTTTTGTTTTTTCTATTATCCCTGTGATTGTATTTTACGTTAGTTTTCATCTTTACGTGAACATGGTTTTGTCGCAATCTCGATGTGAAATTTCATGAACATAATGTACTCTGATCCTTATCGGGATTGTTATATCTAGCTATTAGCTGGTCTTAGAGTAACCTTATCTTGGGCCGTAACAAGTATGACTATTTATTAATTGATCCCGAGCGTAGCCTCACTATCTAAGACTGTAATTACCACCATGATGACTAAACCATTGCACACCGACAAAATTATTGGCTGAGTCCCTGACTCTAACAATTTATCAGCTTTGCATTTACCCGTTTCCAACTCGTCTCACCCCCTTCTTAAGTCAAACTTGAATAATCTACACTCTAATAGCGTTTCCAAATGCAAGTCCATGTAAGTGCACTATTATGCCAGAATAAAAGGCCTCATCTATGCCGGCGTACAACCAATGTGCATTTTGTCTAGATCCTGAGCTCTGCAAACATTGTCAATGCTGGAATAATCTTGATCATATGATTTGTTGCACCGAATGCCAATACGTTGAGCTTGGCGTAATGGACATGATCCCTTGGGGGTGGGAGAGCAAATGGTCCCCGTCTAAACAGCCCATGGGCCATTTTCCTACTTCTGTCGAGCTCATGGCTCGGTCAATAGAAGACATGGCCAAGACCCGGAACTGTCTGATCTGCCGGACTCTCATTGATTGATTGTCTTCGAAGACGTAAAGCTCTGGCCAGAACGACGGGTTGGGAACATGAAGGGCCAATAAGATCCATTGACTGGCAAGTTCATTTTGACATTCTCACACTGTATTCGCAAGGAGATGGTGGTGAGTTGATCGCACCGGAACCTTACCTTCTCGAACTCCAACTGTCGTACTCATCGGCGTTTCATGGCTTTCGAGGTATTAAAATGTGGGATAGGAGCTTCGTGAGCACAACAACTGTTAAGGAGTTATCCTGCAGCTAGGAACACCACGAGATGTGCCAACAGGAGGTATTTTCAAGAAGGCTCCCACCCGGCTTCCGAGTAATCGACGTATCGAGGGAGTGCGTTGTAGAGCCTAAAAGATTTTGTGAATATGTAGTATTAAGTTACCAGTGGGCAACCGCCACTACTGCTGATGAAACAAGACAGAAAATTAAGCTAAATAAAGACAATTACCTGGGAAAACCGGGATGTATGTCAGCAGATCGCCTGCCTGGAGTAATTGAAGATGTCATACAATCCTGCCGAGATATCGGGCAAAAATACCTCTGGGCAGATCACCTATGCATTTTTCAACATGGAAACGTGGCAGAAAAGTCGAAGCAAGAACAGATAAATGGAATGGATGCCATCTACTGGTTAGCTACCCTAACTTTGGTGGCTGGTGCGAATGGTGTTGGCGTTGGCCTACCAGGAGCCTCGAGTCGTCCGAGATCAAGCCTCGATAATCATAGTTGGGAGTTCCTGGGTAGAAGCGATCATCCCGGAAGCTACTTCAGTAAGCCAAGTTATGAGGTTGCCAACTCGAGTTCCTGGAACACTCGTGGTTGGACTTTCCAGGAACGTTGAATCTCTAGGCGCTTTATTTTTTTCGGTTATATTCACACACTACTTAACTGTTTCTATTGTTGCGAAGAGTCCTTCTCCCAAGGAAGAGTAACCACCAGTCCCTTCAGGCAACATGAAAGGAGCCTCACTTACAGCGCGGTATTTTTTATAGGTGTGAGGATCGCCAAGGAGGAAAGCGAGGGCTCGCATGACTTTTCTCTCACGCTATATCAGGGGGCCGTGCAGGAGTACACGGGTCGATCACTGAGCTTGGCATCCGATATCCAGGATGCCTTCTCCGGGGTGAACAAATTTCTCGACGAGAATCACTGTTTGGCTTACCAGCAAGGTACCTTTTTCTTAGATACGTATGGGTACAGGCTCGGCGGACTCAAAAGGAATAATACCTAAAGGCATCCCTAGCTGGGCCTCTGGTCTCGGGGCTGCCACGTATCCCTTATTAGAGTCACATGGCCAGCTAGGAAACCTGGTCTACTTCTGGCATCTGGCAGATGGGACATGTCGGGACGTAGCTGAAGCTAGGTCTTGGTTTGACGAGTCCGTTCGAGATGACTTGAGCTGAAGAGGTTCAAGGAAGATACCCGGCGCTGTAACGACGAGTTCAATTTGTTTCGCCCAGAGGTATGGGGAACCTACGCCCATGACGTTCCAGAGGCTATCAGGCATCAGCAAATAACGGATAAAGCCCGTACAGTTACTGCTAAACTTCCCCATTGCCTGGTTTTCAACACCACAGAGGTGTTTCCGAAAGACCATAAGCTGAATTCGACTACCGGTAAAGATTTAAGATGCCACATTGTTGTTCTCGGGGCAATGAACATGCGGGGAGGTCTATTGAAGCCACTAGCTACTGGTGACGATATATTCTTATTAGGCGGACGGGAATTCAGTCTCGACGTCGTGCTCGTGGATAGGACTGGGCACCCATCATCTCGTCTAACCATCGGGGTGGTATCTCCTGTCTTATGGAAAACGGTCGAGTCTCAGTGGCGAACAGTTTTCCTTGTGTGAAACGGGTTGATACAGAGAACACGTTGGAAGTCTTTGAACTAGAGAAATAAACTGAACTATGTGCTTGTCTGAACGTTAATATTCTCGTAGTAACTAGTCGGTTGGAGAAGAAGTAATTAGATGTCGTTACCTAAAGAAAAAGAAATCTTAATGTATAAAATGCAAGTCTCTTAGTAACTGCTGTAAGCCTTGCAGCTCCCAAACAACCAAAACGCAATTGACTTCGGCACCCACGCAACCCCGCATAGGTGGCTGTCCAGAAGGAAACTCGATGCGTCCCTTTTTAAAGTACGCTGGTGGCCATCGGCGGAGGTTTCGAGGGATGAGGAAGATGGAGAAGACGACATTGTCCAAGTTGGTTTGACGGATTCAGAAGATTTTTATGAAATTTGGGAAGTGCAGGTCATAGAGGATAGGACTGAGTATGTTGCACGACCATAATGATTCACAATTGATTTCCCGTTATTGATATATGCTCCTAACCATGTCAATATCGCTGGCTTATACTTATGCAGCCTGTTCTCATCGTGTAATCAGTCATATCTACATGGCTGTTGGGCAAAATCTGCCTAGGACAGATAAAAGGTTTTATAATGTTAAGTTTGTCGT
This sequence comes from Xylaria cubensis, assembly GCA_022385715.1. Taxonomy (NCBI): domain Eukaryota; kingdom Fungi; phylum Ascomycota; class Sordariomycetes; order Xylariales; family Xylariaceae; genus Xylaria; species Xylaria cubensis. The sequence continues at coordinate 67,798 of MU279073.1, read as the reverse complement.
GGTTTCAACTCACTCTTAGAATGCATGAATTTCATCAAAACATTTACACTACATAACATGTATCTGGCAGTGAACTGCGGTCCAGTATAGGAGAATATATAATATTGAAGACTTGGTACAAAGGCGTTTTGCTGATTTATTGTGGCGGTACGGCATTCCCGCCCTTTGTAACCACCCGGCATTTTAACTCCCCTAGGAAACCGTATTGAGAAGAACGTAAAGGTCAAACACTGGGGCGGTCATGTCATGGGGCTTGGTTGGTTGGTTAGCTGGTCATTGATTTAACGTTGGGGAAAGGCTAACGGCCTTCATGCCTCCCTAAGCTTGCGGCATAAGAAGCTATCCCCAATGCTTATAATATAATCACCTCCAACCAGCTAGTAGCCGTTCGGGATGTACCTAAGTAGTTGTCAACAGGGAGTTAATTGAATAATCAAGTTGTTAGAAACAAGGTGTATGACTGAGTATCCAATGACAAACCCATGTACAGATGTGCTTAATACAGACTTGCATCAACAATACACACAGCACCGGATCATTCATCAAATTGTATGCCCTGTTATACGCAGCGGACGCTGAAAGAAGGGGTGATAGCGCAGCTCTGATACTTTCACCTATAAACATTCACTCGTGATCATCAAACTTATGAATTCAATGCCAAAGATCACTCAAGCCCAGCCGAGCAAGATTCACAATAGTGTTCGCGAAGTTCGCGCGTGCCGTTTGGGTTTGAAGGCGTCATAATAAAGACATAAGGAGCCAGATTGTCACTAGGCAGACCAAGACCGGGACACCATCGCGCCGAGAAACCATATCACCGCCGCTGCAATCGCGCGACTCTTCTCTAACCAGGTCATACTCTGTTGTCGGCTGCCGCACCTCGTACACGGTATCGTTCATAGTTACCGTCAGGGTAACCCAGGACTGACCATCAGCATCTGGGTCCTTCGTCTTTTTCTCAATTGGTATTATCGTCAAGGTTGGTGCTGCCTCATATGTCCCTCCCCAGCCCCATGTCGAGGTTGGCGTCCACTGTGCTTCGCTATGGGCTCCATCCCAGTCCCATGACGAGGTCGGCGTCCACTGCGTCTCACTCTGGGCCCAGGCAGTGGTGGACGAAGTAGATCGCCATCCCCAGCTGGTCGTAGTAGATGATGGCAGTGGCACAGATGAGACGCCTTTCCCGTAGCAGATAAACTGAAAACTCGAGATCTCATTCACAACGAAAGACTGGCATTTCCCGATCACGCCGCTGTTAGCACTGGACTCTGATTGCGGGTTCTTGCAACTTGTTTCGTTGGACACGATAAGGAGGGGGAGTCCGTAATCGGGACAGGTCGGCAGCGACGTGAGCACCACGCCTCGGATCCCCGCGAACGGCGCGCCCTGGCAGTCGCCACTGATGAGCGGCACAGAGCTTTTGGAGATGGGATCATGGCAGCACTCGTCGGTGAAGAGCATCAACGAGCCCTGAGAGTTTGATAGATCTTGTCTGGGCAGTCTATCGAGCATCACTGGAGTACCATATTAATCGAGCCGGAAATTGTTGCTGTAGGTGTCCAGGAGCAAAGTGAGTGGCTGAAGATATAAACTCGCACGAAGCATCGATCTCTATCGAACTTCGGAGTTTTGTGGTGTTGAGAATCCGCCATAGGCTTGTGGCTGATATGAAGACGTTGAGTCAGCCTGATACGAGGCCTGACTTTGCTCTGATTTGGGTGTTGGAGATTGCGCAGAGGGAGCTAACACGTATCTTTCAACCCGGCTCGTTAGCAACCCAAACTGCGACCTCCTATGTGTCAGTGAGATCCTTCATTTTTCAAAATTGCACTTACAATACCACGGCAGCGATTGATAGGCGCCGAAGTTGTTTACCTACCCAATGAGCAGCTCCGCAGACGGATGTGTAAATTCTCCACACGCAGGTTGGCCGTCCGCCCTGCATACCTGCGCCTCGCCTCCATGCCAGCGCATCATGCTCCCAGGGGCGCGAGAGCCCCGGTCTCGCCGGCGAATACTACCCAACTCCAATCGTCTGCCTGCCTACCTACTTCAATACCCCGGATATCTTCTCGACCGTCGATAAACTAGGATCTTGATAGTCACGGTGACAACGCTGGCAATCGCTGAAATTATGCCAAACACGATGCCGAGGATCGTTCCCAATGAGAGGTCGCCTCCTCCAGACCCAGACTCGTCACCAGGGGGGTCGTCGCTAGGTAGAGGACCCCCAGTCGTATAGCCAGGCGTATTGTCAGGGTTGTTCCCCGTGCCATCAGAGGTGTTCTTGCACTGAAAGTGTGTGGAGTCAATCAACCGGTCCTCGATGAACGACAGACATTCGCCCACGTTCCCGCTGCTCACGATAGGTAAGAATGAAGGGTCCATACAGCCCGCAATATCTGAGATGTAGAGTATCGCCGTTGTGTGTCCGCACGAGGGCAGTGAGCCGGCGGCGACTGCGATGACGCCTTTTGTGTTTACGCATGCTCCTGTCGCCACATCCTGCGCATTATTCATCCGCTCGCGGCATGAGCTATCGGCGTAGAATCCGATACTTCCATGAGAGGGATCGGCGGTCACGAAAATGATGTAGAGTAGTATCCATGATAAGACGTTCATACGAACGAAGCACATGATAAACGAGAGAAGCTTCGGGTATAGAGTCTAGTAGAAGGGAATATGAGGCCTGGGAGACAATGAGTGCGGATTTTGAAGTTTGTCCGTGAAACTGGTGCGGTAAGGAAAAACAGCAAGTGCACGAGCGAAATTTAGATATTAGGCTCAAACTAGGAGAGTATGTTCATAAGTAGAATCTGTATTCGCCGAACGGCAAGTAGCATTTTGTTAACAATTCACGTCGAATGACAGAAGCCTGCAAATCTATTTGTCTAGCGAGACTTCCAAGCATTTAATAGGATCGCGAAGTATCTGAGCAGTAATTAGAAATAATACCATATTATTGCATTCTTAAGGGTACTTACTAGATCCGCTATTATTGCACGCGTCCGCGCTGCTCTTTAACTTATCGATTTTGCGCCTCTCGAGCCTCTTGGTCGCGGGTCTGCCGCCGGCCTTGGCCTAAATTGTTAACGAGTGGTAAAGCATCTAACCATGGTTAACTAAGGGGGCGTGCGCGTCGCTCGGGACCGAATGTGTAAAAACTCCATGTGTCAACAGCCTGGCCGTCGAGGCCGTCTGCAGTGAAGTTGTATTCTACCATAGAAAGCCTTGATAAAGGATTACCTATATTCGTCTATTTAGGCGCAAGGATGGGCTCACCACCCCAGGAAAGAAAAGCCGGTCTTTCCAAAGAATGCTGTCCAATAGATGTTGTAGGGCACAGCGGATGATTTCCTCTTTGAGCCAGCCTGCATAACAGCATGCATCAGATTACACAGGTGCCTGTTCAAACAACTCGGGATTGCGAGCATGGATGCCTTATACAGCCTCAGACTTTTTGAATCCTGATAAAGCGGAATAGGTGGCACGACTTCATAGCTTGTTCCACTTCAGAATACGCAAGAATATTACTCTACGCGCAGTGATTTATGAAGTAATTTGTCCGCCTTCATTATTTTCTTCTTCTTTTGCTTACACTGCCGTACGATGCGATTATGTACAATTATGTAACAGCATTCTTGCTCAACAACAAATAGTACGCTATGAGAATTCATAATCCAGCCTTCAAAGACGTCATCAAAATTGCAAGCCGTGGGGGACAAAGCACTAACTTTATCACGTTGCTATAGTTATACTTACGGGCTAAACCACAAAGGAGTCAGCAATCTTCTCGCAACACATCGATCATAGCCCAGCATCAAGACCAGACTGTCTATCGGGCTTGAATGTTAAGGATTAGAGAATGCAGTTCTTGATTAATAAGGAATGTTTCTGTATCGCTTTAATCAATAATTCGGCTCCGTAATGCAGCCCCGCTAATTCCGTATGATGCCCAATGAGCTTAAGAACAATGCCCCATCGCGCCCTTTGAACGTCATTTGAGCGCGCCCGAACTGGGGTAAGAAACATTTTGATTGTCAAAGTCATCCATTTACAAGTCATTTTTCAACTAGGCCGCTTCGCGCATCGCTATATAGTTTGAGTTTGAATGAGAGAAACCAAGGTATATAAGGAGTCAGGGAAATCCCAACTCTGCCTAAATAACTTGTCGCACAACATACATCAATATATTCAAACTCTACCCTCTTCTACCGTGTACGATTTCATATCTCGGCTTCCATACTTTTCACGTGTAGACAAATCATTCTGTCTTGACACTTCGCCAGAATGGGAGACATAAAACCCTACAAAATCGCAGTCAGCGAGTCACAGATTAAGGATCTAAAGACAAGGCTCTCACTTGCCAAATTCCCCGATGAACTCGACGGCGCAGGATGGGACATGGGAGCGCCCCTCGCCGATGTAAGACGACTGACGAAGCATTGGGAGCAGTCTTACGATTGGAAGAAGGCCGAAAATGAGCTGAACGAACTGCCCCATTTCGTTACTGATATCCAGTGCAACGGCTTCAGGCCACTGGCCATTCATTTCATTCACATACGCAGCAAGGTGAAAGGCGCAATTCCGTTACTCTGGATTCATGGCTGGCCTGGTCACTTCTGGGAAGGCGTCAAGCTGATGAAGCCTCTCACCGAAGGTGGCGACGGCATCCTGCAGCCGGCCTTTGATCTGGTCGTCCCATCGCTTCCCAACTTTGGCTTCTCTGAGGGCACGCGAGAGCGCGGTTTCGCGTTGGCGCAGTACGCTGAGACATTAAATAAATTGATGTTGAAATTAGGTTATGACGAATACGTCACGCAAGGAGGTATGCAGACTATATCTACTCAGCGTCCTATATCATATTCCTAACATTGTTCAGGTGATTGGGGTACACATATCAGCCGTGCACTGGGCCATTTGTTTCCTAACCACTGCAAGGCAACCCATCTGAACATGGACTCGGCCAATCCGCCCGAATACTTCAAGAACCCGCTACTGGCCATCCAACACGCGATAACCCCATACACAAAGCGCGAGCTCGAGGGGAAGAAGCGGACAGATTGGTTCGTCGAGGAAGGTCGGGGTTACAACTTGGAGCAGTCGACGAAACCACAAACGCTTGGTTATGCACTCGCCGACAGCCCCGTGGCCTGTCTGTCATGGATCTACGAGAAGCTGCACGATTGGGCGGACAATTACCCATGGACAAATGATGAGGTCTGCACATGGGTCAGTATTTACTGGTTCTCAACCGCTGGACCTGCAGCCAGCACTCGCATTTACTATGAGCATACTCATAGCTCCAACCCGGACAAGCCAAACAAGATGCGCCGGCCGGATATACGGGCATACTCACCTGGTGTGAAGATTGGGTACAGCCACTTCCCGATGGACTTGATGGTGTTGCCACGTACATGGACACATACATTGGGCGAGATCGTCTTTGAGAGAGATCACAAAGATGGTGGACATTTCGCGTCGTGGGAGCGGCCGGATGAGATTGTCAAAGATCTGAGGGATATGTTCGGAAAGGGGGGAGGTGCCTATAGCTGCGTCAAGGGAGGAACAGGCTATTCGCAATAAACATCATACTAGGTCTGACTCTCAAGACTACTCACATGATAAATTCTCCTATTCGAATATGGGTGACGCAACGCCGTGAAGATTGTAATATTCGGCTAACCCGCTAACTGCCAGTGTCAAAAATATACACTTCACCAATGGAAACTACCAAGGTGTTCAAATAAGTTCGCGCGTATCTGTGAACCAAATGGATGTATTATTATACTAGTTTGAGTCGTTCATGCCTTCAACATCTCCAACACCGGAAGCCACAACATCCTTCACATAGGATGTTCAATAACATATTTCTCCATGCTAATCTTCCCTTCGAACACATCATGGATAGCTTGTATACCTGCTTGCGCACCCTTTACAACGTTTATCTTTGGCATTCGAAACGAGCTCCCCGAAGAGGCAAGTTGATCCAGAGCCCACGCCACAGACGCCTCATTACGACGGACATACTCCGATTCTTCAGGGCCCCGACGGCTCAAACAAAACGTCCAGCGCGGATCATGCGGCAGCGGCAAGGATGCGCAAAATTTAGCAACTTCATCCGAGATGCAGCGGGCCGCGAGCGCAGGCGAGCTCTTCTCCAAGTTAATATCCACGCCTTCCTTCGCGGGCTCACCGAATCCGGTCCCGGTTGCGACGGCGTCGAACACGACCGCGAGCTTCCGCCCGGACTCCGTGGCGACAGCGGCGCGTATCTCATCCACGACCGTGGGGGAGCGGTAGTCGAAGCATCGCGTGGCGCCCAGCGCGAGCAGTGCTTCGTGATTCTTGGGGGACGCCGTCGTGTAAATGGGGCCAAAGCCTGCTTTCGAGGCTAGGTATATGGCGCTTAAGCCGACAGCCGAACTGCCACCCCACTGGTCATCGTATACTTATTAGCATCTTGGAACAAATTATGCAGGCTAGGTGGAGACTTGCAATCAGAATCGCCTTTCCCTTAGGATCCTCGCCGTCGATCACCTCTTTTGACGGCGGGAACGCAAAATTCAGACAATTAAACAGGGCATCAGAAGCGGCCATGAGGGCCACCGGCCAAGCAACGAGTTGTCTCAGCCACTCGTCGTTCCTCTTGACCCCGTCCGGTACCTTGTACGTTGCGGTTCCGGGTCCCGTCTCGGTCAGGAGCAAATCCTGATGCGCTCCCAGCTCGACGGGGCGGCGATGGCTTATCTCCGTAAGCCCGAAGAGGGTGTCCCCGATGGCAAAAGAAGCGTGCGGTCCCGCGGCTTCGACGACACCGAGCCACTCGTACCCGGCCACGTACGAGTGCATGCCCATGTAGAAGTGCCGTAGGTCTGCCGGGTTGACGGCCGAATACTTCACCCGCACAAGGACCTGTGTCCCCGTTGGTACGTAAGACGCGCTCTGCGTTATCAGCTCCGGCACCCCTGAGGTAGGGATGAAGATGGCGGTACGATTCATGGGTTTGGGGATTTCGGCTGACATTGTTGGTTTGAGGGTATTGCTTTTGCTTTGGAGGAGATGAGGTACAGGCGAAGAGAGAAGAGTTTTAGTCTCTTTACACGGCCTTGGTCAGCTGGCTAAACAATTATAACTGATTAATTGATGGCGATGCCTTGGTGTTGCGCATCAGACACTATTTATATTGCGCATACCCGGTTCTTCTTTCTATCCTACCAAGTCACTTACAAATAAACAAGTTAATGTCGTAATTTACATCGCAGCGCAACGGCCCCAAAGTCCACGGGACCACGGGCCACGGATCTCCGAAACATCGCAACAGCCCCCTTATCACGCCATGATTCTAGAGAAGCCGCCTCTCTACGAGAATAGAATGTCCCCGCGTGGTCCGGCGCGAACAAGAATGCGGGGCCGCCACTCATATGGGAAACGGGCCCCGTTGGGATAATTGGAGACGGATCGTACGCATAGAGCACGGGGTTCCGTGCACGGAATACCGTGGAGTTTGCTTAGATAGCTATAAGAAAGAATGTCCATATTACCATTATTGTTTTTTCATGAATTCCAAGAAGCCACGAAGATGTGATAACCTTACCTTCCACTCATCGGTTCGAATAGCCATGCTTCTTTCTTGTCGTCTTGTTCCTAAACTGCTACAAAGATCAAGAGAATATAGGGGATGTAAAAGCCGAAGGGCTTATAACAATAAATTCCAGTACGTGCCACACTAAGCCGGTAGGTGAACAACGACTAAAATGAAAAGCGATAGGGTACTGAATACAGCATACATATACTTATGAATTCTCATTCGCGCATGCTGAGCCGAGGCAACTTGCGTTAAAGGATCAACGGCTACACATAAGACCAGCCAGATACTACAGAGCCAATTTGAGAAGAAGGTTAAAAGGTTTTGATTATGATATTGTAGATGCCAAAGCTTGCTTACATTGGAACCTTCATAGTTATGCAAGCTATGATCCGATTTCACGGCACGAATCGCTATTTGACACATTACTCGGCTAGATGGTGTTACAAGTCAGTCACGAAGCGTCTAAGGCGTCGCGGGTCATTTAGACCTATTGCATTGTGACTGATGTCGTGCGCTGGGATAACGATACGCGATAATGTGCCTCTGTGCAAATCTTGTGTAGATTGGCTACTATCGCTAATAACCAGAAAGGATGTGGATCTCGAGCTTTTACGATTGTGTTGGGCTTCCTTATTTTATTTCGATTGACGATAGCCAAAGACAGCACAAATCGCACCTTTGACCTGAGCCGACTTATGAGTAAAGGTGGCCTTCTATTCATGATGGATTACATAAACCAAGTTCTTCCTCTACTTGCAAGTCTACAAAGAGTTGAGAACATACATTTTCAAGCACAATTGACATGTGAGTCATCCCCTTTCGCTCTATCAACCTCGGAGGAACTAATAGAAATGTAGCGACGTTGGGCTGAACATCTTCTCACCATTGACTTTATATCTTTTCCCTGGCACAGTCGCGGTTGAAACTTGCAACAGCCCATGTCCCAATGGTATTGTAACTTGGAATAACCCCTGGGTAACTATTGGCATTGCAGCTACCCGTATACCAGGGGGTAGGTCAGCGACATCATGTAATGAATCTGCGAGGCGGCATTTTGTATTTTCCGCTACCGTGCGTATTATTACTATCGTATTTGTTCAAGCCTCCGAATCCTACGGAGAGATACGATGATAGCGACACGGACTTGGATTGTCCGGGCTCACAAGAGCGAAGCTATTCGTATATTTGAACCTCGATCGCCGCCTGGGCTAGATGGGAGGATTTGCACTTGCATGGCCTCTTGGACACTCAAGAAGATTATTGCAATATTGAGTAACATTTCAGGCCATAACCCTTGTTACAGGCATGATGGTATGATCCACAACCTGCTCTGTGACGGGCTCGACAATAGAACAGGTAATTCGGTGTCTATGTATGGGCTTGTCTCAAGGCGAGTATCGACGTTGTGGTTTTTGCTATGGTGTTCATTATAGTGAGTCTTAAAATCCACACCATGAGTGTGACAACTGGAGGAGAAATACCGAGTCACAAAGGAAGAAGCAAAGAAAGGACCCGAGAGAGAGATTATGTATGTGTCACACGGACCGGCCCTGGGTAGGGTAATGCAACTACCCGTGTACCAGGGTCTGGTCGGCGATATCCTATACTCAATCTGCAAGGCGTCTCTATTCTTGGATATTATGTTTGCTATTATCGTAGGCACGACAATTCCAATCTAAATGTGTTCCTGAACTCAGAGTTTAGGAACAGGACCAAGATGATCTGGAGTGATTTAGTTCGCAAAAAGCGAACCCATTCGTGTAAAAACCCTAGATTCGCCGCTGGGCTCAAGGGAAGAACTTAGACTCCCATGCCTCCTTGACGCCCAAGAAGATTATTGCAATATTGAATACCCTTCCAAGCCTAAGTACTTTAGCCCTTGTGACAGTATGGCACCTGTGGGTTGACTACATAAGCCGAAGGGGAGGGGGGATTATGCGAGAGAACCCCGATGATTGCCAGTATACTAATTAGTTCGAACTGACAAAGACATATATGCCATTATAACACTGACAAGCAGAAGCCATGTGCTTGGCATTTTGCCCTAGCGGTATGACCTCGTATATTCACGAACTACACGTACCGACGACCTCTCTCAAGCAGTCACGGCCAAGGACTGGTTAGGGAGACAGCGTCTATAAGGCCTTGCTAGTTGACTTGTCCCCATGTGTGATCGACGAGACTTGGGCGCCGGCGACCCTGGGCGAGAATTATCAAGGAAAGAAAAAAGAAAGAGGTAGTAGTAGTCTCTGTTGTGAACCCTCAGGTTGATCTAGCTATTTTGAAACCAATGCTTTACAAGCTTAACTGCACAGCTCTTTGAATTTTCATGGACCGGTGATAAAGGTCTCTATGATTCTCTCGCGAGAATACGGACGGGGGTGGCCATCGCTACGCATCCGTGCTGATTTCCTGCGGGCTGAAGATAGGATGGTATCACAACATTGATAAGACATCACGAGACTAAAGCACAGGTCGCGTCTTTGAAACAAATCCTCAGCTCAGCTTATACTTAGAGTTAGGTTTTCCCCAGAGCTTGGCAGGCAGCTGAACTGAGGTGTGAAGGCTGGTGAGGAGTTTTTTTGGGGGGGGAATGCGCTAGAAGTTTTCTAGAAGGTGATAGCATGATAGGAGGTGTATTCTTACCCCAGATGATGTCCATGCATGATGCATGGCATGAGGTAACGCAGTAAAAAGCAATTCTTGCCCAGAATGGTTGCAGGGTGTACGTTGGATGAGGATGAGATGAGGCTAGCATGACGCACTTCTTGTAAGCCACGTTCACGTGCAGTTGTGGTTTGCTTACAGGGTCTTTCAGCTTATACTCACTCATACCTTAGGGTAGGTAGGCTTCTACAATTAACTTGTAAGATCTGGACGGTGAAGTAGGTACTGGTATGTAGCCTGAACCGTATTACGATGGCCCCATATTCCTCATTGGGATAGTGGGTCATCACGATTGGCCAATGATGTATTGTGTTGTTCGCGACTTGCTAGTCGTACCTACAAGTATCATAAATGCAAGTGTGTGTGAGGCGATGTAACCGGCTCATGTACGCAACCACAAAGGATGAAGACATGGCCCAAGCCAATTTGCTCGCTTAGACTTCCCCTGATTGGAAACCTTCTAGAAGCCCGTCAGCGCCAAATCCTCGGGAGCAGTCGGGGTCCGCCTTGTCTCTACTATGTAGTTCTAGTCTCCTCGGAGATGCAAAAAACGATCCCCTCAATTTACTACGTAGTGCTGTCGGAGCCCTGGCAGCATCAGGGGCTCTTTCATCTCGGCATACTGGTCCTTGCAAGCCAATCTGCAGAACCTCATCACTCCTCCCATCTATCCGCGCTGCTGTACACTACATTCATTCCAGGAACGATGACCGTACTGTACTAAGTATATTGCAATTGAACACTCCCATGGCAAAAGTTATCAGAAATATAACGGGTTCGCAGCAATCACCAGGCATGGTCTAGCGACAGGAATGATTTGCTTGCGGGGATATTCACCCCGGTGTTCCCGCTCTGAAGCCAGCAATTCCGGAATATATACTATATACTTGGTTATACGTCCTGTGCTGTCAGACCGTTTCAGCATATTATCTCACCGCCGTGTCTTTGGTATTTGGTAGGACGCCGTTGCTGTCCGGGCAGCTGACCTAAATCTCCAAAATTTTAGCCTATGGAGCGGCGGCGAGTTTCGGCGACTCGTCTTCTCAGCTAAGGTGCGATTCATGCTGGCAGGTTTGGTGATTGGAAAGGTGAGGAAAGCTCCGTTTTCGGCGCCCTTATTCAGTGTTGCAGCTCGTCCACAACAACACCATTGGCCCGTCCCACCGGGGACACTGACCATATTCGAACCTTGCCAAGTGCGTGACGACCCAGATAACTCCGGTAAGTATGCATGCTCTGGACAGAACTCTGGACAGTACCGGCATACACCTTTTGTTTCTTTCGCCCGGTTTCTCGAGCTGCTGTCCTCGGAGGAAGCGACCATTTGTCAGAAGAAGGTTGCTGCTGATTGGACAGGTAACACGCAACAATCCCAGGGCTAGCTAGGCTGGGGTATGAGCCATAAATGAGCCATACTTAAATGGCTGCAAGCCACGTTACCAGGCATTCGTTCGTGCGCAGTAGCATCTGCTAAACTAGGTAGTAGTTATCGAAGCTAGCACGCTTGGTCTTTGCTTTTACGTCTCGAGTGAAAGGCGTTCGTTTTCGATCCCAGCTCACAGCCTGCATGCCAGCTTTCTCACATTACCTGGTTTGCAATAGCTTCGGGGTTTTATTACTGGGGTGCATATACTCCAACTTCGGCATGGTGTAGCGCAGCTGGACTTAAAGCCACTAGGTACCCCATTATACTTAAGTCCGGTACCTCTTCACTGTAGCCTCGTCTACATGGAAACCAAGGCGCCACGACTGCCTGCAGTAAGACAGTCTGTCTTTTGGATAGATGGACTTATCAAATGGCACGGCAATGTGAGAGAATGATGTTCCGCTAATGGTGGTGGCGATCAGTTGTCTCTCTGCCAAGGATAGTGCATAATGCCGCCAAGGATCCTATGCCTTGACTGTCCCTCATCAATGTGTGTCGAGCTGACAAGAATAGCTGAGAAGAGGCTTCAAGGCCTGACGCCCTTTCCGTCTGGTTGGGTTTAGAAAATTGCCTGTGATACAATGCCCGGAGCAGGATAAGCTAAGGGGTTTGCTTGAGAGATAAATTGAACGGTCTCGTGACTGTTTTTTGTAAGACGCCTATCCATCCATCTAACCTTCGCAGCGTGACGAATTCCTATATAAAGACTTTGAAGATAATAGAATAATAAATAACATGTGAGCGTATGCTTAGCCGAACAGATTCTTCCAACGTACAAGTACAATATAGCCTCTTGTTTCAATTTTCAGACTCAAAAACTTTCCTAGTTTTCAAGCCTTGTTTTTGACTGCGAGTCGAGATCTGCTGCCCCAAGCCCGGCTCGCCCCCACAAACCATTACCCATAGAGCCCGCAATCTCGGGCCCAAAGCCCATTACGACGAATATCCAGCGGTGTGTTCACAGGCAGTTTACTGAGTAATTCGCGACCTACCTGAAATTTTGGAGCTTGGCCTGCGCAGTTTCCGCTGCTTGCAGGAACCTTGGAGCTTAGGAACTTTGGTGAATGGGTGGATCCTGGAAAGAGAAAGGAGGAATTGGGAATACCTCACGGACTTTACTTAGGTACATATGGGATCTCTCGCTCCCCGCCCCTCTAAGTGGCACATCTTAGCCATCCAGCTTTCGCATGTGCGGTATCAAGTGTTTTGCAAACCATGCTGATGGCCTACATAGATCATAAAACACAGACATCCAAATCCCCTTGAGACCACCACTGTACGGTACTTATCACGAGTTGGAATAAGTTAACGCGACCTACCTAGGGAGAGAGAGAGTAAACGGTGTTTGTTAGTGGCGAATTATGTGCCTTGCTCTTGCATTAATTGAGGGGCATCGTCGAGCCAGGTCCTCTGCCAGGTCGCCAGCGCAGCGAAGTACCGCGACTGTACTCTCCGGCGTACACTACACAAACGGAGGGAGGGGACGGTACCCACTTTCCCTTCTCGGATCGAATCACCAGTCCTGAACTGAACTGTAACTCGGTCCCCTTGCGCTCTCTAAGTCAGGTAAGTAACTGCGGTTAACGCTGTGCCTAGACCGTTTCTACCTGCCTCTACCTACACCAACTGTGTGTGGTGTTGTAGGTATGTACAACTGGGAACGGAGAGCCACCTGCTGGGCGAGACGAGCTAACAAGCTAACGGGCTAACCAGCTCACTCACAGATATACATCACACACACACACAACACACACACATACCTACACACACAAACACGCAACGCAACTACACAACGGGCAAAGGTCACCTCCCGTCCAGGACAGGACCCCGTCCTCCGTCTTTAGTCCTCTAGTCCCAAGTCGTAAGTCCCACGTCCCAACTGACCGGCTGGCGGCCTGGCTGGCTGGCTGCTGGCTTGGTTTTATTTCAATTACATAAAACCTTGCTGCGCATTTCCTCTGCTCTTACTTCACCCAAACCTGCCGTTCGTTGCCAGTCCACCACCCCCCTCTTATCAATTTGCCTTCGAACACAGTCTTGCCCATTGAAGCTTGGAGACTGATTCTGGATCGTCCTTATCTCGCCTACCAGAGTAATCTTGTATTCCTGCTCTCCCCCCTCCCCCAGAGCCTCTTACATAACATAGGCAGTCCACTGGATCCCGGTTCCCCGGATTATGTAGTGTGTTAGCGCTTCGGCTGCGTCTGCGCCTTCATCCATTCAACGAATACCTGTGCAGTCTCTGCTCCTGGCCTAATTCACCACTCGCCGTTGCTGCTGCTGCTGCTGCTGCTGCTGCTCTCTTCTCTCTTCTCCCTAAACTCCGATACTGAAACCCACTATTGCCCGTTCCCTAGCCTTTGCGTGGGTGTGGACGTCACACCTAGATAGACGCTCACACGCGTATTTACACAACACCTGTACGTCCGCAGTCGAGGATAGGTACAGTATAGACGAGCTACAATCACACCAAGGACAGGGGTGCTACCAACAGCTGTCACCGTTTCACCAGAGACCAAGCAGCAGGTTATCCGCTCAGCTTGCTGTGTGTCAACTGCTGTGTCGACTCTCACATCGACGCAGCTGTACATCTCCCTCCCACTGAGAGGCGTTTGCCGCTTCATCGGCAACCGTCTCTTCGCGGTATTGTCATGTCAGACAAGATGTCCATTGACAAGGAAGAACAATGTCAAGAACATTCTGAAGAGTCTGTGGCGTCTACCCCAGACAATGGCGTCGAGCCCACGCCAGCTCCGCAAGACGCCCAACCGGTGAAGCGGAAAGGTGGTCGCAAACCTGTACGTGAAATTCCATCATATGACGCAGAGAACGAAGGCGCGGATCATGGCTAGTCTTTTGCTTTGGCTGGACATGTGATCCGGCGACAATGACATGTTCTATATCGGATCCAGTTTGTCTCACTAGTCTACGATGATGCTGACTGCAAGGAAAAAGATATACGCCACCTCTGAAGAGCGTAAGCAGAGGAACCGTCAAGCCCAAGCTGCCTTTAGAGAGAGGCGCACTGAATACATCAAGCAGCTTGAGGATACAATTCGAGTTCACGAATCAAATCTGACGAACCTGCAGGCGGCCCACCGCAGTGCCGCAGAAGAGTGTTTGATGTTGCGATACAAGAACTCTCTCTTGGAGCGCATCCTTCTCGAGAAGGGTATGTGCCACACCTACCAACCCAGACCTGAGTTATCTACTAAGAATCTGAATAGGTATTGATGTTCAAGCTGAGCTTCAGGCTAAAACCGGCAGCCCCAATCTCGGTCCAACGCACATGCCTCAAAACATGATGCAACCCCCGCCTATTCAGCGGGCTATACTAAACAGACATCACAACTCACGCAGATCAGCATCAAGTATTGCGCCCAAGCTGGAACCAGGGATCACATCAGTACCAGTACAGGTCAATATACAGCCATCGATAACCTCCCCCAAAGCTCGGCCAACACCTCCCTCTCATGCCGCTTCGCCAACCAATCCAACGCCGCCATATAATGGTCATATTGCTGCAGCAGTCTCACCCACGGCTGGGGCTCCTGATCATGGAATTATCCGGACAACAATGCCTCCACCGATGAAGCAGCCGATGCCGCCGATGTCAGGAATCTTACCGGGTCCTCGCCAGCAACTATTGCAACAACAGCCTCCACAACATCAGCATCAGCCGCAACACCAGGCCACTTCTGGACCTCGACCGCCATCAGTCTATCCGACCTCGTCGTTTCAGAGTCATTTCCAACAGCTCGGCAAGTTGGCCCATTTTTTTTATCCGTACGGAACTTTGTCGTCCTAGGGTTAACTCGTGAGTACAGAACAGGAGTATGACGCGCCAACCGATATGATGGACGAACCCGAAGCAGACGGACCGCCCCAGAACCCATACGCGTCTGGTTATTCGGTCCCTCCTCCACATAGCATGGCTATGCAACCGTCGACGAGCACCCCCTCTGGACAGCCGCCAACAAGCTCTGCCGATCACGGCGGGCAGACGCAAGGCCAGAATTATCCGAGCATGACTCAACTACTTGATCCTGCGTTGGACTGGGATCCCTTTGGTCTGAGCGCATCAATGGCTTTTCCGACCCAATTTTCCTTCGACACAAGCAACATGAGGTGATTCAGAATAGTGCGTTGCGAACACATCGAAACACCGGATTATGGTTGTACGCTGGACTAGGCTCGCGAACGGGCGCGAAGCGATGAGGCTACGATAGCCTATGTCGAAACGACAGACGACTAGCAGGTTAAAAATTCTCTCCAGAAAGGGAGAAAAGAAAAATTATTCCGAATAAGGTAGGAGAGCGATATTGGAGTTTCAAAACATTCACCATCAGGAGGCACGAGGCGAAACACTGATACCCAGGGGGGGCGGCTAAGCTTCGATTACAGCTAAACCGCCTGCCTATTTACATTTTTCAGCTTAGGCGGCTGCATCAGGGCGTTCCGGATAGAGCATACCAGAGACGGTTTTAGTACTCGATACGAAGATATGACCGGAACGGCTCCTTTATGATTCAGCCGTCAAGAAGTTCTACAATGATTTATTTATTCCTGGACGAATTTCAACGCGACTAATGCGGAATTTATGGGTTAGCAGGAGGCAGGAAAAAAAATTCTTTGCACATAAAATGGAGTTTTTTTTTCCGGGAGAATCAAAAAAAAGTTTCTATCTATTTCTCTTTTCTTGCCACGACAAGCGGTAGCGAGAGCGAAGATGTTTTGCCTATCTTTTCTCTCCACTTTGCGCTTTTATTATTCGCCTGACTGATAAGGCTCGGCAATGTTTCATCTTTTGTTCACACTGTCCGCGAAGAAAACAAGTTATGGGGTTTTGGAAAAGAAATTGGGATACATCCACTGTGATGCCCGGTTGTGTCTATTGTAGGTATTGGTCATAATAGCGTGAAAGAATTCTGGATGGAGGGCGGTTTGGAGGCCGATGTTGATCCTTTCTCTCTCGAGCTCTATTTCCTCTGGTGTGCTATTGCCTTTTCTCCTTCCATTATCTCTCTTTTAACTTTATCATTATATCATTCGTGGGTGGGATTGTGACTTACTATGAGAGCCGACCACCATTGGTTTTGTTCGGATGCATGATACCAAGTTCTGCAATGGGATACCTGTTGTGCTAGTGTAGCCTATATCTATTCATATATAAGGAGGCTATGGTTTTTTTTTGGTCATGGAGGGCGGACGGGGGATTGGATTTGCCTGGTTGGTGTAATGTTGTTACTCGCCTTAACTTCGTACTACCTGTTGTTGTTACCTTAGTTGCTTAGTTAGATATACCTAACCTAGTATGAAATAGTAGTGCAGTATCTAGTTTACCCTTTTGACCGACCGACTTGACTTGATTCAATAGTCTACCCAGATGCGAGGTGCGATCTTTGGTCTAGCGTCTGACTGGTAGGTAAGTAAATAGGTTATTCTCTGATTTTTTAAAGGATAAAAAAAGATTCTTGTTAGAAATGTAGTATCTGCTACACATATGCGTAGAATACGCAGGTAGTACAATGTTAGGGGGGTGGTAAATTGAATTTTGCAAAGGCAACTGCGGTTATACAAGTTATTCGAGGCTGTCGGCAGAACAATAGCCAACAGGTAACTGCTTGCCAGACCCCTTCCTGCTTTCTAATGAGACGGGACGGATACCTACCTTACCTAGAGTTAGGAGAAGGGCCCGAAATTTTCCGAATTGTCGGTGTTTTTTTTCTTTCTTTTATTTTTTACTCCCAATCAATCATAAACACCGTTTTAGAGTCCGATAGTCGGTTAGTCGGGTCAGGGTCCCTCCTCCTCCTTCTCGGATCTTAATTCTTCACTTTCCTCTTTCTGGCGTGGGTTGTAGCGTAGCGTAGCGTGTAGCGCGTTTCGTGTTCTACAGGTACCGATTTAAGTATTCCGGGTTCCGAAGTCGGGGGGTTGTTTATATATCGGACCAGGGGGGGAGCCGTACGTACGCACGCACAATTTGTATCGTCATCGCGGTCGTACAATTAGAAGTTGAGGGAGTTTATTGTTTTTTGTTGGGTAGATAGATAGAGTAGACAGGTAGGTATGTAGGTAAGGTAGGTGGGTGTGCGTAAGGTTAAAAATGTTCGACGTTGTTACACAGATACTACTAAACTACGATGGAGGGGGAAAGGGAAAACGTGGAATTGGTTGCTTTTTTTTTCTTACTCCTGGCTAGCTTCCAGACGTTAGCAAGAAAGTAAGGTTATGATAGGTTGTTTTATTTGCAGCGTGTTCGTGGGGGGATTGGTCGAAGCTGGGGAAGGGAGGGCTTATAAAATTTGGACATATTATTTTATATATAGCTACGTATGTATATGTATATATATATACACACGCGGGCGAGTCGGGATATCAATCCACGATTTATCTCCATCTGATTCGATCCCCCGTGGGTGCTGGAGGGTGTGGTTTTGCTACGGGTGTTGATTCAGGGGACGGGCGCGACACGGTCTTTCGGTTGGCTCGCCTGGCTGCCTTACCTACCTACCTGCCTATATGTACATACATACATACATACATAAATACATATCTCAGGCTTTCGATCCACGTGGTATTAATTATCCATTTGTAGTAGTGGTATGGTAGAGAAGTAGGTATGTTATGTTGCGTTGTGTCGTGTAACGACGGAGCGGAGCGAGCGGATCAAAGGTGGTGGCGCCGAGTCAAGAGCTTCAAGCCGGCGTGCGAATGGCGTAGTCTGCATTTGTGCCGCCAATTATGCTGTGCTGCCCCTCCCTCACCTGGTCTACGTATAAGTCCTTTGGAGACCTTGTTGGGCTGTTAGCTAGCTTACCGTTGTATACATACCTATTATGTCCCGAATTCGTTCTTTTTTTTTTTTTTTTTTTTTTTGGAACAAAAATGTATGCCTAAGCCATGCCGTAGGGTTGTTTCGTGGTACAGGCATGCTAAAGTTGTCGAGATAGGTAGGTGTCTGCCCTCTTTGTCGTGATTTGTTTTCCTTTCTCCTTCCTTCATTTTCCCGCTTTCTGAATAATCGACCCTACCTTATTCATGATGCTCCCTAATTCCTGCTCCCGGAGAGAATCGTAGCGATCGCCGCGGGCCGGCGACTGAACTAGCAAGCTCGGTGCATACAAGATACACGTAGCGTACAGCAAATAGTGCGGCGGTAGGGTCAGCAGGTTGACGAAAAAAAGGTGGACGGAGCTTGCCCTGAAAAGGATAAAAGTAAGCAAAGTGTGCATGTTCTCGTCTCCGCCTTCCTAGTAGTAATCTCATGCTGTAGCTGTTGTCTAGTGCATGCCCGTTCTGGCGAAACGTAGCTTGGATGCGAAGGTGGGCCGGTCGCGGTGGATGGGTGAATGGATGGAGTGATGGAGGGGATTCCCCATGCATTGTATTCCCATGTATCTCCGTTAGAGCGTTGAGAACCGTTTCGTAAAATAAAAAAAACCGTTTTCCCCCCACCATCCCGCCCATTTTTATTTTTATTTTTCTGTCCACTGACTTTTTATTTTCTGTTCCCCTCTAGTACTGTTTCATCCCTGGTCCTGCAGTTGTGGTTGGTGGCTAGCTAGCTGCTTCAATCGAGATGAACGACGCTGCATTCCGGGAAGGCCAAAAGATGATCGGATGAGCATCCTGACCAGACCATGTTGGACCGGGCGCTTTGACCATGAACCAGAACTTCGAGGCTAAGTAGGTACCTATCTTGATTCGAGCTATATTTTGCGAGTTCTGGTCATTTTCTCATATTTTCGACTTCATACTGTAAGATGCAGCAAAGAAACTGTCCCACACCAACGAGTCCGCCCAAACGTCGGTGAATCGCCCTGGTTTTGAGAGGTGCCGAGAAGCCGTGAGCGAGCAATTTGCTGTCCTCGACCGGCGGGGTTCATGCATGTGTGCTGTGAGTAGGTACATACATACATACGTCTGCACGGCGAGCAATACCCGTAGACTGGACCCGGCTATTCCATCTACATACCCTGATCCGCCCAGTGTACACAGCATACGGCATATGCTGATCGGTAAGAGGCTTGGAGAGCTCGCTGGTAGGTGCCATCGCGTGATGACCATTCGGCTTGGCGAAAGAGAATGCGATCTAGGCTGGCATCGTGGCCCCTTCGTTTAACTTTTCTCCTCACTCTCCACACCGTGTCAAGTCTCTCTCTCTCTCTCTCTCTGTGTGTGTGTGTGTGTTGTTCCGTTTTGCTCCGGAAGTCCAGTCACATGAACCAGCTTCACGATGGCGAGTCCTCACTCAATCGTCCTGTCGGCGTTGATCCGGGCGTGACCAGTGGAAGAATGGTAATCTCGGTCTTCTTGTCAATGCCCTGCTCGGCCTTTTCGCCGCTTATCTGGATCGAGTAGCGAGACACGCCGAGCCCTGACCAAGTTCTCCGTAGCTTGGGTGGTATCGACTACCGCCTGGCCGGGTGCTAAGTCATCATGGATGCGCAGGACCCTCGTGACAATCTCACTCGGGATTGGACAAAGCTTCATCGCACAAGACTTGGAGTGCATGATGGATGATTCATCGGTTGATTGACTGACGGTGCAAGTAAGCCTCTGCACAAGCACTAGCTTCGGTGAGAGGAAGAACGAGGCATACTAATAATAAAAACAATAATAAAACATGTGTGTACTGTGGCTGTTTCCGGTGGTTAACCTACCTCTACATTCCAGAGAATGATAAACTGGAACCTTATATAGAGAAATAGATAGACATAGACATGAGCATTTCAGAATTCGGAAAGAGACGCTCGCTGTCCTCGAAACACGACGAGTGAGGAAGCTGGCGAGTATTTGTACCCGGGTGGCCTTATCTCTTGGTTCCGCGGGTCCCCCGACGGCCAACACAGATATCATTAGGTGATCAGAGATAAGCAGCAATACTCATTATCAACGAAAATCAAATCGAAATGCCTCAGCGTGCGAGCGAAGACGTCACATCACCCCACGGTTTTTAGGTACCAATTAGGTGATGTCTGTGTTTCTTTCTCTTCTCTTCTCTTCTCTTGCTTAACCTTACCTTCTTCTGGAGCCGAGGTTATCACGTCTTATTTATTATACCTAATTCAGAATATCTTACATAAGATAGTGTCACGCATGTGATGCTAGTGCTGCTGCTTTACATGAAAAAGAGACACTAACTACTATATATGAACAGCGAATGCGTTCAATCGTATGTGAAAAATATGTCGCTACGGTATACGTCCGTGTAAAGAGATTTCGCCATGATTGATGGATCGTGGAATCCCTGGCCAGGTCGATTGCAATCCGTGCTGGTTGCATGGAAGAGCATGCAAGTCATCAATCGTTCCTGCATGTCAGGTTGTCGTAGGAGCTGGGCGAGAGTGTGCCCCCACGAACTTTGGGTGTTACATTTAGCTAAGTGGTGAATATACTAATAAGTATGTGGAAGTATGTGGTCGTCTGGAATGAAAACAAACGACACAGATGTGTGGCAGTTTTGATATACCTTGGGTATGTATATAGGGACCGGTGACATGTTACCGTGGCACTTCATATCATCTCATCGACCTGTTCATTTTCACATGATACTGGAAGTGAAGTAATATGTTGAAGGGACAGCTTCGTTTAAAGTCTACAATATATTGTAGCATGGTATTAGAAGCGTCCGTGTCGATTTGGAGTTGGGGTGTTAGCGAGTGAGCTGGGAAGCGTTACAATGTTATACTACAAATAGTACAATAGAGTGGTTGTCACATGTCTACACGTATCTGCAGACAAGCTATCAATTGATCAATTATGATAACGCACAAATGACATCACGGCAAAGCTGTTAGTTTGCCAACAGCTATACCTACAGCGTACGTACCAGAAGCAGCCAAAACCGAGGCTTTTACTATTCTGGGATCTTTGTGGAAACCGCAGTACAGATTAGATGCGTGATACCTACAGTACTGTATTGAATCCATCGAGCCTGTACAGATCGTAAAGTGTCAAGAGTTGCAGGCTTCAGGCAGGGGTAAGGCGATAAGCCGACTTGATTGGATGCTGTAATTTCAACTGCCGGGCGCATCTAAAACTCCATCAGTGCCACTGACAGCATATACATTTTTGCTCTGCCATGGAATAAAAAACTTGACGCCCCTACCTGACCGATTAACCCAAAGACAAATTCCAGAGGAAAGGGAGGGGTAGAACACCTAACCCAGAAATAAGAACAAAAGGGGTGAGCTTTCGATATTCGGTACTGTGCAGTAATCACTGTATAGCGTAGCGATGTTATTGATGGTTTCCCGAGGTGCAAAGCCCTATCTCCAAGCTTATCGGGCATTGCCCCACGATGGATGGCTGAGTCAGCCGCGCACTAACAAGCTCTCAAAAGCTCTCAAAAATGCCCTCAGACGAAAGCAAAACGGTGGAGAGAGCTGGCGGCCACAGCTGTCGAGAGCTGCAGAGCGGGGTGGCAGCCCCCGCCCGGCACTGGTAAAAGTCCGATTCCGCCTAAGCGACGCCTGTAACTAGCTGGCACTTGGCGCGCTTCCGTGGGCAAAAGCAAGCAGAGCAAAGGCAAAGGTAGGTAGGTTCGTGCGTGCGCAAAACTGGCAAAAAAGGTGGGAAGCTAGGAAACTCTCGCACAAGAACAAGAATCCACTCGGGGCTGCCTCGAACAACAAACACACGTCGCCCGTCAAACACCCCGTCCGAGGCACAGGACAACTCAGCACAAAAATAACGTGGGATATGACCTTGTAGGCCGTATCCTCTCCTCATCCCGCTCTGCATCGCCACGTTCAGCCCGACTGAGGTCCGTAAAGCTACGCCTTGCTGAAAGGCGAATAAATTGGCGACATCATGTCGGTCGCCTCCAAGGTAAGTCTTGATGATTGTCATCCCCGTTTTCTAGCTTCTCCTCGTCGCCGTCGTCGTCCTCCTCGTCTTCGTCGTCGTCACTCTGGGGCTTTTCTTGGTGCCCGTCGCTTTCTTCTTGTCTTGACCACCACCGCCCACAACAAGCTTCGGGGCATCACCGCAGAGGCAGACACAGACACAGACACAGATACACAGACAAATACATACATACATACATACACACAAACACACAAACACACTAAATACCTGCCACGACGACGATGCTGCTCTGTCATTTGGAGATGGCCGTCTACCCCTCAGCTGCCCAATCGCTTGTCTACCTGAGCTGACATCTAGCCACTAGAACCTCTTCACCGTCCTCGGTATGTCGATGTCCCAGACAGTTTGCGACCGGGTGAAAAAAACTCTGTTCCACTCATACGCTTGCTGGCCTACCCGCCTGCACATTGCCAATGCCCACTAACCTCGACGTCTCCCCGATCAGGTACCGAGGAGGAGGATGAGCCCCAACCGTCCGGCCCTGTGAAGACGGTCGAGAAGAACCTCCCGCGCACCACCAAGCGCAACGTCGAGCCCCAGGCCCCTATCAAGCCCGCTGGTACCACTGGCGGTCGCCGTGCCGGTCCCGGTGGCAACGAGGGAGGTAGGTCGTTGCGCCCTTTGCACGGAATGAGACTCTCGTTCCATTGCCTGTCACGTCGGCTAACAAGCTTGGCTTCGTTGTCTCCAGCTTTCCGCGATCGCAATGCTGGTCACAGTGCCAACCAGCGCAAGCCCACCGACGAGGTTTCGCGAGGCGGCCAACGCGGCGGCCGTGGCGCCCGTGAGCGAGGAGGTGAGCAACGCCTGTGATGACATCATCCAGTTCAGGTCGTCTGATAGGATATATTTAGGTCGTGGTGGTCGCTTCCCCCGAGAACGCGATGACAGGCATACTAAGGGTCTCGCCATGTAAGATTTATGATATGCCCTGTTGTTGCTTGAGTACAGCTCTCCTAACTTGCGTCCAGTGGTGGATCGGAAAAGCAGGCCGCCCAGTCCTGGGGTGCTACTGAAGGCGGTGCTGAGGCTAAGGACGAGCAGGTCGGAGAGGAAATCGCCCAGACCGAGCTAAAGGAGGCTACTGCCGAAGATGCCGAGGACGTTACTACTCCTGCCGAGCCCGAAGACAAGCACGTCTCTTACAACGACTACCTTGCTCAGCAAGCTGAGAAGAAGCTGGCTCTCGGTGACAACCTCGAAATCCGCAAGCCCAACGAGGGCAGCAAGGTCGACAAGAAGTGGGCCAACGCCAAGGCTCTCAACAAGGAGGACGATGACGACTTCATCTCTGCCACTGGCGGCAAGACCAAGCGTGAACGCGAGCGCAAGGCTAAGCAGCTCGTCGAGATCGACAACCGTTTCGTCGAGCCCGAGCGTCCCCGTGGTGGACGTGGTGGTCGCGGTGGCGCTGGCCGCGGCGGTGCTCGCGGTGATGGTCGCGGACGCGGTGAGGGCCGTGGCCGTGGTGGCAGCCGTGGCGACTTCCGTGGTGATTTCCGCGGTGACCGCGGTGACCGTGGTGACCGTGGTGGCCGTCCTGCCGGTCGCGAGAACGCATCGATCAATACCAGTGATGAGAGTGCGTTCCCCAGCCTGGGCGCTTAACGTTGTCTCATGATCCATGAGAGGACCTATTGGACTTGGGCTGTGTAGCGCATGACGATGGTTATGTTCATTCGGTACAAGGATCGCTGCCCTCATTTTCATCAACGGCCCACCAGTCTGGTTATCAGGACCCTTAAGCCAAGATTATTCTGGCTATAGCTCTCAGAAACTTATTCTGTGTTAGAGCAACAATTTTCCGAATTACAAAAAAGTTACTTTCACTTCCAAGCATAAGGGTGCAAAAATGGTTGGTTGCTTTGCTTGGACGTGAGGTAAATGAAGGCAGCCATTTTCGTTGGCATTGTACTGGTAGAGATCCCGGCTGCCTTCATTACTAATTCTTGTTCTATCTTAAAGTCTCTCATACCCACCATGACATGCGTGCTCGTAGTGCCACCACTTTTGCCTGGCTTTCAGTAATGTGTGGTCAGGGAGTTGTCTCATGACCTTTGTTCCCACAAAAGGATTGTTTGCCCTTGCCCTAGCTGTGCCCCGATGAATGATTCTTAGTTCTCGACATCTTTATCATGTCAAAGGAGCTTGGTAGGTTCTGAGTGATTGATTCGACCACCATTGGATAAGCTGGTTGAGAGCGACCACTTGGCTATCCGCTCAGCCAAATATATAAACCTCAGACCTATTATTTCACTCTTTTCCTACGTATTTCAGTCTTTTGCCATCGACCCGCTTTCCCCAAGCCTGATAAGTAAAAATGTCTTCGCCTCTCAAGCTCCCCTTGCCTATTAAACCCCTCAATGCTACGAACAGCTGGGTCACACAGCGCGCCCGCGAGCTCATCGGCTCCGACGCATCCGCTATTGAACAGTGGCTCAACGACGTGACCGAAGACGAGGATAATGAAAATACCAACAACAAAAACAATAATAATAAATGTAGGCACGGAAACAACGCCAATAAGTCTCTCACCGATAATTACAGATTAACGAAATGTGGTCATCCCGCCGGCAACCTCGAAGATTACGATCCCGACTACACTCTTCTCTCGCCGAAGACGATCATGAGAGTTCTCGAGGCGGCAGCGGAGATAGAAGCCGGTGATAATGACGGCGTGGTATCGGTCCCCGAGCACCGGGATGATGTTTCCTCGTCATTATCGCTGGTGTCGTCTAGGTATGGAGGATACTTGCCGTCAGACTCGCTCGAGGAAGAACCCTTGCTAGATCAATGTCGATCCCCAGATTTAGGAGACGCTAATCCGCGATTGATGATAGATGAGAAGCTGGTCACGGACTCAGACGAGATAATGAAGTCGCCGGTTTCGTTTCTCGGTTCTGATGCCCTGCCGCTAGCGTCATCATCCTGTTCTACTTCAGGCATATCGGTTGCTATCTTGGACGTACGCTTGGGAAACGAAGCTCGCCAGAGATCAACTTTTGCGCCGGAGAGTTCGTAGATTAATTAACACGCCAAGTCCCCTGTCGGGCTTAAAACCCCAAACTCGAAAATGCTAACTATTCCCTCGCCATCGTATACGACACCAAGTCAAGCACAAAGAATATGGCAGAAAATACCAAATTTTCCAAAACAAGGAATCCCCATCCTGATCCCCGTTTCCATATTGACAATTATAACTACCTACGCCTTCTTGAATCACTTACTTCCTCATCCCGAGATCGAGCGCTGTGTTTCCCTTCCCCCCATGCCAAAACTTTGGGGGAGGGGTGAGTCGTCCCCTTATCCCGTATCCCGTGTCTTCCGTCCCGCCTACACCTTTCACCAACCAAGTACCAATTCGTACCACAGCGCTCTTGGAATGCAGGATATAAGAGAAGATACTATTCCTGCGTGGCTTGAGTTTCGAACAGCAGGAAAGCGTCTGTCTGTCTCTTATGAGATCAACTGATAGCCTAGATTTGTCCCGCAGAGGCGTGGAGAGGACTTCTGCCACCTTCTCTCATTTCGCAGGCCGCAGATAGTTTAGAAGTGCGGAGTCCCTTATTCATATCATTGATGAGGATTGATGATGAAGATGATGGCGTCGAAGTCGGGGAGGCTGAGGATTGGAGGCTGATAGCTCTTAAGTTAATTAAGTGACAAGGCATATATATATACTAGATATAGAATTTCTCTTTGAATGACATTTATGCTATGATTATTGTTGCTTTGATGTTTGTTGCTTTGACGTGAACTCCTAGTAATAAAATAACGTTTTTTCCCTAGTTAGATGAATCCAGGAACTATAGGACTACCTCACTGAGCTTGCCTACCAATCGTGTCTATATTTTAAGCCAAATAAACATGTATAAGACAAAAGTTGAAGTTGAAACTCATATGTATTTTTATCGAGTCTTCTTTCCTTCCTTTGTTCTCAGTTTCGGTAAAACTCAACTAGTCGTATTTCGTCCGGATGGACTTTCGGGCCTTTGAGCGTTTGGAAGCGAGAGGTCCGTGAGATTTTTACTCTTCAGGAGCTTCGGTTCTTCAACCTCCTGCCTTTTTTTTATTCCGAAACACGCAAGCCTCGTTCTAACTTGGATTGATAAACACGAAAAATCTCCAGTGATACCGATGTGAGTGTATGAGACGTTATCCATAGTAAAAGAGAGGGGTTTAAACGTTGCCTAAGGCGGGAAGAGCTTCATATATACAGCTGTGAGATGTCCGTGCCTTTCGTATTATCCCTTTGTCTCGTACATCATCATAGTATGTGAGGTGACTAGTTCGTGTGCTTCACTTTCAAAACCCAATTGTTCATTATGGTTATCATTATAAGCTTTACGGGTTCTAAAGCTGATTCTTGTTAACGTAAATATATAATGTACTGTCTGAACTGATAGAAGCTATATTACTCAGTAGCTCATCTGTCTACGATTTCTGCGCCGTCAACTAATCATCCCGCTTGGCTCCGTTTTTAAGTATTATGACCGTGACATCCAAGACGCCAGTCACCTGTGCTATCTGGTGAAATCATAAGTATATGAGTCTTGTATTTAACCTGACTACTCCAATGGAAAGGTGGGAAGACCTCATGTATATACACAAAACAGGACGTCCGTGTCCCTCGTATCCCTTCATCCCATACAGTACATGAAATAGCTCCATAACATAGTTCTACCCCAACAGTGTCTTCTGATTTATATTGTCCATATGGATCTGCCATGATGGATAAGCGACGTTACCAAATATTTATCATTAATCGTCAGCTGTAGAAATAGAATCCATCGTTGCCGTAGGTGCATGTTTCATGGCTGATACATATGTTTCGTTTTTTACCTACGGCCCCTGCAGCTAGGGATTGATGACCCTGGACATGAGGGTTGACGAGAGGTTTGGTATTGTCCATTTCCATAATCGATTTTTATACGAGTACAGATAAATTAAACTGCAGATGGGTCAGGCACCTGACTTCGCCATATTCTAATATATAGTTCGTGTTCGGGTCGATAATTGCACAAATGCTCCCAGCAACTGTAATAATTGAGGTATTGGATCTTGAACACTTGTTGTCACAAGAAGATATCTGAACCCACATTTGCAAATTAATCTGGGCTGTAGACATGGTAAAGGCTCTTCGTTCTAAATTTTAGGGGTATTTTTTACTCTTATGACAGTATGAAAACTATTGAAAGGCAGTGAGTTAACGAACGTTTATCACGGAGCATCCGCAAATCGCTGTATGAATGTATGGAAAATGTAGGTTACTTAGAGATCAGTTTGATTCACCCCTACTAGCCCTTGTAACGTATGATATGCAACAAAGCCGTCCGAAAAATACTCTAAATTTACTGGTACGCTTGCGATCCAAGGTAGCAGCGGCAACCCCAACGTTCAGGTGAGTAAGCTCCGGGGGACTGGTAGCATACTGCTGCCTGTTCAAGGTTGAGACAGCCGAGACAGCCTTTACGCTTGATTTTGAGTGATCTGCTGTGGCCGGGTTGCTGACGTGATGCCTATCAAGTAACCCTGGCCTCCGCAAGGTTCTCCGCGGTTTTGCGCAGGCAGCTTGAGTGCAATGCAACGGTAATGTTACAGTATGACTCCTTACTACATGTGATTAGGTAGGTATCGGGTAGACAACCCGTTTTCAGGAATAACGTAAGTGTTGTTACGTATCGCGATAAGAATTTCGCCATTCTACCTAGACTCCACGCTTCGATGCTATTAGTCGGTCCGCTAGGTGGTGACGCAAAAAGGGTTGCAGATGGATCCTTCATGCAATGTCGCTGGGTATTGTTTTCATCTGCAACACTGCTTCAGGAGGTCCCTATGATTCCTTTCGATTTGGATGTGACATCTCCGCATATTTGGTCAAGTTCTTGTGTAAAGGCCTCGTAAGCAAGTAACTGGCCATTGGCCTTTTCGCTTATTCTGCTGTCGCCTAGCTGCCAAATTACCGACACTCCCCTTGGCCGACTCGCCCCTCCTACATTAGTTGACGTGTTAAACTATACGGACCGACTGGTTGTAACTGTAGCACAGGAGTTAGGACTGTAGATTGACTTGGAGGACAGACCGTAAGATAAATGTTTACTTGACCGCTTTTTCGAAATTGGGCATTGAACAGGGATTAGCTAATCGCGGCTGCTACGTAGGTCTATCCAGTCATAGGTACAACTCAGGTAAAGAACCTGGGTTGAAGATTTATGGCCGAAGGCTGTCAAATACCGGTGGAACAATTCTATGCGTAGAAGATCGAGTGAAGAGAGGACAAGGTAGGTTAGACTGGCATAGTTTTTTTCCGAAATAGGTAGGCAAATTATGACTGCAGGACCATCCTTACGCTCTTATCCACTGAGCCGGCTAGCTGGTAACAGCTTACCCCTCTGCAAGGAACTTTGGTGACAGAGAAAATACAGGGGGTGGTATAAATGTTGTGCAAGGGTCGCCGGATAATTTCTATAGCGAACAAAACTGTTGAACTAAGTATATGGCAAGCAAGTTCGAGGAATGATTGTCTTTGTAAGCAATGATCTCGCCTCATGATCATGGTGAACATGTCCTCTCATTATAGTGACTACAAATCTTAATTGTATACTTATGATTGCAGTCGTGTTTTACATGTTGGGGAATCTCAAGAAATTGATCGTTAGGCTTTTACAGTTTTGACGTGGTTGGGCCAAAAGCCCGTCGTAATATAAGTCTTTGTTCTCATCCGCTTGGGAACCAGAGTAGATTAAGTATAATCCGGTCGTAGACCTGCCTTTCTCATGGCCTGTTTTTAATTGATCTAAACTAGTTTCTTCGTGATGAGGGTGACTTAACGATCTGTTTCACGCATTTGCCACATCTATAATCAGACACAGATGACATATAGGTATCTCTCCGAGTTAAGATGTCACCCACATCGACTAAAACTCATCTTTTCGGGCGATCCGTTCCATCGCTTTAACCCAATCATGTCTTACGAATGGCATATGAAGTTGGATGGGTAACACAAACTCGGTCGTAATGTACTAAACTGGCATGCCGCGCGCGCTCGTCTTCCTGTGTCCTGGCATTGGAAAGACAGCGCTATGCACCATGGCGTACGTCTATCCATCTGGGCGCACATAGCCCTCGCAGATACCGCCGATCCCATATGAACGTCTACAGTGAGTCTTTGCGGACTGGATTCCGCGTCGTAGAACCAGGGTTGTGGCTCAGTATTGTTGCCTGGAAAGTACTAACATACGTAAGCTATCGATGCTAGGGGACGCTTCCTTTGTGCCACTCTGGATACCTATCGCTGACTGTCCCATCGCCACATGTGAGTGTACGACCGCCGCGTAGGAGTCGATTGTCAGTGAATTTTCCCGTGCAAGATTTTAGCTAAGCCGAAGCTTTACCTATTTAGTAAGCGTTTGCTCTCACAGGAGAGACGCAGTTTCGTGAGTGCGCACAGCCGTATCCAGCCATATCCATTGTTTCGGCGTAATTGCACATTGAAATATTTATGGGAGGCACATTTCTTAGGTAGTAGTAGTTATCTCATTTGAGGGTAATTCTGGGATTTTTCCCTTGGAGGGCATTACAGGTTTACGTTGACGCCATATGTGTGGCAATCATCAGCTTCCCATCAAGCACTCGCTTGGACTAGCTCTTCTCAGTTTGTCTACGCTCGTCAGAGTTGAGAGGGCAAGAGGGAGATAGAAGTTAAACTGCAAGTATGTTTTCAACCTTATTACGATCTGTGAGCGTTCAGGAGCCGTACATAATATCAATCAACAGTACATGTCCGCGTCGATAATCAGGAAGGCATTCTCTACCCAAATTACGACGGCCACAGTAATATGGGCCTTTTATGGCTCGAGTGGAAATCGACCACAATTCAAACGTCGATTCGCTTAAAATGCATAATCTTGTGTCGAACCTTACGTAGATGTCAGCTCCTGCCAGTGTTTCCCACGCGGCTGGAAAACCAGGTTCGGGCCATCGTGATCCGCACCCAAGACATCGTATATCTGGAACTGATTAGGCTCATCCCATTTCTCCTTACTTCCTTTTCTTCCGCATCCTAGCTTTCCAGCTTCTCCTGTTGCGCGATCGAAATCAAAATACCACAGGATTCTCGCAAGTGTCATGCTCGTTTCCATGTATGCCATGCTCTTACCGGCACAACTGCGGTCGCCTAAACCGAAGGCTACATGAGCTCGGCGCATTGTTGCCCGTAACTCTTGTTCTTTCGAGTTACCGCTCAAATCCTCGTCTGTAGGCAATAGCCATCGGTCAGGTATGAATGAAAAAGGATCCTTGAAGTACTCGGGATCATGCATCATGGCCCAGAGATGGATACAAACTTCAGTACCAGGCGGAATCACATATCCGTCCACGACGAATGGTTTGCTCTTTGGAGACAGGGGTACTTCAGTTTCGCGCCATAAAGGGCTGGGAGATGGCGGCGTCATACGTATAGATTCGTCAATGACTGCGCGTAAATATGTGCAGGAAGCGAGCACCGGACCGGGTTGAATATCGCGGCCAGACGAGAATGTACCGCGTATTTCAGCAGAAAGTCGAGCGTATGCGTCTGGGTGCCAGGAAAGATGGAACAAAGCGCCGCACATGGCTGTCGCAACTGTTGATCCCCCAGCTAAAACGAAGAATAGCGCCTCTCCCCAAAGTTCGCTCCGGTCTAACCCTCCCTCCCCCGTGACGACTGCGTAAAAATCTGGTATTGAATTCGCTGGCTTGGATGTGCGTTCGGCGATCATCTTCTCAACAGCGTGACGAAATAGGTCGATTTTCTTGCTAGCAATCCAGCGAAGCACGGGAGCTATGTTAGCAAGTTTGGGCCATGTATAGTAGAGGTTATTCATGTAGATACTACTGAACATAGTTTCAGGAATGAATCGGTTGGTGGCCTCAGTTTGTGTCTTCAACGCGCAGCCAAAAGCCAGGTGACCAACCACGTCGATGCCAAGTCGGTTGCAGGCGACCGTCATGTTTACTATCTCACTTTGGCGACTAGAGCGTAATAACTGCTTTAAGAAGATGTCGATTTGATCGCTCATCATGGGACAGAAGGAGCGCAATGACCGGTCTGAAACAACTTGGCCGATGACCCTCCTCTTCCGCCGATGTTCAGCATTATCCCTCACAGTGAACAGATTTGGCTTTTCTGGCCCTCCTGAATGACCATAAGCACTACCTTTAGTGATATGAGGGTTGAAGTAAATGTCTATTTACCGACGAGACGGTTTGTTAGCATAAATCTAAGCGATAGACTTGTCTCATTTACATGCCTTGCGCTGCATTCAGAGAGTTGAACATGAGGCGATTGGGTGCATCTCGATAGACGCGACCTGTTCAGCCATTAATCAATGTATTTTACGCTCTTTCAAGTTTCTATTCACCATATCTTTGGAAGTTTTTGTATGTATTAACATGATGACGTCCCTTAAATGCGTAAAAACCCCCATAGCCATAGGTAAGCTTTGCGAGGAATGGGCCAGGATAGTTCCTCAAGGGGTGAAAAGCAAGCCGATGAACGAAAAAAAGAAATGCCTGGTAGCATAAATCAGTTAACAGTCAAAGTTTTGGAGCTGATGAAACTAAAAAGGAGTGATACCCATGATGCGAGAAAATAGAGGGTATACTGAAGAGCAACCACCGCTATGTTGAAGCTCATTTTGAAATCTAGGATACCAAAGTATTCTAGCAGTAAAATGAGAAAGACGCAGTAAACTAAAATATTTGACGGCAGACCAACAGTAGGGCCAAGGGAAGAAGCTACCAATGACGAGCCATTCCATATAGTGGTAAAAGTCAAGACGATTACCAGAGGTGGTCAACCCCGCTCGTTGCTAACACCCCTGGCGTGGTACCATTGAATGGCTTACTGTCGTTGAGTCCAGTTGAGTTGAGAGGAAAAAGGTGAAACTTGGAGACTGGTAGAGTCCAGTGGTCAAAGCACACCGTGTACACGTCAGTTATCATACACCCTCCTGCAGCTTACATCAAACTATGGCAGAAAATAACCTCTATTTGTATAGTTGCACCACAGTAGATACCACACCAGTTGCCGGGGGTTTCTCTTCTGCTGCATTTACTTCTAATCAAGACTTTTCAAGGATTATTAGGGTGTGGTAGATGCATGACCGAGGATTAGAGCGGCATCGTTTCACACCAATGGTAGGGAATGCGGCCGCAGTTTTGTAGTAGACGGCAGGATGTTGCTCGGATAGGCAATTTGAATGAACTAACACTTTTTCTAGTTACTTACCTACCTATGTGATAGTTTCGTGGACCCGTCGAGAACATTAGCTTTTCGAGGTGACTCAGAAATAGATCGTATTTTAGTTTATGTCCTTATCACACTTTTCACGTCAAATTCACTTCTGTACTTAGCTACAAAGAATGCATCATACTTCCCATCCGTGTTGGCGAAGCTCAATGCTTCGTTCAACTGATGACCTTGACCCTGTTTCTGCCTGCTGATCTACTTGTGTCGTTATCACAATGCCCTTCCCCAAGTACTGGCCCCGCTCCGTGCTCCCTTGTCCGGTGGACTCAATGCTGTAGTGTTCTTCTCCTCGTTGACTCTCCATTAACCTTAAGTCTGCCAGACTGATCGTCTGCCCTTCATCACTGACTCGTTGGATATGCTTGTTCGGCTCACTCCCAATGGTTGGCGGGA
This sequence comes from Xylaria cubensis, assembly GCA_022385715.1. Classification (NCBI taxonomy): domain Eukaryota; kingdom Fungi; phylum Ascomycota; class Sordariomycetes; order Xylariales; family Xylariaceae; genus Xylaria; species Xylaria cubensis. Next base: position 34,552 of record MU279073.1, on the reverse strand, counting down.
AGCGGGAAGTATCGTGGTTACTTTGCCGCAAACGCTCGGTGCTCAAAGATGTTAAATGCTGCGTCCATGAGCGGAGGGCGGACGCAACTCTGAATAAGAGGGTTTTCTCAGAGAACGCACGTGGGATGGCAGGTACGCAAAATACCAACAGCACACAAGTCACCTCAACGAATGCTAACAAGTTCGTCTTCGATAGCTCGTACAGGATGTCGCCGTGATAATCTAGAATTGTGACTAAGTAGGCCCGACCGATGGCGGTACCACAAGCACTTTCAATTATACACGGTCAGCATGTTTGATTCCTCGCAAAAGGATAGACTAAGAACGAGCACAATGTATGAGACTTACAGAAGACCAACCGAGAACACGATTGAAAACCCAATCCTGCGATGTAGTGACATGTTGAGGGTCCAAATCATCTTTTGCGGAAGGAGGAGTATAAAAAGATCAAGGGCGATATTAACAGAGACAATGGCTATGTCATGGGGCCTGTGATCCAGACAGTGGCCAGGCACCCAGGATTTCCAATTCTTCTCTGGCGGATTGCAAAATAGTATGAAAAGCAAGCTGAACGCAGTGTATATAGCGACATTTAGGATGATCATCGCCCGACTAGCCACGTAGAAGAAGTTGTACTTTGAGCCGGGTACTACAAAAATGCGAGCCCATTCGACCAGAATCGCCGTTTTCCCGAAGAGCATTGAAAACGTATAGAGAAATGTGGTGAAGAATGCAGACTGAGAAATAATAGTCATGAGCGGCGTCTGTACACATCGTGAGAATTATCAAAGTGAACGTACGTGTGCACCTTCTACTAAGTTCTTAAGCTGGACGTTCCATTGATGGACAAGGATGCCCACATAGTCTATGTATGCAAATATGCTCCAAGCAAGCGCTGCATAGAATGCCTGATCAAAGTAAGTACAGAGAATAGAGCTGTGTAAACGTGACCAGACGACAGCATACAAAAGCTATAAGCCCGAGTACTAGGAGGGACAAGAGTAAGTTAGCAGATGTTGGCACAAACAAACAACGAATTGGATACTGAACACTTGCAATCTTCAATGCGTAGCTTTGCTGACACAATGACCCGGGAGTAGGCCCGGAGAAGGCCTGCTCCTATGGCAAGAGTTAGAGAAATTGATATAACAGCAATTCCCAACGCGTTTTGGTTTGGTGGATTAGTGAAGTTTGGTACGACCCCGTCGGGAGGTGCCAGTGCCGGGCCGTTCAACTGCTGTTCGCTGGGCCCGAGTTCCATAGCAGACTATGAAGAAATTATAAGCGCATATAGCATTTGGTCATCAAGTGTGACGAGTGATAGCGATCGAGAGATGGCTTCCCCACTGTTGATATAAGAGACCAGTTCAGAGCGCCATGCCGAGAAAAATGAAAGTGCGGGCATGCAGTAATGGCCGACAACCGCCACGGAAGATCTAGGTACTTTATTCTGTGCTAGGGGTGCCTATTTTTAGTCCTCAGTCCAGTCTTTGGGATGTTAGTATAAGAGAGCTGGGGTGAACGCAGCGATAGCGAACGCATGTAATCCTCCTGCTGTGCCACCTCCATCAAGCTTTAGCGGATGACTTCGATTGGGCTGGCGGTAATTTAATACCAATACATCGGCTAAGTGATCTGCGGACCTGGTTAAGTTGTCGCTGTCTTATTGGAGATTGCTGCATATATACCTAGGTAGTTCGCTGGACGATGCTACACTACTTCTGCAAATCGATGTGGGTGCCAAGTGAGTGTAGATATGCCGTGGAACTCATCTTCGCATCTTTTATAGCAGGATATGCAACATGAATTGATGAAGTCACAGCCTTCTTTCAAGGCAGTTTCATATCCCAGTAAAGGTCGACAACCTGTAGGCATATTACTCTAAGTTGGTATTGCATGTGCCTCTCGCCTGCGAGACCCAATTGCAACACTACTTACAGATTCGATGGCCTAGACATGGCTAATCACAATAAGACCGGAAAACATCACGTGCAAGGTTCTACTCAGGCAACGATTAAGGATGGCAAAAGGGGGTTAGGTGAGAAAGGAGTGGCCATAGATTGCTTATACTACCTCTATTCGCCTATATTTCGTCTTTTTCGGACTTATATCCGACTCCATTAAATAGAGAGGCTGTAACACTAGCGCAAATTTCGAGAACCTAAATCTGCTAATTGGTGATACTTCGTATATGATTATCTAATCAATTCTATAAGTAATTAATATCGCCACATCTGTGCTACACACAGATTAAAAATGCTTCGCACTACCCCTGACTCTGATACGGTGATAGCTGAATAAGAAAACAAAGATACACTCAATCAGTCGGTTCGTATCATCCAATATCAAAGCAGCTGTGACGAAAAGGAAATTGTTTACCCTAAGGGTCCTCGCTTTTGGCTTGTGGCGATCGTATTCGTCGAGCCTTAACCTTTCACTGCTTGATGGGCCATACTTCTGACACTCACTCTAGGCTTGCAGTAGTTCTTTTCCTCGTATCACTTGATGGCACCATCACTAGCACTTCTGTCGTTTAGATTACTAGCGACCTCGATGATTTTGTGTCTGCTAGCTATATATTATCAGCTTATCAGCTGGGTTGGTCAGGTATGTTATACTAAGTGAACAAGACGTGATAGTATCCGGCTGAAAACATCTTCTCCTACATAGCTTCGTGCGTAATTCTTGCAAAGCTCAGCGACATATTTGGGCGAAGGAGTCTTTTACTTGTTGGAAGACTCGGATTTGTTGTCTTTTCAGGGGCTTGCGCTGCCTTACAGACCGTATGCCAACTGCGAGTTAAATTATCATCCCTTATGCACTACTTAGATAACCGTTATAGAACCATATTTCGTGCATTCTAGGGCGTCGCTGGCGGTGGCTATCTGGCTTTGACAACAACCTTGAATACCGAGGTTGCCCCTCCTGCAGAACTGGGCAAGTTTGCATGCAAGATGAATGTTGCGCTTGTTGCAACACTTATTTTAGGACCCATCGCCGGGGGTGCGATCAGCTTGAATACAACATGGATGTGGGTATTTATGATCAAGTACGAATTACGCCAATTGTCTATACAGAGAAATTGTCTTAATAGTTTATTCAGTATTCCTACCGGCATAGCACCCATCATTCTCATACTATTTGCCATGCCAAAAGGCCCCCCCTAACATAGTCAAGGGGAGATTCTGCGGGAGGTAAATCTAAAATGACAAAACTGGCTAAAATAGACGCCTTGGGATCTACTCTTGGCAGCTGTACCATTCACAGCATGCTTCCAGGTTACATGATTCTTTATCTCCTACTCCCAATCACAACTGACAAGAAAGATAGGGGTGTGTTCGGAATTCCTTATTACGAGTCTCGAATCTTGGTTAATTAGTAAATTCGCATGTTAGCTACAGGGCTGGGGCTGGCCGGACAACTCCGAACAATGGGAACTGCCTTTGGGCTTGCAATCGACACGTCTGTCTTCAACGGGTACGGGTTATCCAGATTAACAAAGGCAGGCGATTCTATAGACCTCATTACTATCTCGAGCCAGCAAGCGAACCTCTCGCCTACTGTGCTGGAAAACGCTTGAAATACCTTGGCACAAGCATACAACTACCAAATGTTGGTTTTAGCCGCATTCGCGTGAGCACATGCACTAATTGCCTTGTTAATGTGGAAACGAGAACATATTGTTACTTCCTAAGAAGTTCAAGAGACGGTGCAATGACCAAGTAGATCCGGTTCGCTAGACTGTTTTCCGAGTGACCTCGAAGTCTTACCCACGTCTTTCTCCTAGCAGCATCCAGTGATATCATTGTCCAACAGGGAATTCAGCTACTCGTTCAATTAGGACGACAAAATGCTGTTAAGTTTTCTTAGTTATGGTTACCAGCATCTGTCTCTATCGGACGCTTAGAGGAAGCCGAGCTTCTCCAGACGGGTATATAATCTGGGATGAGAAGCATAATGAAAGTTGTCGCCATTGAGATTCTTCTTGGATACTTTAAATACAAGATGACATGAGATTTAGTGAAATTGTGAACTTGTATTGCATGGCGCAAGGTACGTGTAACGATCGGATTGTAGTAGCCTAGCGCATGGCTGAACCTGTCTGCAAGCTTGTTATACATAGATAGCATGAGAGTTTTTATCAACAGCCGTAATAAATTAAGTAGCCAAATAAGCATTCTATATCCCGGCTTCGTATCTACCACCACATGTATTGAAAGTGCGAGATGACATTTGCTTTTCATTTTGGGATACACTACCAACTGGTCCTACCACACCATTGGTCTCATTGGTTGTGTACATGAATATGTAGAATACCTAGTCGGGTTTCTGTGCCTTGGTCTTGCATGCGTAAGTACCTTAGCCGGTACATTCTGTACGAAGTGCAACAGAATGCAAGATCATGGCACGTTGGTAACCCCCCTTCTCCGATGTTACGGTCACATCGGGTTTTCATTCTTTAACAAGGTCTGTATTAGACCCATCCTAAAGTCCTACATCCGGCAACTCAATGGCATCGGTTTACGCCATTGCGCAGGTGTTTTCACTATACAAGCGACCCTGTCATGCTCCTCCCATGGTCTCAGTTCTCACCGCTTTAAATTTACCTCGAGCGCTACCATTTTTGTAGGATTTGTACAACAGCTTAGTCATATCAACGTACCAATCACCCCACACATCGTGCTCAATCAACGGCACCGTAGCATTAAGGAGCTTCCGATAATTGGTTCTCGATCTAGGTAGATAGTCTTTTGATACATACGGATATCGAAGTCATTTGTTCGATTGTAGAACTTCCCCGCCGTTTTGATTGTGATACAGTAGCGTACTCTCCCATACACAGGGGCTTATAGTTGGTCTCACCGATTCAAGCGACTACCTAATGGCACTATGTTCGACCAACTGGATAAGCGGCAGGCCTCGATGATCTGTATACTTCTCCAAAACCCAAAATCCTACTCTATGACTTCATGAGACTGCCACTTCATTGACCAACTTGGCAGTTTGAGCCGCTGGAGGCTGTAAAATATCGCTTCGAAATAGCCTAGATACTCATAAAAGAGGATATTAGAACCAGCTTCCCATCACATCTGCCTTTCTCGATAGCTGAGAGCTAATCGAATCTCGCTACCAGTCGTGTAGCAAAGTTCTAGCTATGGAGCCATTCGCCATAATAGGTTTCTCTTTTAAGCTGCCACAGGGCACCGTTGACGACAACGGGCTCTGGGATGTACTCATTCACGGGAAAAACCTGGTGACCGAATGGCCAAAGAACCGGGGTACTCTTGATTCGCTTTATGACAATGGAACAAGAAAGATAAATAAGGTTTGTGATACGTAGGTTCCCGTCACTGATCTCGGATTCTGATGTTGGTTTGAAACAGATATACGCACGAGGTGGACACTTCATTAGTGAAGATCCAGGTGTTTTCGATGCAGCATTTTTCTCGACTACAGCAAAAGAAGCTGCGGCAATGGACCCGCAGCATCGTTGGGCCATGGAGGCTGTCTATCATGCGTTTGAGAATGGTAATAACCAGTTTCTCGGGTTGAATTCTATGTTTGAGCTTAAGATATGTTGCTAACACCAGGGTTGGGAATGTAGCTGGCATGCCGGTTGAAAGGCTTCGAGGAAGTCAAACCGGAGTTGTTGCCGCATCCATTGGCGATGATTACACGTTCATGATAGGTAGGGATCCGGATGCGAGGCCACAACAGTCTCTCGCGGGTGTTGCGCGATCTATGCTGCCTAATCGTATTAGTTGGTTCTTTGACTTGCGAGGACCAAGCGTGCATATAGACACTGCCTGTTCCAGCAGTATGGTCGCTTTGGATACCGCATGCCAGATGATGCACAGTGGCGATGCCTCAGCGGTAGGTAGTCTCTTTTCATTTCAGTACATTTTAACCTTAACCCTCAATCTCGCTGTTGTCGCTTTGTACGATACAGATCGCATGGATCTGTGTTATAGAAATAGAGGACCACATAACAGTTGGACTCATATATCAAATTAAAATCTACTTTTAAATTCCCGCTGTTATAGTTATTAGTGTATTAATTGCGGCTAACACAAGCGACTTGCTGGTTTAGGTAGTCATCCTTGGATCTAACCTGATGCTTAGCCCAGATGGTTCACTCCCACTATCCAATATGAACTTCTTATCCCCAGATAGTAAATGCTTTTCTTTTGATGCCCGCGCAAACGGCTATGCTCGCGGCGAGGGCGTCGTAGCATTGGTGGTCAAGCCACTGGACACTGCGTTGCAGCATGGCGATACTATCCGAGCAGTCGTTCGTGCAACAGCATCAAACCAAGACGGCCGAACGCCAGGTCTGACACAGCCAAGTATTGACGCACAGGAGGCCTTGATTCGACGCACATACGCTAAGGCCGGACTTAGTTTCGGTGAAACGAGGTATTTTGAAGCTCATGGTAAGCGAATTCAATATTTGGTAAGCCGATAGTGTGCTGATCAATACAATTTTGTGGCAATGTGTAGGCACGGGGACACCTATTGGGGATCCCATTGAAATGAAGGCGATAGGGAGAGTGTTTCGAACCTTTAGATCGCCCACAGCTCCCCTTCTTGTGTAAGTTCAAATCTCCATTGTAGTGCCAATGGTTTTTCTCTTAACAAGCTATCTTAGCGGCTCAATCAAAGCCAATATTGGCCATCTCGAAGCTGCAAGTGGACTGGTCGCGATAGTCAAGTCAATACTAGTACTAGAAAGAGGCGACATCCCGCCACAAGCCCTTTTTGAAAACATCAATCCAAAAATTGATGTCAAATTCCTTAACGTCCAAGTAGGTACTTCTCCAGCCCCCAAAATTTTCAATTAAGTCCGCGCTTATTATTGATTACTTCCCGGCGAAAGATTTCTACCCAATGCGTCCCTTGGCCAACCTCTGGCCTTCGGCGCGTTTCTGTCAATTCATTCGGATTCGGAGGCTCGAATTCACATGTTGTGCTAGATGACGCATATCATTATTTGAGAAGCCGTAAACTAGATGGCCATCACCAAACTGATGTAGTTGAATGCTGGAGCAACTATACTAACAAAGCCAAACATGATTCACCTGCCAACTCCTTGATGCCAAGACTTCTTGTATGGACAGCGGCAGACAGGAACGCATTGGAACGTGTGTTGCAATTGTATAGTCATTACGTTCACGAAAAAGTACATGGAGATGGAAATAAGCTTAGTGAACTCGCATACACACTAGGAGCTAGGAGAAGTATCATGCCATGGAGAGCATTCGCCATTTTAGATCCTATACAAAGTGGTAATATTAATGGAGAACACCAAAACGATGTCAAATCTAGGCCTCACCTAACTCCTGAAACATTATCACGGGCATCTAATGAGGATCTGAGCGCAGCCTTTGTCTTCACAGGACAAGGGGCCCAGTACCCGGGAATGGGTCTTGAGCTGGTGAAACATTACCCTATCTTTCTGGAAAGTTTGAAGTGCTCAGATAAAGCGTTGGCGAAGCTAGGTTGCGAATGGTCAATATTTGGTAAGTTCTAAAGTTTGCTTTACAGAAATAACATACAAATTGCTCACACGGCAGTGCCCCTACAGACGAGTTAAACAACGCCGAGAGAGTACATCATCCACGGTTTAGTCAACCTCTTTGTACAGTGCTACAGATTGCTCTTGTTGATCTCCTGCGGAGTTTTAATATTTCGCCCAGTGTCGTGGTTGGACATTCAAGCGGTGAGATTGCCGCCGCCTATTGTGTTGGTGCGCTATCCCTGGAATCTGCTTGTAGGGTCGCCTACTTCCGTGGCAAAGTGGCGGATAAGCTGCTTGCAATGGGAAGAGATTCTGGGAACAATGGTGCCATGATTGTCGCCAACCTCACGGCCCTGGAAGTTCCTGAGTGGCTGTCTAGGCTCATGCCCGAATTCGATCAGAACGACATCCATATTGCGTGCTTCAACAGCCCTACCAATATCACCCTTTCAGGGCCGTTTGACGCTATTAATAAATTGAAGTTATTGCTCGACCAAAACGGCATATTTTCTCAGAAAATCAATACTGGTGTTGCGTACCACTCTCCTGCCATGTCTGCCGTTGCCGATGAATATTTTGACTATTTGGATATGCTTGAGGCTTCGGGAGATGTCAAGTGCCTCCAGAGCCCTCAGATGATCAGTACCGTTACTGGCACTGTACTCACATCAGATCAGCTCACAAATCCCCGATACTGGGTTGACAATCTTGTGTCACCAGTGCTGTTTGCTGAGTGTATACAAAATCTTGTGAAAGATAAGCCACTTTCAGCTTTAAGTGCACACATGAATAGCATTTCTGACTTTATTGAGATCGGCCCTCAAAGATCACTTCAAAGGCCGATTACAGAGTGTGTCACAAAGAAGTCTTCGCCCCCTCGCTACCATTCCGTTTTGCACCGCTCCAAGCCCGCTATCAAGGCCACGCAGGAATTGGTGGGGATGCTGTTTTGCCATGGATATCCGGTCTCGATTGTTCGCGCGAATGGTCAGCTTTATGGGAAAACGCCGTTTCTGGTAGACTGCCCTTCTTACCCATTTGACCACAGCCGCTGGTATTGGGCCGAAACTCGTCTGAACAGGAGCTTTAGGTTCAGAGGGGAAAGCCCTGGCTATCTTCTTGGGAGCCGAGCTCTTGATTGGAATCCACTACAACCACGATGGAAGAACTGGCTATCTATTGAGACCGATCCTTGGCTTGGTGATCATGCTGTCAACGGTACCATCGTATGTCCTGGTGCAGGTCTCCTTGGTATGGCCATTGAAGCAGGAAAAAGTTTGGCGACTGAAAATGGACTCACGGAAGTTGGAATTATCATAAAAGATGCGGAAATCTTACTGCCAGTCACAGTAGGCACAACAATTCAAGACGCAACTGAAACTGAGTTACAACTGCGGCCAATGCAAAGGGCACACGACAAGTCTCGGACAAACTATGATGTTCAGCTATTCTCTCACAGAAATAAGACCGCAGTGGAGTGCTTCCGTGCTCATCTCAAGGTCCAGAATGAGGCAACTACTGGAGTATCAATTCCCGTGGATCATGGCCTGGAGATCAGTCAGAGATCAATATTTATTCGAAATCACACTCAACGGGCGGTTTTAGCATGCAATAGGGTAATCGATTCCCGGGAATTCTATGCCCATAGTGAGAGAGATGGCATCCGGTATGGCAACTCATTCCAACTATTGAGTAACATCATGTGGGACGGACATGATGTCTCGGTGGCTTATCTTGACGTGGCGACAATAATGCAAAAGCTCAACAAGGCGAACTGCCTAATACACCCTGCGATCCTAGATGCCAGTTGTCAGCTCAGCTTCGTCCAGCTGTCTAAAGGCCTCAGTGAGCCAAACTCAACTATGGTTCTACACAGAATTTCGAGTCTGTGGATTGGGCCAAACGCTTGGAATACAGTCACTAGCTCGATACGCTTGAGTAGCACATTACGAAAAGATAAAAACGGGATATTCGGAACAGTTTACGCACTGACAGAGGACGGGTCGCCACTTTTCGCGTTTGAGAGTTTTGAAATACACCCGGTTTCAAGACCCACGGATAGTGAAGAAACAGGAAGCCGTGATTTGTTATACAATATCACCTGGAAACCACAACTGAGTTCGCTGAGTGGTAGAAAGTTACAAAAATTATGTAGCTCGACGACAGTCATGGTTGAGGACGTATCCATTGCAAAATTTCGTACCTTTGATCAAACTATGCGAATCGCAGCCAACAGAGCATTACGCCAACTTACAGCAACAGATATTGACCGTAGCGCAAACTATATGCGCAAGTATATCGCGAGCTTGCAACAACTGTGTCGCCAGGAAGCGTTGTGTGAGAAAGAAAACGACGAAGCTAAATTTGAATCTCTCCTCCAGTTATGTGTGGTACTGGAGCCTGAGTGGGCATTACTTCCAGCTGTTGCGCGTGCTCTACCCTCAATTCTGAGGGGCGAAATCGACCCTCTGGAGTTGTTTTTCCAAACTGATCTCGCAAGAAGATTTTATACTCGTCTTTACGAATACCACAGCCACGATGATGGCCTACAAAAATTTCTTGATCTGGCTTCACATGAGAATCCTGCCATGAAGATCTTCGAGATTGGTGCAGGCACTGGCGGAATGACCCGTATCGTTCTCAACGTATTACGAGGGATTGAACAATTAACGGGTCAGACCCGTTTTGTTGAATACGTGTATACGGACATCTCCCCAAGTTTCTTCGAGGCTATGAAAGCTGAATTCTCCGATTACCAAGACAGAATTATCTTCAAGACATTTGATATTGTGCGCGATGCCTCCGAGCAAGCTGTGGCGGTTGGGAGTTACGACCTGGTGATAGCCGGTAGTGTACTTCATGTTACTCCCGACTTGGCGGCCACCCTAGCAAACGTACGAAAGCTCCTTAAACCTAATGGAATCCTCCTATTTCAGGAAATCACGAATCCTCAGAGTCTTACTGCCAATGCCATTTTCGGGTGTCTAGAAGGGTGGTGGTTGAGCACAGAGGAGTGGCGCAAGGATACTCCTCTCCTTACAGTATCAGCCTGGGATAAACTATTACGAGAAACAAGCGTATTTTCAGGAGTTGATTTGGTATTTCAAGATTTTGCAAACAAAGAATGCCATCACAGCAGCATTGTTGTCACTTACGCCACAGGTATGGACACAAGTAGAGTAGGTGAACGTGGCACGGGCGACCTGATACAACGTGACAAGTTGGTTCTGATTGACCCCAGCCGGCCCGAGCAACTTATGCTAGCCCTTGCACTCACTGCGGATATTGCGGGATCAGAAATAAGGTCTCTAACGGACTTCATGGCTGATAGACTCCCTATATCCGATACAGCGTTAGTTGTCAGTCTCGTCGAAGTTGGGCAATCTTTGCTTACAAAAATCCGAGAGAACGACTTCAGGGCTTTACGAAACCTCGTACAGAGCACCAACAATTTACTATGGGTCACGTCACTGCCTGCTTCTGACGGGTCTGAATTTGACCCTCATAGTGCTCTTGCGGTGGGATTCTTGCGAAGCCTTCGTTCCGAAGAGAGCCATAAAAAGATTGTTTCCCTCGTTTTTGAGTCAGGCTATTCATCTGAAGGTCAAGGGAGTTACATCTCAAAAGTCCTCAAATCCTGCTTTGTTGAAGCTTCCTGTGACGAACTCGAGTTTATGGTGCGTGATGGGCATCTCGTCATTGGCAGGCTGACACGGGAGCTGGAGCTCGACAGGGAGAGGGTATCGCGTGTGTATCCACAGCTATGGAACGATTCATGGAAGCCTGATACGGGATCCATGAGACCGATAAAGTTGGAAATAGCTAAGCCTGGGATGATAGACTCGTTACGATTCGTTGAAGACACCGCACACGAGAGTGATCTCAGAGCGGACGAGATCGAGATTGAGGCCGCGATGTGGCCTGTCAGCTTCCGCGACGTATTCGTAGCGTTAGGGAGACTTGGTGATGAAGAACTTGGCTACGAATGCGCAGGAGTTGTCAAACGTATAGGATCTGCTGTTTCGGCGGATATAAGACCTCAGGATCGCGTGGTCATGTGTTCTATTGGTTCGATGCGTAGCCATCCACGAGCGCCAAGCGATTTTGTTATCAAGATCCCTGATAACCTATCACTTCAAGACACAGTGTCTGCGATGGCTGGACTTACTACGGCCTACTACTCTCTGGTGAACGTGGCGCGCTTGCAGCGTGGCGAGAAGATTCTTATACACTCTGCAGCAGGAAGTACTGGCCAGATGGCGGTACAAATTGCGCAAAACTTGGGAGCAGAGATCTTCGTTACAGTGGGTTCCGACGAAAAGAAGCAGCTCATAATGACTAATTTCGGCATCCCAGAAGATCATATATTTTACAGTCGAGATTCATCTTTCACGTTGGGTGTCAAGAGAGTAGCAGGTAGTGTCGACGTCCTTCTGAATTCTCTCTCAGGCACCGGTTTACAAGCAAGCTGGGAATGTATCGCTCCGTACGGCCGATTCATCGAACTTGGTAAAGTCGATATAATTGCCAACTCGTCCCTGCCAATGGCCCAGTTCGCGAAGAATGTGGCATTTGCGGCTGTGGATTTGCACCATGTGGCATCATCTAACCCTAGGCTACATCGCTCCTTGGTAGAATCAGCTATTAACCTCCTTGCTAGTGGTCAAGTTCAGCCTCCCACACCGTTGCATCGATATCCTGTGTCGGAAGCTGAGAAAGCCTTCCGTTACATACAGAGTGGCCAGAATACAGGACGAACTATCATTACCCTAAACCCTAAGGATATTGTGCAAGTAAGATATTTTGGACAATCGTTCTAGCACGTTATTAGTAACATTTAGCTTACTTACATTGCATTATAGAAATTTACGACGATGAGAAAAGAATGGAAGTTTAACCAAAACGCGTCGTATATGATTGCGGGAGGACTCGGTGGCATAGGACGTGCGGTAGTGCGGTGGATGGCCAACAGAGGTGCTCGAAGCTTCGTACTTCCATCACGATCTGGAGCGTCTACGAAGGCCGCAGTTGATTTGATTTCGGAGCTTACAGATAGAGAGATTCAAGTATTGGCACCGTGCTGCGACCTGTCATCTGCAGATGAACTCTCAACCTTGTTAGAAAGCTGCGTCGACATTCCACCCATTAAAGGCTGCATTAATGCAGCAATGGCATTACAGGTATGTACTATGATGGGCTATTGATGATAAGCTTACTTGCTCAGATGCTAATCAACCGAGTAGAACTCGGTGTTCGAGACGATGACACATGCTCAATGGACATGCACGGTCCAGTCCAAGGTCCAAGCGAGTTGGAATCTCCACCACTTGTTACCGAGTGATATGGATTTCTTCATTCTTTTGTCTTCTGTTGCTGGTATCTATGGTCCAGTAGCCCAGAGCAATTATACAGCTGGCTGTGCCTTCCAGGACTCACTCGCCCGCTGGCGTACTGCTGCTGGATTCCCCAAGTCTGTCTCTCTCGATCTTGGCTGGATGCGTACAATCGGCATCATTGCAGAGACTAAGGACCCTCGCCGTCACCAGGCATACCTTGATGGGTTTCCACCGATCGAGGTAGTGGATTTTTTCGCGATACTCGAACATTATCTCGACCCGGAGATACCCCAGCTTGATGAAGCTCATAGCCAACTTCTTATCGGAGCTATTCACCCAGCACACTTCCTAGCTCGCGGGGAGGTCCCTATCCGATTAGTTTCTCGACCGCTTTTCGCTGGGTTTTCTTTTAGATCCACGAGGCAGAAGGAATGCGGCACTGATTCAGATGCTCAAGAGGATGTAGAGATGCTGTTTGCACAGGCGAAGTCTAAAGAGGATCGCCTGGCTATAGTGATTTCAGCCTTTAAGAAGAAGCTGGCACGTGCTCTATGGATAGAAGTAGAGGAAATCGACACCCGCCGGGGCCTCTCTAACTACGGCGTTGACTCATTGATGGCCGTTGAGTTGCGGAGCTGGATTCGCCGAGATTTTTACGCAGCGGTAACAGTCTTTGAGATTATGGGCGGTACCAACATTGCAGCGATAGCTGAGTTAGTTGTCGAGAGAACAGAGGCGCAAATGAAGTAAGAAAAAGAACAGCAGGTGAATTATCATACTTTTGAGAGATATTAAAAAGAAAACGTTTGTTTTTAAACTGTGTTTTCTACGACAATAACAGCAGTAGAATAGTCTGTTGGCCCTGAAAGTGATCTCTGAGACAGCTTGTGCAATTCTGAACCAAGTTCACACAACCCTAGGTTAGTCCATATAATAAACTTGCGCCTTCGACATCCCTCTTGTTCAGCAGCCTACATGTCACGCGATACGCACCTATCAATAACCACCTTGTCTACACATAATTGAGTGACTTTTTGATGGGAACTCTTCTTACACGATCTCGATTCCGTATGGCGTTAATATGGTCTTCTCGAAGTCGCGATCGGTGACTTTGGCCAACGTCAACTGAGACGATTCATTCTTTATCGTGGATTCCGAAGGCGCCGGTATTTGAAACGTCTGGCCCGCATACCACGGCAGGCATGGATATATGTCTCAGAACAAGTCGAGTATTATTCGCTATGGGACCCTCGGAATTGCTCCATCTTGTTGGAGGAGACTTTTAATAGACAATTGTCAGCTTCGAAGAGCGCGCATCGAAAATCATTATCAAGCGTAGTTGAGGATGCCATTGATGTTGCGCTTCAGAAATGTTGCACTTTAGACCTTTCACAGCAAAGGCCAAAATCAATTTTATAGAAAGGGAGGAAAGCAACAGCAGATTCGTAGTCGGGAAGAAGAGCAAAAAGAGCGCGACCGGTATTTTAGGCAACGAAGAATGGGAATGGGCAGAGTTGGTGAAAAATAAGGAAAAATAGTAAGCTAATGAAAATATGGAAGCTTTATATGCCCGGTGTAAGTAAGTGTAAGAGCTGGTTTCTGGTTGTCCAATGTCTAAAGCCTTGGATTCACCTCATGTATGTGTTTGAGTTAGACAAGGCTATCGGGCAGGGCTATTCTAGGGAAGATTTCCATCAAAGAACCTAAGGGCGAGATAGTTACGGTATCACCAGAGCTTACATTGATTTTATTATTTCCCGATCTACCAGTCAAACACGGCGAAAGAGCCAGGCTGTCCCCGAAGCGAAGCACACCGTTGTAATCGTCGTCTTCTGTACATCCGTTTATTTATCTCAAAAGCAAAGGGTATCACGAACTCGTTAGCATCGTAGTCATACAATTCATTACGCCGACAACCCCAGCGATGGGTCAATCAGGTCATTTAGCTCATCAGCTCCAATCAATCTTCTCATCTCAGCTTCGTCTCGAAGCCATTCCTCATCGATACCTACGCTATTACCCGCGTTGAACGTTGCCATAGCCGCGTCGGCACCAACCCAGAAGTTCTCTCCGCCATAGTCGAACTCCCATTCTGCCATGCCTTGCACGACATCCTGAAAGTCCGTCGACGGGTCCAAAACGGCATCGGGCTCCCCAATGCCTTCAAGCAGAGCTTGCTCTATTGGGTGTACGTTTTGAATATGAGCCTCTAACTCGCCACTGTAAGTGAACTTCATTTGGCAGCCTGAGAATGTACATGACAGTGTTCTTCGCGATTTTTCGCCGACGCCCGTCAGTTGTTCCAACATAGTAGGGTCGGCCTGACGTTGTAACAAAGACGGGCGGCTCGGCTCTGGCCTTTCATGCATCAAGTGAACGTAGCGCACATGGTTCTCTAGTGACGATTTGAGATTGAAGGCTTGTCCGCAACCCTGAGCATTGGACCACGTAGCTAAGCCCTCGGTGTTGCTCAGGTCGCATTTGCCGCATACGAAACTAACGCCTTCGTGGACGCTGCGAATGTGTACATTCAAGTTTGACGTCCTTGTGAACGATTTGGTGCACCCTGGCCAGGTACAGACAACCGTCTTGCGCTCTTCGATGGGCTTACGGTTGCCATGATCGGACTCGATATGTCTCTCTAGATCCTCCCTTCCGTTGCACGACTCCCCGCAGAACATACAGCTGGTGTGGGAAGCTTTCATATGGGCCTGTAGAAGGGAAAGCGTGGGAAACCCGACCTTCTTCGGATTGCCCGTGTCGTCCTCTTGAGCAGCGCATTCCTCACACCAGAAGCGATTCTCTCCATGATCCCGTTCTAGATGTCGTCTCAAACCGCCGGCCGTATCAAATCCGTGCCCACAGATGGGACTCGACTCGTCCGCTTTGTAGTTGCACTGGAATGCTGGCTTATTTTGATGTTCGGTTCGAATGTGACGCTGTAAGGTTTGGTGCTTGCGGAAGCTCTGGTTACAAGGAGGGAAGTCGCGGCATCTGAAGCGGTCCTGACCTTGGTGGACTAGCTGGTGTCTGCGTAGGCGGGTGGCGGTCATGAACTGCTTTCCGCAGCCTTCGTAGGTGCAGACATGGTCCCTCTCGGCCGTGTGAGAACCTTTGATATGTTGCTTGAGATGCTTTTCCTCTATGTAGTCCTTGTCACAATCGGAATACGGACACTTGAAAGGGCGCTCGTTGTTATGGGACCTAAGATGGGCGGCAAGACGGGCAGGGCGGTTGAAAGTCTTGTCGCAGTCGGGATATGTACATTTGATCGTTTTCATATCAGATGGCCATTTTCGGGCAGGGCTGAGGGGTGTATGAGGGGTGTCTGCTGGAAATATGGATGTAACTCCGGTGTAATGAGACTCGTTGTCGGAAATGTCGTCGTACTGCTCGAACCCGAAGTCTGGGGTCTCTGAAAAGAGTAGAGTAGAGTTAGCAATTGACTCAGGAATTCGAGTGCAGGCGCATGGGCCGTGGTATAGTACCAGCGAGGGTGGATGGAGCATCGACCCGGCTCCTCTTGGGCGGAAAAGAGCCTTCCGGTGCTTCATTGGCCGTTCGCTTCATTCTGACGAATTTCTGAAGAGCCTCATTTCTTCTTTTTCACCACGATTGCCTGGTAAGAAGTAATTAAAACTTGAACTTTGGAAAATTTAGTGGAGCTCTGCTAAGTTTCCAACCTCACTAACAAAATGTGTGATAGATCTCGAACACGATAAGGGTTTAAGCAGTTTAATCTCTAATAGACAGATATGCGTTATTAAGATACAGAGCCCCACCAGCCACGACCTCGCAAGCGTCTGCGGCAGCGTCTTTCAGCCTCTTTTAGCCTCTTTTCGAGCTGGAAATTTTTAGTCGCAATCAACTCCGTTCTCGCGCTACCCTCACCCATCAATTTGCTGCTGCCGTCGCAACTGCGCCCGCCATTCATTACCCAGACTACATATCACACGCCACATACCACACTCGCTACTTGCTGGATAATACACGACAACGCGATACATCATGTCTGATTACGAGGACAACGATGATCTCGGAGGTGGCGATGTCGGCCAGTGAGTGTGCCTGCTATTGTCTTTTCCGACGCGCCATGTGGCCATCATTGCGACAGCGCAGTGCTGACGAGGCCTTATTACAGTGACGAGCCCATGTACGAAGAGGAAGAGGATGTCTTCGAGGACGAGCTAGACCCCGAGGTGCCCGACGACGGAGACGACGACTTCAATCGACGCGGCAACGAGGATGAGGATAATGTCGTCATCTCGGGTGATCCATCTGCCACCGCCAACAATACCCAGAAGGGCCCTGCCGCTCACAAGTCCATTAAGGATAAGCGGATTCCGAACGAAGAGCGAACAACGACCCCGTACATGACCAAGTACGAGAAGGCGCGCATTCTGGGCACCAGAGCCTTACAGATCAGGCAAGAGAACAAAGGCCTCCCAGGACTAAACGGGAGCGACATGGCTGACTTGCGCCGCGAACAGCATGAATGCACCCGTACTTGTTGATTTAGAGGGCGAATCTGACCCTCTGCAAATTGCCATCAAGGAGATGAACGAGAAGAAGATACCGCTAATTGTCCGCCGATATATGCCCGACGGCTAGTACGTGCAACTCCCGAATGTCCTTATTCGATGCCAATGTTCTAACTACGACATAGCTATGAGGATTGGACCTGCGAAGAGCTTCTTCAGTAGACACGGATTGCCGCTGTGAATCTTGATCGTCGCGCATACTGGGTATGGAAACTGCGTACTGAGGAAGGTGGTCTCTTCACTCCTGTCCATATACCCATATAATCATCGAAGGAAGGGGGTGCCTCGACAATACAGCCAGGCAGGCAAGGAAAAGTGCTATTAGCGAGGCGTTGGGGATCATTTCTACACCATGCACCAGACTAGCGTTCAATTTGCAATGCCAAAGGTCTCTCGGTAAGCATAGCCAGTCCGCAGTGTTGTCTTCAGGATCCTGTGACCACGAATATGAGTATCCAAGCAAGTCAGGGGATGGAGCGCTCTCGTGGTCCCCCGAAACCTTGATTCAGTCTTCCCACCATGTGCGCAATGGGATCGCGTTTCCGGTGCTCGGACAAGACCCATCCAATGTGAACAAAAAAGAATCGCTTCACGAGACCTTCGTGATGGAGAAAGTACACATTGATAGCTCCTACCAATTGCAAAATGTATTAGGCTATAATAGTACTCCGATGAGATTCGGAGGCAGCGCTGCTTGTATTATCGAATCAGGAACGAGAATGTTACCATCCGCGGGTCTTTTTGGGCGCACAACATTTAATCGAATAAAGCCGAGACATTGTCAGGCCAAAAGAGAATGGGCACAAGAATTGTTGTGTTTTTTAATAGCTCAGAATGGAATGACTTCCACTGGATCTGTACCATGATTCATTTTCTGTTCAGCTTCACGCAACACGGTGGATTTGTATCTGCAATCCGCATTGCAACATTAACCAGATTTTTATCTCCGAGTCAAGTGATCAACATGATATTCAACGATGTGTTGTCATAAAGTGGAATTGTCGCTGTTATTTTCCTCTAATCTCGTATCCTCACCAAACGTCCATGACCCCTGGGTCTGCCCTGGGCAGAGTGGGTTCGCCAAAACACCACACACGCACCGAACAATACAAGGTCATTCAGGAATTAAATGGCATACTTATATCCTGTTTTGAGCCTAGGTTATGACATTTAATTCCTACACAATCTCGGTAGGGGGCTGTATTGTTCGGTGCGTGTGGTGTTTTGGCGAACCCACTCTGCCCTGGGGAAGCATTAGCGGGACGCTAGGATCTATAGGATAGCAAGGGTGTGGGGCAGTATGACGTAGAGCGGCAACAGGGGCACTGGCAGAGAAAAAGGACCAATCAGAGACGGTATTGTCCCAGAGAAATATCCCTATTAGTCGATTCCACGGCAGCTGGGGATCACTCAATACGAGATTGGCCCTTTTTTCAGTACTGAGTATGCCGACTCACAACGCAGGGTCCAGACTGTTCTGGTTTATGCCAAGTCGATGACTGAAGCCGTCATCTCTGCATTGCCGTTCATGCGCGACGACATTGACTCTGACTAGGTGGTGTCGGTAGATCCAAAGCCATAGCTATACGATGTAGTATTGGGAAATTAGCAACTACCTACAAGTACTCGTTCAAGTAGTTGAAACAAAGAGATGACTTCATTTGTACTACGATTGCAGATAATTGTCCCCCTCCAATATCTCTGATCGGGGTACGTAGTGTCCGGGTCCTTGGGGTAACCATGATCCTTAGCCTTCCAAAAACAAATAGTCTTGGCCAAAAGGAGCGTTGATCTTCCCTACGATGTTGCCCAATCGCGCATTTGCCATGCTGATTACGGTGGTTTTCGAGTTACAAACAGAGACACAACGACGATCAGCCCATGCCACCATTGTGCCCCATAATCAATAGCCAGAGCAAATACGGGTATTCCGGCATGCGCATCACTCACATTGCCCATCGTCATTACTTCACCTAAATACATAGCTATATAAAGGCAATATTAAATATCCCGACCTATTCGCATCGCGATAATTTATAGACGGTCTTTTCAACAATCTACCCCTCTAGGACCTTCTACACCATCGATACCCTCATCTTCATATCTCGAAGCCGTTTGCAATAAAGACTAAGTGTGACGTATAAGCAAACAAAGAAATTACGTATAACCCGGCCGACATCGCTTTGATCACATCTAAATATCCTCACTATCACTCCATAACAACAATAACCAAACAACACTGCATACAATTCCGTTACAGCCATTACTATCGTCTCTCTAAAAAAAAAACATCATTCATTTCCAGCCATACCCTAAGACTCCATCTTTCCACATCTATCCATCATCAAGATGCAGTTGTCCGCAGTAATCACCACAATCATCGCAGCCGCAACCTGCGCATCAGCTCTGCCCAAGCCAATAACAGAGAAGCGAGCACTCGGAGGTGTAAGTCATACTCCAAGCCACTGCAATTTGCTCAACCTTATAACAACACCCAGCTTACTGTGACATACAGATCCTCATGTGCCAAGGTGCCAACGCGACAGGTCTCTGCCATTACGAGACATACACACTAGAAGAATGCCACGAGGTGCCGCAAGAGTTCTACCAGAACACGCGGACCTTTGCGCCGGATGGAGACGACTTCTACTGCTGGCCTCGAGTGTATGTACTGTTCTCCCCTACTCTTCTCACATACCTTCATCACATAACGTTACATAATATTGTATCATCATTATCATCATCATCATCATCGATTAAAGAATCCTATGCTAACATGAGTATTTACAGTGGTCTATGTAATGATACCTGCACATCGCCGACGGGTTGCACTTTCGGTGGCGCCTTCTACTTTGACAACCCCGCCAAGTACGATCTGACCAAGATCTCGTGGGAGAAGAGTCTCGTGTCGTTCGACTGCCATAAAAACCAGACCACCGCCGTGTAAAATCTCAACGAAACGCATTTGAGCCTATCACGTGAACGGATGGGTTTGATGCATGGGAGTTCCAGTAGCAGATATCGTTCCTTGACACCAACACTGAGAGCGAGACTCGCTTTGCATAAGACGTATGGACTATGTGGTAATACAGTAAATGAGAAAGGGCTACGGACTGCAGGGTAGTATAATGATTCATGGTTTGATTTGGGATGGGCATTACGTTGCTGTACAGCAATGGGCGTTTTTGAGGGTGGAGGAAATAGATACCTTAGCACAAGCAATTTTTCTGAAGTAAAAGTTACTATCAAAACATTAACACGACCAAAAAACGATTGCAGTGAAACAAGTCGGTCTTCAGTCCTACCGCAACATCTGAACAATTGCCAAATCGGAATCTCTGAAAATATTCAAAATTCAGACTATTGTCTAAGGTTATCACGTTGACACAGGATTGAAAGGGGTTGCTTGCAATCGTGTCTATTGTGGTTGTATGTATATATGGTTATGCCACTGGCCACCCACTTAAGGTGGGCTCCAGCCCCACTAGCCACTGCCCTTGTGGCCCACTAGCCACGCAGTGGCTAGTGACCCCCTACAGGTCCGTATCACACGTAGGATAACATCTTTTCGGCCATAAAGCGAAGAAAACTATATTTATAGCTAGACATTAATTCTTTCTTGGAGGTAGGATATATTTATTTTTACGTGTCAGCCTATCAAGGCATTCTTGGCTTCAGCACGGGGGGCTATAACCATGCGTCCGCCACGCTGAGCAACAGCTTCTTACTTCAATCTTCAATCTACAGAGAACACTTTTCGTCTTGTCGGCTTCTTGCTTCTTATTATTTCGAACTAAATTTCCAGGTTGCGTAGGGTCTCTCGTTTTTTACTTCGGACATAAACGGGCCATGGAAATCTACACATACAAACCCCTCAACCTAGAGGAGCCCGCTTTTCACCTCGTCTGGCTTTTTGGCGGACCGGGACCGCAATTACAATGCGGTATTGTGTGAGGCTGTATCCTATACATGGGGCTGCCCGGTAAAATCCATCTTCTTTGTTGAAGTGCATGGGGAGACGATTCGGAAACTCACCATAAATCCCACCCTACACCATATGCTTCTAGATTTGCGAAACCCAAACGAAGACCACATGCTATGGATTGATGCCGTATGCATCAATCAGGATGCACAAGATGTAGCTGAGCGCAATCGCCAGGTACAGCAGATGGCCAGGATATATGGACAAGCTCAGCGTGTTGCAGTATGGCTTGGACAATCTACACATGCAATGAGCATAGCCATGGGATCGTTAGTTGAGCTACAATCATTACATAAGAACATAACATCAAAACCCCGTGAAAGCCAAGCGTTGATTGATTAGAAGGATGTCTGAAGCGGTGAAGATCAAGGCAACCCCAAATATCTTGGCATTAGACAAATCTTCGACCGTCCGTGGTTCCAACGGGTATGGATACTACAAGAAGTCGGAAATGCTCGAAGAGTATTGATTTACTGCGGGAAGAAATCTGTATCATCGGCTATATTTTCTTTAGCACCCTCTTTTGTTCAATATCATCATTGATCCTCACGGTCGATCCGTCCTTGATTTGATGCCTGGTTCACTGGCACGGTTAGAAAGGCCTATCCCCCGTCGGGACCTTTGGACCCTATTACGGCAGTTTCGTCATGCTAAAGCAACAATAGAACACGATTACATCTACGCGCTTCTTCGGCTTTGCTCGGAGGAAACGAAGGACTTAAGAGTCTCTTACGAACAGCCTATATCGATGGTGATTTCCGAAGTTATCTCTCACATTTGCCATTGGGAAGTATCTAGCACGCCCCGCCCATTATATAATTCGATATACTTGTTTCAGGAAGATCTAGATTAGTTACACGAACAAGTTTTGGTGAGGATGGCTAATCAAGGGGACACAGCGAGTCTGCGGTCTATTCTTGAGGAAGACGACAATATTATTGCAACTGAAAACATCATGATAGCTACTGCGAGAAATCCCCTAAGAGGCAAACAACTATTCGATCTGATGATTCCTCGACTCGGAAACTCCGCAGTAACGGACAATGTGGTACCAGCTATTATCAAGAGCCTTCGTTGCGAAGAGCTCCTTGATCTCATCCTCCCACAAGCCACAGAAGCTACGTTGGCTAAGATTAAGGTTATAGATGTTGTTAGAAGCATACGGAAAGACGCAAAGGTGCTGCGTGCGTTTCTTCAGAGAGTCAACAAATCCAACATTACAAAGAAGGTAGTAATATATGCGGTTACAAATACACGACAAAAAGACGAAATGCTTGATCTCATTCTTCAGTATGCCGACAGTTCCATTATAACTGAGGATGTGATGATTCGAGCTATTGCTAACGTACGCCGGGGGGGGAAATTGTCTTGATATTCTTATTAAGCGAGCTGAAAAATCAATCATCACGGAGAGAGTTGTGACAGCCGCTATCAATAACGATACAAGAAGGGGGAATTATATTTCGGAATTTCTTCTACGGCAATGCCAACAGCCCATTAGAACTAGGCGCGAAGAGATTCGAAACCTAGCCCGTATCAGCGATCGAAGATGCGAGTTTGTTGAAATGAGACTACGCTTTCGACATGAATCGTATCCTCCTAGGAAGCGAGCTAGTTGTTCTGAAGCTACTCTGCTCGTATTTCTACTAGATCATGGTGCGACTATTCAATGCAATGATCGATTTGACGAAGAATTACTCGACACGGAGTATTATGTGAGCTGTCCAGAGGGCTCGGCCGGGATGTGGTCTTACTACTTTGAAGAATTCCGGTGGGGCGATCTTGACGGCCAAATAAGGATTAAGAACTGGATACGTGAGGTCCTGCAGGATATGGAAACAGTACAGATTAGTTTAAGTTAGTTAGAGCTCGAATAATAGCTACAAGCTCGGGATTCGGAGGGTTTCGGGGGTTTCTGACCCAGCAAACCTATCTGGTTTGGCTATGACGCACCCAGTTCTCTTGGCCGTGTGGGGTAGAGTTTTGGCGGGGTAAAAGACGAGAGCTCTTTAGATCTCTTAAACTCTCTGCTACCTAGACTACTAGTGGCACCGAACTGCCGAATCGGAGACACATTTAACAGAAAGTCTAGAGAGGGGTGATGAGGAGAATGAGAGTCCCAAGAGCTGAAACATTGGCATCCAGACGCAATGGCGGCCGCATCGTCAAATAGGTACAATAGATTAATTAGGTAGATAAAAAAATCAACCAGTTGGACAATATTTACAAGTTTATCTGAACGTATACTTGGATATTCGACTTGAACATTCATATCGCGGTCGGTAACCTCGTCTCGTATCGTCGCCGTTGTACCCCTCATCTACCTTAGGTAGGTATCAGTGCGTTAAAGCTCTTTATGTAGCTCCTCCCCCCCCCCCCCCCCCCACCATCTGTTTACTTACAGACCAAGTCCGGGTAATACCTACATCATCCTCGACCAAGAAAACACCAGACATCCCACAAGGAAGAGCAAGCCACCGACCTAGCCAGACAGATCGACAGCAAAGCAAAGCAAAATGGCCTTCGAAATCAAATCCCGAATTGCCACTTTCGGTGGGGAGCTCCTGAAGCTCTCGCACGCCTCCAGCGCAACCAAGACACCCATGGCCGTATCCATCTACCTACCTCCCGCCTCCAAAACCACCCGCGTGCCCGTTCTCCTCTATCTCTCCGGGTTGACCTGCACGCCAGACAACTGCTCCGAAAAGGGCTTCCTACACGCGGCCGCCTCGAAGCGGGGGATCGCAATAGTCTACCCGGACACCTCCCCGCGCGGCGCCAACATCGCCGGCGAAGACGACGCCTACGACTTCGGGAGCGGGGCGGGATTCTACGTCGACGCGGTCCAAGAGCCGTGGAGCAACCATTACAAGATGGAGACATACATCGTCTCGGAGCTCTTGACCTCCCTCTTCGAGGAGGATTCGTCTTCTTCTTCGTCGCCGCCTCCCGAGATAAACATCGCCGAGAAGCTCGACAAGTCGCGCATCAGCATCACGGGCCACAGCATGGGCGGCCACGGCGCGCTGACGCTGTACCTCAAGAACCCGGGCCTGTTCAAGTCCGTGTCGGCCTTTGCGCCCATCAGCAACCCGAGCCGGTGTCCCTGGGGCGAGAAGGCCTTTGCGGGGTATCTGGGGTCCGACGATAGAGAAGAGTGGAAGAAGCATGATGCGACGGAGCTCGTGAAGGCCGGAGGTTGGAAGGGGAAGGATCTCAAGGCCCTCATCGATGTCGGTACTGGCGATGACTTTTATAAGCAGGGCCAGCTGCTGCCCGAGAACTTCGAGGCTGCGGTCAAGGAGGCCGGTGTTAGTGGTGTCACGGTGCGGTATCAAGAGGTTAGTCTTGCTCGCTCGCTCTCTCTCTCTCTCCCCCAGTTCTCTCCTTTAATGAATTCTCGTTTCCGTGCCTCCCTATGAATTATATACTATTATGTTCAATACATCCCCCCCGGATCAAGGCGAGCAACTGAGAGTTCGACCCGCTGACTCATCGCAAACACAACCAGAACTACGACCACTCCTACTACTTCATCTCGACATTCGCCCAAGACCACGTCGAGCACGCGGCAAAGCATCTGTTCTAGTCTGATCAATAATCGCTGTCCGTTACAATGACCAGCCACAGAAACGGGTTTCATCCATCTAACCAACACAATCGTGAATTACAGAGAGAGGGGTTAAAAGTGATTATATACCAGCGTGATCGGACGAACACAAACAACGAACGCCTGCCTATCTCATATAATATGCGTGTTTGTAAATACAATCTACATCCATAAGTATCCAATACACGTGATTAGTCAGAATTCTTGTCATATCACAGTGCACATCCTCATCACCTTAGTTGCTCAGCATACACCCACAATTAGTGAACCCCCCTTCCCGGTATCAGAAAACATTATAGTATAAACGCCATAACTATGACTATGATCTGACTAGTACGATTGTGCAGTCACAGTAGCTATATGGGATATCATCACGCCAAGCCTCAACCCAACTCAACTCGACAGCAAGCAATAAAGGCAGACAGATGTCTCTTCCACACCAGATTTCCCCATCAAAATTCAGGGTTAGAAAAAAAGAAAAAGTAAGAAAAGAATAAATATGAAACCGAGATCAACTCCTCACATCGACTACTGGCTCACCTTCCTTCCCACCGCCTACATTTCTCTTGGCGTCAGTAGTGGTAGCATCTGCGCCCTCACGACGTATGCGATGGAACGCGAGCTTCTGGTACCTGGAAAGACTCTTCCACCAATGCTGACCGGCCTCGTGCTCGGCGACGCGCCCGAGGAGCTCGGCCGTCTTGACACGGACGTCGCGGTCCTTGTGAAACAGACCGAGCGCGAGATAGAACAGACCTGCGTGCGACTCGGGCGCCACTGTCAACAGTAGACAGATCTCGTCGTACGACCAGACCCACTTGGCGAAGCTCAAATACACGTCGCGGCTCTGCGCTGCCGTTAGCCGCTGCGTGCGCAGTCGGTCGTGCATGTGGTGTAGGTCGAGGCCCTTCAGGGGTCGGAGGGTGTATATCTGGGCAAGGTCCTGTACGATAGTTAATCGCAAGCTATGTGTGATAGTGATAGAGGTGGAGAACGAGTTGGGACTTACCTGGATAAAACTATAATAACTCCTCGTATTTCTCCAGCCCTCGATTCTATACACGTTTCCGGCCAGTTCCTTCTGCTTGGCCGTGTCATCTGCCCAGACAAAGCCGTGTCCGCCGGTGATTTGCTCATGCTCATCTCCTCCGACATGAAGCGCGCTGACACCGTATACGCTCTCTTCGAAAGCTGCAGCTATGCGAGTAAATCTCAGCACCCAGTCCCGCCACTTAGCTCGGATAACTCTTTCGCCATGCCTCGCCGCTATGCTCTTGAGAATGTCGTTCATGAACACTACATCTCCGGTCAGATCGGTAGCGGTACTAGAGGAACCGCCAAGCTGGCTCGCATAAGTCGGATTCTGCTGCTGGAAATAAACTAGGCCTTCCGTGACGGGTGCTTGCTCGATCTTGCTGCTGATCTTCATCCGCCCGCTGGGAAGGTCGCACAAAAGATCCCACCATTCCGGGTGCATCTCGAATGTGGGATTTGTGACACCGGCGATGAAACCGGGAACTTTTAGTAGATCATCAATCTTAGTGAGGTCAGTGTAAGGAAATGCGAAACGAGTAAAGCCCCTAAGCAAGCCACCAGACGCGAGAGCACAGGCTGCCAGCACAGCTTCCGCCACGTCGCCCGATGGCATGTTGTGTCCAAGGAAGATTATCCTCTTCTGCGTCAGCAGGGCGTTGGTTAGCACTACGATGGGATGAGTGCCGGGACCATTTGTCGTCAGGTGGGGATGCAAGGCAAAAGGCTGCATAGACTTGGCATGTGGATCGGAAAAATTCTGTATCAGCTTCACGAGGGAGAAATCACCAACTGTCTCCGGCATGATGGCCGTTGGGATCTTAACAGGAATGGGAATACCCTTGTACATAATCTTGCTCTCAAATTCGTGGGTATCTCGCGGTACAGAGTAGGCAGTTTGGTTCTCAAGATACGCTTTGGTCCCGGCGCGAGATATTCCTTGCGGCTTGGGCGGACTTTTACTAGCATCGAAGGGCGCGGCGACGGAATCGGCGCCATCCTCAGCAATCCGCCTTTGAACCATGCGCTCAAACTTTTCGACAAATAAATCTTTGTTGTCGCTGGACTGCAGCAGATACTTCTCCAGCAGACTGAGTTTGGGCATGAGAGAGAGGTCCATCTCATTGACGGCGTCGTAAAGCATGGACAAGGTTTCTGGTACCGGAGATTTGAAGTACTCCTCCAGTGCCAGTAAGAGAAGAGGCTAATGAATGGTTAGCTTTAACGGACAAAAGTGTACTCATACAGGAGCAGCATCGCTGAAAAACCTTGTAAATATGCAAGAAGGGGTGCCGAGTGCATATAGCCATAGCTTTCACTACAGCCCCCCGCTTCACTGTCTTATCATGTTTCGTGTACACCAAGTTCAAGACATAGATTAAAGGGGGTCCTTCCCCTCCTTCTGGTTCGTCGTCCGTCGAATCTTCATCATCTCGGTCATCATTCTCGTCTTCGTCCCTATCATCATCGTCTTCGTGGCTATCGATCTCGTCGTCGGTCAGGTCTCCCCTGTCGTTCAAGATTCCAGCTTGTCTATCTCGTCTCCTTTTCCTCCGTCGCCGCCGAGCCTCTTTCTGTTTTTGTTCCTGCTCCTCTTCCTCCTGATTCTGGTCCTTGTGCAGAAAGAAGATGGTCCAGTCTTGATTGCGCGCATGAGCCTGGTCTGGTAGCATTAGCTCAGCCAACATATGTTCGTCACCAGTGATGGCGACGGGGAACTGGTGCTCCATAACGGGGCCGCGGTCGATATTGAAGGAGGCCACCAGGATATACTCGACATGGTTCTCGGAGGACTCTCGCGGGTACTGGGATCGCAGCTTTCTCGGGGATTTGGACATGGGATGGCTCCTTGCCAGGATGGATGTTGATGAGTCTTCCGAGACGACGGTCTGACTAGCGTGGGATGAAGTCTTCGAGTTGGAGCTCGGGTGGGACATGCGGTCTGCCTCTATCGTAGCAGGCTGAGGAGAGTGGAAAGAACGTGAAGGCGGCGAGACACCGGAAGCGGAGTTGGAGCGTGACGAGGATGAAAGGGATGTGCGCTGGTTTCCGCCAACACCCAGTCCAGAGCTGGAGCTATTGGCGAAGGATTGATTGGTATTGGTTCGCGTCAGGTACGGCCGGGCAGTCTGCGTCGAAGCCATGGTGGTGAAAGACACGCCAGAGGGCTGTGAAGCTGTATGAAAGTGAAGTCCGAGTCTCTTCCGATGCGCCTCCGGGCGTCACGAACTTGGCGCCGAATGCAGACACAGGCACCTCGCTACGGCGACAAGTAATCATCCAATGGAGCGCAACGATTGACAATGTCCAAGATAGCTAGCATGGGACAGCCCAGCCAGTCGGATTCGAAATGGAGGCTGTGACAGAATATGCAGTGTCGAGAATCAGGAATCCTGCGTCAAGAGATGGGTGAACCGGGATTGACGTACTTTGTATACACGGAAGATTGAGAGAGAGATAGAAGATGTGATTAAAAGAGGGCTCTACATGGCCATGATGATGGATCTTGCTTTTTACGGCGGCGTCATGTTTCAAGGCTCGGCTTTTGTGTCGTGATCAGGGGCAAGTCTCGCTTCAGACGGTGTGGTGGGTGGTAGACAAGAACGACCCGCTACCCCCACGTCAAAGTGCTGAAGCTTCCAAAAGGGGGAAGGTTCGAAGGTGTAAATGGCTAGGGAAAGCACCCACTGTTTGATCTACTACGGTCTCTGACCCTCTCATCCACAATATCAGTTACCCCCCATTTTCTCCAAGGTTAACCCGACGATGGGGACAGTATGCTCCTGTCAGGTGGTCAAGTGCTTTAACTTAAGTATCTTTTAAGCTGAGATGCCTCAAGCCTCCTGCTAGAGTTTTCTTAAAGACTTGAAACCTACTGTTCTGCTGCGTCACGGTCAGCTCTAGCCTATCGAAATTCCTACCATAGGCAGGGCATTCCGAACAAAACTCCGCACATGTAGCCGCCTGTATTGTAGTGGCGTATCTCTTAAACTTGAATAAAAGATTTGTTTCGAAAGGTATTTCAATGAAAACAAGACCTTTACAATTATCCGACTTTAATTATTATACGGGCCAGCATTTTAATTTTTTTCCCTTTTTATTCAAAAGAGTTATTAATGGTTAGCGGAGTTTTGGTGGTGCTTTGGTGGTGTCTGGAGTTTTGGAATGCCCTGCATAGGCAACAAGCCACCCACATGCGCTAGTCAAGCATGCCAAGAACTCTTCATCCAAATCAGGAAATTTCCCAAACGTCACTAAGAAATGACTTACAGTTAGGTACATACTATTATCGAGAATAAAAATCAGGCTAGACAACACACGCATATTTTATTCAACTACTCTTTGTTGATTATTACAGCTAAGTTTACGAATCGAGCAAGATCGCGGTTGTCGATTGTTATAAAACTTCGCTTGTTTAGGCAGTAATTCTTCCCACGTCGTAACGCAAACAGGACTCCGCCAATCCGCCTGAACACATTTTAATACATTTATACTAGGACCTTTCTTTCCCTGTACTTGAAAACCAACGGCAGAAGACATGTTGCAAGACCGAAAACGAAGTAAAACAAGCCCTACTTGTTGACCTCGTCATACTTTCCTACAAACGAAGCGTCGGGTGATGAATCGCGACTGCTCCCGTCGGGTGATGAATCGCGACTGCTCCCGTCGGGTGATGAATCGCGATTGCTCCCGTCGGATGATAAATCGTGATTGTCGTCGAAAAAGCTCTTCGCTGCTGCGGAAGTAGCTGATGCAAACGGTTTGTTCGACGAGCCTAAGGGATTATAAGGCTTGGTATCGGCTTCCACGAACATAGTCCAAGCGACTAGCTCCCTGAACTTTGCGTCCCGATCATTCGAAGTTGGAACCTTGTCTATAACTTGCCGAATAGAGACTTGAATACCATAAGGCGCACAAAAGCAGGCTTCAATAACGCGAACCTTGGTATTGATAAAAGATAGCAAGAAAACCTAGTATAATTAATAAAAGCTTAATATAACAAAGCAGGCAAGGCTTTATTTACATTTCGAAGCTTGCATGAGTATTGATTCTCGATCTCATGTATACTAGCAACCTCAAGTAAAGATAAGAGGGCAAGCACCTCGCTACGCAGGATTTCGTTCTCTGTGACCTCTCGCTTCCCTTGGTAGGTAACAATTATGGAACCGTAGCAGCGCGTGGTTGAAAACAGCAATGCGGTTGCATGCCACCACAACGGATTCCTTTCGCCTACAAGGAGTAACTCCTGTACTTCGTAGTTCGGGGAATACCTAAAATAATCAGCAAAAACAAAAACACAGAAGTAGAAACACGTTACAGCAACTTACGTAGCCGGACTGAAGCCTGCGCACTTAATCTCTTTCTTACTACCATTCTGAGAGTCATCCCTCACCTGAGTAAGTATATCGCAAGCTTTAGTAACCGGACGAGCCCACCAGATTAGGGCGTCGTTGGTCGGCGCTGAAAAAGTGTAGGGGTAAAGGCTGGCCTTCTCTTGAAGCATTTCATCAAAAATGTTTTCTGGAAGTGGGTTAAATGCGCAGCGGAAGTTTGCAGTACTAATAGAGAATGTGGGATTTTTGTATGGCAGACATAATACGGTTTCCTCTTTTGGGAGGTTTGCGACGGCTTGTATCATCCGACGAATGTTGATTAATATGCTCTTCTTTTCCTCGAGGTCAATGCGCATTGCATCAGAGGAATGAATAGAAGGCGTCTCGGGGGCATTGTCGTATGTCATAATTGAAATGGATGCTCATAAATACAAGACGCATGCGTGTTAATAAGTATTAGAGTTAGAAAGCGAAATGTTAAAGGAAGAAAGGAAGAAAGGAAAATGCAAAGGAAAAGGTAGGGTATGACGATTAATATATTAACTCTACTACTCTAACGACGTTACCAGTGGTAACCGCGCTAAGCAGGGTTCCTAGAGCCAAGGGGCCAACCAGGTAATAGTGGAGTCAGTTCTGCAGCGCCGAAAAGGGCTAAGTTATTATTACTTCATAGAAAGTGCCCGATACTATCCCTTTCTCGGCTCCGTGACATCTGGTGGAGTACAAGTTACTCACTCCTGCCTCGCCTGCCTCCCTTCCTGTTTTCACTTATCCCTACGGGCAAGGATTAAATGACCAATCAGGTTGGGCTAGGTATGCTTCCTCACAAGTCACAGCCTCACCGGCTACATCGCAACAGATCACAGCAAACCGCATTTCGGCTAAATGGAACAGCAACCTAGAAGGTGTGTAAATGAAGATTGTTATTGGTGGGGGAGATGCACTGATCGAAATAGCAAACCATGTTGTGCTTGAGTGTTTGCAATCGCGTGCGATGTAGTGTCACAAGGGCTAGAGTACTAGGGCTTGGAAGGGTAGTCGATATTGCAATAATCTTCTTGGACATTAAGGAGGCATAGAAGTCTAAGTTCCTTTCTCGAGCCTAGCGGCGAATCTAGAGTTTTTATACACGAATTAGTTCGCTCTTTGCGAACCAGATCACTCCAGATAATCCTAATCGAGTAACTCTAGATCATCAGGAACAAGTCCATATTGCAATTATCGTGTTAGCAAACATAATATGCAGGAATGAATACGCCTTGTAGATTGAGTACGGGATACTGCCGACTAGACCCTGGTATACGGGTAGTTGCATTACCCTACCGAAGGCCGGTTCCGCGTGACATGTAGCTTGTAGGAAATGCTACAGTTGGGATGTACTCTTGGGCTCCTACAGGTTCATCAACGAGGTCGTAATCCGGCTCAAATCTGCATGACACACCAGTTACGATCCATTGTGGTTTAATGTATTTGCGATGGGACTCCATTATTTATTGTCTACAGCATTTACAGCAACTGTTGTAAACACCTTTAACCTTTAATATTTATACACGAATTGCCTGCTTTTATAAGTACTTTTAACTTTTGTTTCTTATCTTCTCTTTAAGTAGATTTTATTCTCTTAATAAGGGAATATTAATGCTTAAAACTTTTTAACTTATTAACTTTTAAATAAGTGTTAATTAATTTAAGGTTAATATAAAAAGAAGTTATATCATTTATAAAATAAAATAATAAATAAAAAAAAGTAAATTAATAATATAACACTTATTATAATTATAAGTTAAAGTTAATAAGGCTATGCTTTATTATAATTATTATATTTATAATTAATTTAACATTTTATAATAAGCATATAATGTTTATATTAATTATTATATTAATTATTACGGCTATATATATTATGCTTATAAAATTTACTGCGTAAATTTTATTATTTTAGTTATAAGTTAAAGTTAATAAGGCTATGCCTTATAATAACCACTGCACCCGTAATTAATTTAATAAGCATTATATGCTTACATTAATTATTACATTAATTATTACAGCTATATATATTATGCTTATAAAATTTACTACGTAAATTTTATTATTTTTAATTGTTTACTTATAAAGTTTATATAATATAGCACTTATTATTAAAGCCTTAACTTTAATTTAATTTAACGTGTAATAATTCTTAGTTTTTTACTTATAAATTTTATATAATATAATATTTATTATTAAAGCTTTAACTTTAATTTAATATAACATATAATAATTATAATAAAAAGTTTATTAATATTAAAGAAATATAATATAAAGTATTTTTTATTATATAATTTAATATAATATAAAGCTTAAATAAATTATTATTATTAAAAACAGCTTTATTTTTAAATTAAATGTATATATTAATAAAGCTTTATAATATTATTAATTAAAATAAAACATTAAAATTAAAATTATATAATTTTAAACTTATAAAAATCCTTTTAATTTATTATATTTTAAAGAATTAATTTAAAACGTTTTAAGTAATTTAAAGGATATATTATATTTATTAACTTTTTTTTAAAATAAGTAAAGTAAAGTTTTATATAAATAATATTTAAAACAGATTTTAAGATTATTTATAAAAGGTTATAATTAAATAATAGTTAAAAAACTTATTATTTATTAAAATATATAAAAAATAAAAAAGTAATTAAAAAGGAATAATAAATATATAATTATATATATAATAAGTTTATATAAATTTAATTTAAGTTTATATAACTTAATTTATAATATAATTTCTTTTTTTTAAATAAACTTTAAAAATTGTTTATTATTAAGCTAATTATTTATATTTAAAGTTATTTAAATTATATAGCTTTTATTTAAGTTTATTATTATAATTATTTATATAGCTTTTTATTTTATTTAAATTATTATTATTATATAATTATTAAATAATATAATAATTATAAATAATAATATTATAATTAAATATATTAATTTTATATATAAAGACTTTAAGTTTAAAAATAAGAAAAATATAAATTATAATATTATATATAAATAATTTATATGCTTATTAATAAAAAGCTATTTAAAATTTAATTAAAATAAGTTTTATTAATATATTTATTATAATATCTTTTATTAAAATTAAAATTTAAGTTTTTAATTTAAATTAAAATTATTTATAAATTTTAAGTTATAATTTTAATATATTTTAATTAATTGCTTTATTATTATTTAAACAGTTTTTTATAAAATGATTAATAATAATAATATATATTTATTTAAATAATTATTTTAATAGTTTTAAAGCTTTAAAATATGTTATATAAAATTTATTTAGTTTTATTAAAACGTTTTTAAAGCTTTTTATAAAATATTAAATTATTTAAGTTATATTTATATTATAAAATTTATTATTATAATATTTTTAAATTTTTATATATTTTTAATTATAATTTTTATTTAATTTAAAACTTTAAATTTTTAATAATATTATTAAATAATAAATGCTTTTATATTTATTTAAAAAAAAAGTTTTTAATAATTTTATATAATTAATTAATATAAAATAAATTATTATTTTAAATAATTTAAAAAAGTTTAAAATATATTTGTGCTTTTTTTTTTAATTTTAAAAAGCTTTATAAATTTTAATTTTAATTATAAAATTAATATTTAAATTATAAATTTCTTTTTAAAAAAATAATTTATTAATTATTTTAAAGTTAATTAATTATTTAGTTTATTAATTTATTATATTATACGTTTTTAAATTTATATATTTTATAATTAATAAATAAAGTTTAAGTATTTAAAATAAAATAAAACATAATAATTTATTAAAAAAAATAAATATAAAATTATTTATAAAATAAATAATATTTATATATATAAGTTTTATATAATAAATAACATTAAATGTTACTTTTATAAAAGGTATTATTATTACCTTTTATATTTAAGCATTAAACCTTTTAAAAGTCTTTATTAATAGTTTTTTATGTTTTTTTTTATGCTTTTTTATATAATATTATTTTATAAAATAATAATTTATTTAATTTAACTTTTATGATTTTATTTTTTTAAATAAAATAAAATAATATAAAAAAACTTATTTTAATTTTATAAAATAATAAGCTAATAAATTTATAAGATAATATTAATTATAAATAATTTATTATAAAAATATAATTAAATTAATAATTTAAAG
>MU279072.1:0-227846 GCA_022385715.1 Xylaria cubensis | reverse complement strand
TTTAAAGTATAATAAATTAATAATAAAAATAACTTAGCAAATATATTTATAAAGCGTATTTTAAACTAAGCGCTAAAAACTTTAGTTTTTATAAACAAGCTATTTATATAAATTAAAGCACTTATTAAAAAATTATAAAAATATTATATATAATAGTTTAAAACTAATAACTTAAAATATTATATATAATAATTTAAAATTAATAGCTTAAAATATTATATATAATAATTTAAAATATTATATATAATAGTTTAAAATAATTATAAAAATATATATTATATATAAAAAAAATTAAGAAGTAAAAAATATTAAAAAGAACTTTTATTTATATTTTAAAAAGCTAGCTTATATAACTATTTTTTTTTTTTATTATATAACTTTTAAAAACTTAGCTATAAGCTAAATAATAAACGCTATAAAAGCGTTAAATATATATAACATAAGCGCTGCTTTAAAAATTAAACATATAATAATATGTATTAAATAGCTAATTGTTATAATTAATATAATTATTATATATATTTTTTATATAGCTTAAAATAAGCATAAAAATATTATAGCTTTATATAAGCAATATATAAAAATAGCTTTTATAATAAATAAACTTTGCTTATATATTAATAAAATTATTATTTATAAATATTTTAAATATAACGTTTATTAAAAGCGTTATAATAATAATTTTTTTTTTTTATTATTATATAATAAAACTAATTAGCTAAAAATATTTATATAAAAAAAAAATAATAAAAATATATATATATTTATATAAAAAGTTTATATAAATATTTAATAAGCTAAAGTACTTATAAGTAAACGATATATTTTTATAATATTGTTATTAATTATATAAAAAAACTAGTTAAATTAGTTAATATTATTAAATAGCGGAAAAGTAAAGTATAAGCGTATAAAAGCAGCATTAGTAAATATAACAGCAGCAAAAAAAGGAACAGCTATATTAATAATAATAATAATAATAACGCTATATAAATTATTATTAATATAACGTTTATAATAGCTAAAAAATATTATATATAAAAATAAAAATAATAATAATAGTAGCGGTATTAATATTATTGCTATTATATTATTGCTGCTATAATTGCTGCTAATATTATTATTATTATTATGTAATAGCTATTATTTTAAAGTTAGTATAATTTTAAAATAATAGCGAAAGCGTACGTATAGTATATATATATATGTATGTATGTTTATATATATATAACAAAAAAAAAAAAAAAAAAGCAAAAGAAAAAACCGTACAAAAAGATTTTATTTATATATAAAAGTTAAATCTTATACTTTTTTTTTAATAAAAAAATACGTACAGAAAGTAATTATAGCTTTATTTTTTTTTTTTTTTTATATATAAGCTATACTTATAACATATTAATTATTATTATATAACTTATATATAATAAGCAAAATAAAGTAGTTATTTAAAAGTTAATAGTTTAATAAGCTATTAGATAATTATATTAGTTATAAAATAATTATATGCTATAGCTTGTATTTTTTTTTACGTTTGTTATTTTTAATTTTTATTTTTATTAAGCAGTTATATAAAAAAAGATTATAATTAAAAAAAAAAAAGCTAATATTAAAATATTAATATTAATTATATATAAAGCTTTTTATACGACTGCTTAGCTAAAACTATTTATTTAATTAATAAAGCGGTATATGTATGCAGAATTCTTTTTATAAAAAGGAATTCTATGTACGGAAGCCCTGCTTTTACTTTTAATAAAAGAGAGGATTAATATACGCAGTATTTATTCTTAAAACCTTTGATTTACGTACGATATCGTACCCCCTGGCCACTTAACAAAAACTAATGTTGTACTGGGCATACGAACGAAGGCAGGGCTCCGCGGCAATATATGCTATATTGTA
Source organism: Xylaria cubensis (assembly GCA_022385715.1). Taxonomy (NCBI): domain Eukaryota; kingdom Fungi; phylum Ascomycota; class Sordariomycetes; order Xylariales; family Xylariaceae; genus Xylaria; species Xylaria cubensis. The sequence continues at coordinate 225,944 of MU279072.1, read as the reverse complement.
CTAAAAATCTAAGGTAAGGAAAAAAGGAAAGAAAAGAAGCTATTTTACAAGATCGCGCAGTTAAGTGTATGTGCGCGGTACAGTGAATGTAAGCGGTGTAGACTGGCAGTATTGGCAGTATGGTGGGGCTAGTGTGGGGCACAGCCACCACACAAGCCGCCATGCTGTCACTACTAATATAAAAGCTTAAATAATATGCTTATTATAATAAAAAATATGTTATTAATCTTGTTATATTATAAATTATCTTTTTTTTTTAAATTTAACTTTGTTTGCTTATGTGGTTGTGGAGTTATGTGGTTTTTCTTGTAAATACCTGCGTTTTAGTGGGTGTCCGGAGACTTCCTGGACCCCACTGTACATGCCTGGCAAGATCTATCTATGGAGGGGGGCAGAGCCGTCTTCCCACGTCATTAGCAGCAGCTTGCTTATTAAGAGATATATGCACTGAAGGAGGGATGGCTGGGATGTTCCAGGTCAGGCTAGGCGACGAAAGAGGCCTGCTTGATAAGGAAGGTCGCCCAATACCGACTCGGAGGGGCCATTGTACGATACGCTTGCCTGGCTGCCTGGGCTGCCTGGAGATGTGTGTACACTACGTTTATACAGTCTCGGCATTTAGTGACAGTACTGTATATCGTAGCATTGCTCCTTGACCCCCACTTACCGACCAACAAGTAAGTATCGTAGTACTTAGGTATGAGCAAAAAGATTACCATACCTACTTGTAGGTTGGGTTGGTCCAGAATCCCAAATAATGAAAGAATAGCGAAGAGGGTCAAATAACCATACGGAGATGGCTCTACATAGGACAAAGGTCATCATCCGCGTTAAAGACTAAGTTGATGATTTCAAAGTCCGCATGTATGCATAACTCCTCGTTGTCATCACCTACACTTTGCTAACATCATGCTTATGTTGGAATTACTTTTACTTGACTCCGTCTCAGTCACGAAGATCCATGGTCACCAGTAGCAAGACAGTTCCAGAATCGTTGTCTTCGTTGTACGCTGTCTTGGACACGAAGCTCAATGAGCAATCATACATAAATATATCGTCATAAGGTAGAATTGTTACTGGACGTGACAGCTTGACAAGTGCGAATGACAAGGTCTAACTAGTACGTAGTATGTGGAGACTAAGCTGTTCGGGGTTTCCGTTCCCTTTTTCAATACTGTAGGTAGTATAACTTAACATTAGCAGTTCATGCCGTATGAGTAGACAGTCGAAGGAGGCCCCGAGGGTACGGTACTAATAAATAAGCGCCAAGTGAGACTTGATGGAGCAAATGGGCTGTTCGGTGTGCAACTTGTCCCGACAGTGAGATCCCGATCTGTCCATGCAAGATGCCTGTGGACGGCAGCATCGATTTGATTTGAACCTCAGCGCAGAAGGACGGCAAGTCCGGTCAATACCCGACTACAGAGGTCGACGATACAGAAGAAATGCCGGGCGCAGAGTAATGAGATTAAGCGATATTCAAGCAACGTTCAGGCGTGGCAGGTCGCACAAACGCGTCAACTAATGATGATGAGTAAAGATTTGTACATAGAATATCCACTTTTCAGTGCATGTTCGACACAGGCTTCGATTGGGCTTCTATGAGGGTTCTCGAAGCATTCCAAGAACGCCGAGCACGCGCCGTGTGGGCACAAGCTGGTAAGGCGGGAGAGCTGCAGGGGGTGACCCGGACAGATGCAGGAAGAAAGCAGCCAGTCATCTCGCCATGTTCCTTGAAGCTAGAGGTTTGCTTACGATGCAGCCACATAGCGTAATCAAAGGCCTTCCAGGGACTGAGTCGGGGCTGCATGCTTAGTGGCTGGAATCCTCCGAAACAACCTTATTAGCCCGCACCCAATTCGTTGGTTACAGGCAGGTATTTCGTTTTCTGTGCTATGTAGCACATCGCTGTCCGCGATTGTGGGTTCGCGCGAATGAGCCTGCAACCCCATGTGTGATGAGATGGACCGAAAGGTACAATACAAGCTTTGCTAGGAGGTGACGGACATGTGTGGTAATAGAGGCCAAAGCGAAAGCGAAAGTCAAAGTTGAAGTCAAAGTCAAAGTAGATAAGAAAGGATGGAATGTGGATGCTGAAACGGCGCAGAGGATCTGTCGTCAGCCGCAAGGGGCACCTACAGCATGTAAGTAGTTAGTACCTACTGGGTAACATTCGAAGCTGTTCGGCTGTCTGGGCACATGCACAATTTACAGTAGGTAGGATATCTATCATCATTCCCATTCCAGCTCGATGAAGCTGCAGTCCATCCCAGGCCGATCGGTCTTTGATGATTGGAAGCCAGTACGATAGAAAGACACATTCCAACCAAGCAGCAACCAAGACGATGCGATGCGATGCGATGCGATGCGATGCGATCATGCAAAGAAAAACTTTGGCAGGTTTTCTTTCCCTCGCTCGATGGGATGAGCATGTGTGTGAGACATGGTGGCATCCGAAATACCTCCTACCTCTAAGGTAAGTAAGTTATCGTAGCAAGCACTTGGATAAAAAGGCAAAGTTGTTAAGGTACTACCCCTGGAATACTATGACTGGTACTTGACTGCCATGGCGTTCTCGTGTCCACTGCACTAACCCAGAAATGGTTAACAACTTTCAAAAGGAAGGTTCCAAAGTCTCGTACAATACTGCTAGAAGCCTGGGCATTGCATAATTTGAAAGTGGACAGAACTGCCAGCCATATTAAGCCCCCTTCCCCAGCTGCCTGGGTAGAGCTACGCTGCTACTGGCATTTGCTAATTTTTATATATGTTGTACTCCCATTTTTGCTAGGGCTTTGCGACCTACAAGTGCTAGATAGCAAAAAATAAAGTGGATAAGTAGCCTGTTGTGCCACTTGCCCTTGTACACCGGCACTGGTTACGAGTATCTCGCTAACAGTCGCCCGTCGCTCGCTGTTACTGTTGTTGCGACACAGTGAACGTTCAACCACACCCCAAAACCTTCCCTGGCCCGCTGCTACCCAAGGTGCGGACAAGACAGTAACTGCCTACTTAGCACGCGCTCTAGTTCTTCACAACTCACTCACTCAACTCATTGACAGTTTCTGTTCCGTCCGTCTCTTCTTCTCTCTGTACATACTACCTCTGTCCATCTACCGCCTCCCGGCTTATTTTTCTTGCGCCCAATCCATATTGGTTACCTGACACACTTAACTTACCTTGCATTCTGGACCAAACAACCTACAATATCTACCTACCATTCGCTTGTCGAGTCGGCGTCTCACCTATCTACAACGCCATCACTGTCTAACAATCTCACCTATTCCGTCGCGATTCGTATCAGCCGATTTTCCTCGCCTTCCCTCCGGCAACACCATTGATATATACCTTGCACCTACTTAAGTTCGCCTGAGAGCGTGCGTCACGGTGGTTTCCCATCATAATTCCAGTTTTTTTTTTATACTTTCGCAAATCCATAGTCTTCCAATTTGTCGACATTCCCTCGACCTTGCCATTCTCCTCGCCGCTCAGTTACCACAGCACCGGCTCTTTATTGCAGCGCCTCAGAGTCCGCCCAAGCGATAGCATTTTGTAGTGCAGCACTCCGTCTCAAATCCTCTGTTCGAGTGTCTGCCTGCTGGCTTTAATATCCTAGTCGGCGCCTTTACTCGTTCCTAACAGGTTTCCTATGTTGATCTCGACCTCCTCCGTTATATATCCACTGGTCGCTTTTTCTGTCGCATTCTCGGTAACCGCCCGCTTTGCTGGCCATACTACTTCCGGTATTGGATGCTCGGTAATTTTGTCTTGGGACCATCGTCATTGGTAGCCGATCGAGATTTTGCCCGAGTCTCTTCAGTTTCACATTGCGCGCCGACCGATTGCTGGACGTCGTACACGAATTCGCGAACCCCCTGATAGACGGTCGCGGGCTGAGACATCTTGCTGATCAGCCACTACTAGTTCACGCGAGTTGTCTCTCGTCTCCCTTGCATAATTAGCTCCCGTCATCGCTGGTCAGTTTCTGTCTATCCAACGTCTATTTGCGGCGACAGTCCATTTCTAGGTGGAAGCGCTCCAGTCGCAGGACTGGATGCCACGGTCCGCCATCATGGAGAGGAATACCTGCAATGTCATTTATGTAGACCGAAACGTCTACGAGGATCGATCAATCGAGTCGCCCGCGGAATTACTCGAGACAGGAGACCTGCAGGCTAATTTGAAGCTGCTATTGGACGCCTTTGGCCATGGTGAGTTCGTGAGACGTAATCACCATACATTGTTTACTAACATCACATGCTGTAGTATACTCATGCAGAAATGGCGCCCAGTGCTTAGAGAGACTCATCCATTTACACGATGCTTCAATAGCCGAGCTGAGGCCAACGCTTATATTCATAGATACGCCACACAATGAAGTGCCACCTGAGCTGCCTCCTGTGTCACGCGACCCCTCGCCTTACGCTGTCATTCCCTCTACCGACGAGATAGAGGATGGTTTAATAAAAGACTTATATGGAATTGGCCTACTAGAGAAAATCGTATACGAGACACAATTGAGGAGCCTTTCGAAATTGGTCATGCCTATCCCGATCGTTAGTTCCCCCTTGTTACGAACCCCACCAGCAATGGGAGGAAAGAATGAAGAATCATTGCAGCCTGCATATGCCGAGTATCTCGCAGAGTCCCAGGAATCCTCTACCAATTCGTTGACGAGTCGCGCTCTGCTGCGAAGGTGTCTCGATTCGGGTGCCGTAGATGTTATGGCGAGCCCGCTCCATGTCAAATCTCTCACGACGCTCGAGGTTCACGCATACCGGGCTCACAAAGAAGTTGTCAGGGATCAACAGGCATTCGCAGAGATCCGCAAAGGCCGAAAACGATCTTGGGTTGGGATCCACGAGGAAAAGCCATTTGCATATTTGAGGGAGGCCATGGTGTCAGGCTTGATGGGTGGTATCTGTCGCTCAGGCGAAGAGAGCGAGAGTCGTATCTCTACTGTAAAGATTGATGTCTCGTCCAAGCATCGTTCTGAGATTGAAGAGGCGTTAGGGAAATGGCACTTCTGTGCCCCTCGCTTTGACGACGACTCGTTGCTCATCGCGGCAACACTGATGTTCAAGCATGCGCTAGACATGCCAGAACTAGAGAAGTGGCGGCTATCAACAGGTAAACAACATCTCGCGACATAAAAGACATCGGCCTTTTTTTTGGTTGCATCGCTCGGCTAACATAGACGCAGATCAGCTGACGACGTTTCTTGTCGCATGTCGCGCAGCGTACAATCAATTCGTTCCGTATCACAATTTCCGACATGCTGTCGATGTGCTGCAGGCTACATTCGATTTCCTTGTCCACATCGGAGCTTTGCCGCCGTATGGTTCTGCATCACACTCGTCTACTACAGACGTATCTCCAGTCACATCTTTGCTTAAACCATTCGAAGCTCTGGCGCTTCTTGTTAGTGCTATTGGTCACGACGTGGGTCACCCGGGTGTCAACAATGGGTTCCTTGTCGTCCTCAATGCCCCTTTGGCTCAATTATATAACGATCGGTCTGTTCTTGAATCGTTTCACTGTGCGGCCTATTCGCAGATTCTTCGAAGGCATTGGCCCCGAGTGTTTGAAGACACAAGAATGCGCACTTTGATGATTAGCTCCATTCTAGCAACGGATATGGGCCTACATTTCGACTACATGAAGAGATTGTCTGATCTTCAAGACAAATTGAAGTCGGAACCCAAGATTGATCAGTGGTCCGAACGCACGCTCGAGGACCAGAAGGCCTTGATATGTTCATTGTTGATTAAATGCGCAGATATCAGCAATGTAGTAAGTAGCATATCCACATGTGAAAAGGAGCATCGTAGTCTAATCCTCAATTCTAGGCTCGCAGATATGATGCTGCTCTTCAGTGGATGAACATTTTGTGCGATGAGTTCTCTAGGCAAGCTGCGATGGAAGAAGAGATCGGGATCCAATCATCGCTCATCACACCACCGAAGAAAGATTTCATGTCACTTGCTCAGGCGCAGCTCAAATTCGTGAAACTATTCGCCATCCCACTGTTTCAAGGCGTGGCCGACCTGCTACCTCAGATGCAATATACCGTCTTGGAAATCGAGAAGAATACGCATCATTTTGAGAAAGCAGTTGAGAAAATCCCGACCATGGCGGAAGAGAGGATGAAACTGTTTACTCAGCAACCTCTTGACTGCGACATCATGAGGCTAGTCAGGTGCTTGGCCCTGAATGAGGGACATGCTATCATTGGTACGGAAAAAGTCGAGCTAGTTCGAATTCCCACGAACCATGCCGAGATGATGGAAGCTAGCTCTGCCCCCCCTGGCAAACTGAGCCAAGTTCCTGCTATGCCACTTCAGTACAAAGAAATTAGTGGCATCGACACTTCTTCCGACTATGTAGCAGATTTTGCTTCTCACGAGGACAGATTCGTAGGCCGGCACAGTGGGAAGCAATGCTCGAGTGACACAACGGAGGGGAGCAACTCTGCCCCATGTTCCGGCGACTGGCAGTCCCAAGCTACAAGCGCTACCACTGGTAAAATGCCGCTCTCTCCGAGTACGCAAGGGACGAGTATTGTTAGCCAGGACTCCTCGGACCGGCCATCAAGCGATCCAACAACAACGGTGACGGCTCCAGACTCGTCTCGCACTACAACACCGGTTGCAGCAGTAGATCCGACACATGCCTCGGAAGAAGAATCGAATGGTACCCTAAAGCCCGATGGTACTCTCAAGAAAAAGACGAGCCGTTTTAGGATGAATGTCTCGACGTTCTTCAGACGAAATAAAGGCGCGGGTTCTCCTGCTTCTGGCGGATCGGGTAGTTGACGGCGTAGCTCGATTGAATTCACGATACCGAAGCATTAACACCTCATCGACGTGCTTGATGGTTTGATGAGGAAAACCTGTTGCCATTACGATCTAAAGTATTATGATACCCAAATAAAATAGAAGTTACGGGCGGCGAAAGGAACGAGCAGCAATTGTACAGGGCCGGAACAGGATTGGATGCATGCTTGTTTCTACGTACATATTGTATATTAGCGTTGGGAGGGACAAGGACCCCGGCAACGCCAGGGATCGTCTGGCCAGACGCATGGAAGATGTTGCGACGATGCCGGAAAAGTGATTAAAATAGCATTGTTACTGGCTGCATACACGGCGTTCAGGTATTCACACGGTTGACAAGGATCAGCTCCCGTTGAACCGAAGTTGCGTGTGGGAAGGGGGAAAGAAACGGCGGAGTTCATAGTATAGGAAGGGCGGTTGGTCATGATTTTCGAGTGATACCTCTTCATCTGGCAGAAGCCCGAATTGCAAATGCAGGCCTATTCCAAGAGCGGATGCTCGCAAAGTACGGGATATGATCCATTGAGGTATTGTGCATTCTGCGTGCTAGTCACGTTGTTGTCCGCCGTGAACTACCTTTAACTAAACACTGCTAGATGAAACAATCGGGCTTAAGTTTCCAGGTCAAGGGACTGTTCAAATTTGCACTTAATGATAGTATACTCTCCCATTATTAGTGATGGCCCAGAGGTTTACATTACGGGAATGTGTTGCAGATTGGCACAGACCTACAGATAGCAAATGTGCGACGAGCTCAAAGAGACGGGTTGGTAAATCATGATGACCTCGACCTCTCGCCTCTTACTCAAGGATATCTTATCTCCTGGGTTGGTGATGAGGGAAGACGTGCATGATATATCGTCATCCAGCCCATAAACAACCATGAATCCAACTTGCTCAACGCCACCAAGTACGGCAAGCGAGCCGCGTGAAGCGCGCATCTAGTTGTTCTTGGCAGCGATTCATGGTATTGAGGGGGATGGGCTACTAGCCTCCTTGCCTCCTGTCAGGAGATAACTCGAGGTTTCAATGAACAAACGGTTTCACAGGTAGGCTAAGCAATGCATGTTCGTGATTGGTCGACTATGCAACTACTAGTGCTCATTGACATCATCTCCCACCTTACTTACATGTCTAGGTGCTATCTGCTTGCTGTGGATCTGGTGATATCGGTTTGGTTTCAAGAGATTGCGATCAATGACTACAACCTCGATATTTCGTAGTTGGTTGTATTAGCAAGCCCAAAGCTAGACTAGGTAGGGTAGGCAAGTAGCGTATATATATCTACTTGTTGTTGCGCCGGTGTTTCTGTCGTCTCTTGTCGAGACCTTGAAATGAGTCAGGGGAGAAAGCCCGAGACAATGTAGGCTCATTCATAACATAACTTGTCGCCTAGGCTCATAAGAGCTTTATTTGTCTATCTATCTAGTCTAGGCCTGGGCATGATTATCAGTCAATCCCCACGCGTTTGGGTGATTAGAAGCTACGGAATGCCACATCCGTGGGCGCATCTTGCATGTCGATAGCTAAAGAAAAACCCTGTTACAGTGATTGCCGCTAAAGCACGCTGGATGAATAAAAAGACAATAATAATAGTAATGATACCTATTCTTATAGGTGTGCTTACATATAGGTATCTTGAGAAAAAGGCACTTCACTCAATTGCCATCGTACCATTACCTGATAAGACGCCTATCAACTTGCAGTTTAGATATCTGAATACCAGTAGACATTTGCCCCGTTGTGCATTATGAAAGGTTGGTACAGTGGGGTCCAGGAAGTCTCCGGACAGCCCATTTTAACGCGTATAAACCTTTAAACCAGTATAAAACCACAACGCTTTAATAAAAATCTTTAAAACTTTATATAATGCTATATAACTAAGTTTAAAAAATAGTTATATAAGAATTTCTTAATAATATTAACTATAAAAAATATAAAAAATAGCTATATTATAATAAAATAATATTATATTTTTAAATATAAATAATTACTTATAAAATATATTTTTTTATGTTTTTATTATTTTATTATATTATTTATATATTAAAAAGCTTAAAAATAAAATTATACTTAAAAATTTTTATATTTAATATTTTTTAATAATTTTTAAAATTATATATTAAAAAATAAAAAAAAGTTTAAATAAAAGTTTTAATTTAAGCTTTTAATATTTTATAGTTTAATATTATTATATAAACTTATATATAAAGTTTTAAAACTTTTTATTATAAATTAAACATTTTATTAATGTTTTTTTATTTTTTTAATATTTAATACTATATTTTTAAAGCTTTATAAATAATTAAATAAAAGTGTTATAAATATAAGCTTTTTTAAATTATATAATTAAAACATTAAAGTATTAAAAATTAATAAGCGTTATTTTATAAGCTTAATATTTAAGCTATAAAAGCATGTTAAAAAACGCTTAAAATTTTTAATAAATTTTTAATTTTTAAAACTGTTATAAATACTTAAATAATATATTTATAGTAATAAAAAATATACTATTATGCTTATTATATTATAAATTACTCCTTTTTTAATTTTTACCTTATTTGCTTACGTGGTTGTGGAGTTATGTGGTTTTTCTTATAAATAGCTGCGTTTTAGTGGGCGTCCGGAGACTTCCTGGACCCCACTGTACGACCCGGCATGCAATATGTCATAGGGGCGGGTGATCTACAGGGTTCCCCGGCTTTAAAGATTCTGTTTTCAGCGGCAGCCATCACCACCATACACCATAGCGGCCAGTTGGTCCACCGGTCCAAGTAGGCAGTACCTCCCAAGGTTGGAGTAAGCCATCAGTGATCATCCAATAATGCGCCCAAAATGTGGCCAATATATGTATATGTACAAGCCCAAAGATGGTTGTTCTTTACTACAACTCCCCGCAGTACCTATCTCCAGCACCAGATAACCTATAGATATCCAGGTACTACCTCTCTTTCTTTACCCTTACCTAACAGGCCAGAAATTTGCCCAGGATCAATACTCGAGCCAAACCCCAACTCGAGAATAAATATTCACAATCTTGGGATTCCCACTCCCGCCTCCGGACCCTAGACTATACGCTTGAACCCCGCGCTTGCATCGCGGCCTTTGTAGCATTTGTTTTCTAACGCACGATATCCTCCGCAGCATCAGCTTGAGCCAGACTCGCGCCTCTTTTCCCATTCCTGTTCTTGCTACCCTTGGTTTTGTTTTGCATTCGTGGTTGTGGTTGTCCATTTTCTTCTTTCGCTTCTCTGTATCTGGTATCTGGTGTGATCTCCAGTCACTTTTCCTCACCAGCACTACTATCCGCCGTTTGTACGGTGTTCATCGTCATTATCAATTATGAAACATATCCATAGTGGCGGCCAAGAACCCGGTGAGCTCATTATGTTTGCTTATGCTGAGACTGCTGTGCCTATCGCCCCCAAACACTGCTGACACCCGATCCTCCCGGTCCAGGCGCCGACACTGCCCATACTCAAGATGATCACCAGCAACAGCAGCAGCAGCAGCAGCAGCAACCTCAGCGCGGCCGGCTACCCGCTAGGAACAAGCTCACCCCGGAATTACAAATACCCAAGAACCGGAGTACGGGGAACCTTCCTGCCGTCGCCGAGAGCGATTCCGATGTGGATGACCACACGCCCAGGTTTCGCTTTTCTTTCGATGCGGGAGCCATGTCCGTCGAGCCTGGTTCTGCCAAAAGGTATGTCATTATACACTATCAGCACTAAATAGGGAGAGGAGGCCATTATTGTGTTGTCATGCGGGTGCTTTTTATAATTATACCGTCCTCAATGGCATGCGTCTTAAGTTGGTACTAGAGTCTTCTGTCCCGCATCACATGTCATCACATGGGCACGCCTGCTCAGCCTCCTTCTGCGCACATGGACACTCCCAAACATTAAACCTTAGACACAACACCCCCTAGCTTTTCTCCGATGACTAACTTTACAACTGCCTCGCCAGCCGGTCTGCCTCCATAATCACCGAACATGATCACGGGCTCGGTCTATCTGGTCTTCGACGCATCCGTCAAAACCCCTCTCCGCGCAATCCAGCCATTCCCTCAACTGCCGCATCTTCTAGGAGTCCTTCCACCAGTCTTGCGCGCTCTTCTTCGCTCAATATCATGGTTCCGCAAGGGCCCCTGGCTTCGGGGCCTTGTTCTCCAAACTTCGCTGAGGACCTCTCTCGCTTCCCTTCGGAGTCTCTGCACTCCTTCTCGTTCGCGCATCAGTCGGAGGATCTGATACATAACCGCCAGAATGTGTTAAAGCGATCCATAGAGTTCATGAAAGACCGGATGGGATGGGCTCTTTCGTCTAATGCTGCCCTTGCGAGCGCCCAGGCTAGAGCAACTGGTGACGTGGAAACCCAAAACATGCTCGACTTACTTTCCAGAGCACAGCTAGTTGACGCGGGAAACCTACCTAACGTGGACCCTGCATTCGTTAACCATCCTCTGAGTGGCCCAGCAGACGTGTCAGGCGAAAATGTTTTTGACCGTCAATTTATACCCCGGACTAGTAGCCCCGAATCGTATGCGACTCCAATGATATCCCCCACTGCCACTCGATCATCTTCGCTGTTGCCAGAAAACGCCCCCAGTGTCAAATCCAAGCTCGAGGAGAGGGCTCCAAGCTCTGGTCACCTTGAAGTAAAATATGACCAGACCGATTCGGAGAACTCATCCAGGACACCCACCAACGAGAGTAACTCGACCACGAAGACATCACCACCCACGACAAGGCGACCTAGCTTACGACGAACATTCACTGACGTAGCCGCGGCGGGCGTTCAGCAGAAACTCATAGATGCTATGGCCCAACCCTTCGTTGCCAGCCAGTCAGCCGGCTATCCCGATGCATTGTTGTCCCCGGCGATGCCGTCACGGCCCTTCACCTCTCTTGCCCAGTCCGGTGCTCTCGGGCCCGCAGTACATGGCCATTCATCAAGGTGGGTACCCGCTGCGCAGGCTATCTTCACGACCGAAGCCCGGTCTCCATGGACAATCATCGCCGCAAATGATTTGGCCTGTCTGGTTTTTGGTGTAACCAAGGCAGAGGTCCGGAAAATGGGAATTCTCGAAGTTGTACAAGAAGAACGGCGGGAATGGTTGGAAAAGAAGCTCTCTCAAGCTCAGCCAGACGTTGGAAATCAAACCACCGATGTTGTACCCACGCAACCAACTCCATCGACGGGTTCGGCCCTACTCGGTGGTCGGGGCGGTATTACGGCACAATTACTAAGCAAGCCCAATTCCAGATCTCAGCCCCCTAAGGCTCCTGCACGTCGAGCTGTGACAGTTCATAATAGCAATCCGTCAGCACCTAAGACGCGTGGTCCAAACTCTCATTCTCGATCGAGAGGTGTGTTGCTATGTGGAGATGTAGTACCGATACAGAAACGCAACGGCGCAACGGGTTCTGCGAGCCTCTGGGTGAAAGAGAAGAAAGTTGGGTTGATCTGGGTTCTGGAAGAAATTCATGAAGACGTTGCTTTCTTGCACCTAGACGAAGACGGCCTTGTCACCAAAGCCACGGGTGACACTGCACTTATTTGGGGACAACAACAGATTGCGCCTGGGATAGACGTCGGCAAACTCATTGCCCGCATTCCTCGGCAGGGTATTGACCCCAGGTTCGGTGCAATTGATTACGCTCAAATTGCGAAGCGCAAATATTTGACCTGCCGGAACGGTGGAAACGTGAACATTCCTGCTACGATTACTCAGACAAGAGGCGAGACAGAGCTTCGGGTTTCTTGCCTTCCTCACATTGCAGGCATTATTGTGGTTAGCACTGATACGCTAAAAATTAAGAGCTCGAACTCTGCGTTTTGTGGCGCTCTGTTCGGTCACGAGAAACCTGAAGGCCAGGAGATCAATGCCCTTCTACCAGATTTCGATAAGATACTCGAAGTTCTCCACCAGCAAGATGGGTTGCTGACCCGGGATGGAACTGTCATTCCGGAGCACAGCTTCAGAAAGGCCTCGGCCTTAGTAGGTATTCACGAAGGCCGCCCTGATGCGGCAACAACCTTTCTCAGTCCTGATGGCTTACTAGCTAAACATCGTGACGGCACTGAGCTAAAAATCGATGTGCAGATGCGAGTAGTGAAAAGCGAGAAGAACTCAGGTCACGATTCAGGCACGAGCGATGACGACTCATCCGCCGATGAGAATGCCGTGTCGAACTCGGAGTCGGAAATGGTGTATGCACTATGGATAACATACTCTAGGCATCTACATGGCTCTAAAAAGTCGCCTGCGGCCACTTTACCCCTGTTATCCGGTGCTATGAGTCCCCTACACCAGCCATCACCAGGTCAAACTCCAGCCCATACGCCTCCAGTTATTACTTCGGACTCGGAGGACAGCAGGCCGACCTCTCCGCCGCCCAAAACTTCGTTATCCCGGCAAATTAAGAGTGTCGCCCTGAATGCTGCCAAGAAAATAGCCGGCGTTCCCACTTCACCAGAGAGGAAGACATCTACCCCCGAAGTCGCAGCGCCTCAAAAGAAGACCATAGATGATTTCGTGATTTTGGAGGACATGGGCCAGGGCGCCTATGGCCAGGTCAAACTGGCGCGGTATAAGCACAATGGTGGAAAGAAGGTTGTACTGAAATATGTGACGAAACGGCGAATTCTTGTCGACACCTGGACCAGGGATCGACGGCTCGGTACCGTGCCGCTTGAGATACACGTCTTGGATTACCTCCAGCGAGACGGCTTGAAACATCCCAACATTGTAGAGATGGAAGACTTTTTTGAGGATGAAACCAATTATTACATAGAAATGACCCCGCACGGCCTACCAGGCATGGACCTCTTCGATTACATCGAACTTCGCGCGAACATGGACGAAGATGAATGCCGTAGCATATTTGTTCAAGTTGCGAAGGCCATACATCACCTGCATGTTAAGGCAAAGGTGGTCCACCGTGATATCAAGGACGAGAACGTGGTCCTAGATGGCGAAGGAAACATCAAGCTCATCGACTTTGGGAGTGCGGCGTATATCAAGAGTGGGCCTTTTGATGTCTTTGTGGGTACTATTGGTAGGTTTAGGGATACACTATATTGGCCCTTACTGAGGAACTATTATTGACCTGGCAATATTTAGACTACGCCGCTCCTGAAGTTCTGGCTGGGCAACCATACGGTGGGAAAGAGCAAGATGTGTGGGCTCTTGGTATTCTACTTTACACCATCATTTATAAGGAGAATCCCTTCTACAGCATCGACGAGATAATGGATCGCGATCTGAGGGTACCGTACACGATTAGCGACGAGAGTATTAACCTCATCCGTTGCATGCTTAATCGCAATGTTTCGCAGCGATATGATATCGACCAAGTGCTACAGCATCCTTGGTGTCAAATGGAATGAAGCGTGGGTTTTCGTAAGATTTATGAGAATGCATTATGAGACGAGAATCAGCCGGCCTAGAAGTCTAAGGCACGGAGGAAATGGAAGTACATGACAGTGGGACGTATAAAGATACTACATCGGGAAGGCCTCTATTTTCAATGGCTTTTCTTATTGCTGGCGGTGGACGAGTGATACCCTTTGATAGGCTTGCTTTTTTTCATTACTTTCTCTTCTTTTTTTTCTTTTTTCTTACCGAAGACAGTGGATGAAGGGAGCGCATGGGAACACGACTATTGACTTCCCCTTTTCCGAATTATAGAAATCACATATACGACTTGGGTACGTACAGCATTCGGCGGCGCTGGGAAACCTCTAAAAAAAGATTCACATAGCAGTATATACAGGCTCATCATTGTTTACTTTTGTTATCTTCACGTCCCTGTATTTTATTCATTTTCCTGATCCTAGGAATGTGGCAATGGATGAATTTGTGAGTAATCGGCAACGATATTATTATACCAATATTTACGCTATGTACAAACGCATGCTGCATGTGACAGTCGGTTTATTCACATCGATCTATTCTTCCACTGTGAATCCTACCCTTCCTATCTACCTACCTACCTGCCTACCTGTCCCCTTTCCGTATGGGCTCCAGCCCAAAGATGTCCTCCTCGCGGATCGCGTTGCCGTTGGCGTCCGAGGGGACTTCGCCGAACAGGAAGGCCGTCCGCTCGCGACTGGCGTTCGCAGACGGCTTCCTGCGATGGGTGTCGGACCTCGAACCCGACGCGGTGGGTCCAAACATGGAACCGGCGGAGGCAGACGTCGAAGAGCTCACGTCGGGCTCCAGCATCCACGAGAACGACGACTGCGCCAGCGTCGAGCGCGTCGGGATCGGAAGTTGCGGCCGCTGGAGCGTCTGTACTGTGCTCGAGGCCTCGACGCCCAGGGGGTCCGTGTCCATCTTCTCTGCTGCAGCGACGGCGTCTGCCACGGGCTTGGGTGGGCCTTGTTCTGGTAGCGGGGATGACGTCGCCTCCTTTGGCGTCGAGTCTGTGTTCGGCGAGTCGACGACCATGGGCGCGTTCGGCGCCATGGCCGCGACGGCGTCGCTCAACGGCTCCGAATCGAGTTTTCGCTCTGCCGGCCTGGGGGAGCCGGGGCCGGGGCCGTCTTGGCCGTCTTCTTCGTCGGGGAGAGCCAGGGTCGAGTCCTCGAGGTAGACTTTGATGAACTGGAGCCTCGCAACAGCCAACGCGAGTGCGTCCTGCGCCTTCTGCTTGTCCTCCCCATCCACCTCTGCCGTGGTGTTGCCTACATTCGTGAGAGTCGTGATTTGCTCGTCTAGCATAGAGGCGAGCCGCTGGTTCCGTCGGTCCATGGCGGCTACCGCATGGATCGCATTGTTTGGTCGGGCGGGCTCGGAGAAGAGATCTCTACTCGTCTTCATCGAGGTCTTGGCCTCTTGGACATTGCGCCGGATCTCGAGCATGGCGTCCCGCACTGCTTGGTTGATGCCCAGCCTCTCGCCTTGCTCGAGCACGTTCTTAGCCGCGCCCTGGAACAGGGCTTCGACGCCGCCTGGCGGTGGACGGAACCGTGGCGGCGAGAGCGGGGATCGGGCGCCTGCCAGTTTTTTTCGGAGGCTTGGGGGACCCCTTCTCGGTGTCGTCGGCATTGACGCACCTGGTGAACGAGGGGATCGTCCCGTGTATTTTGTGATTAGCTCCGCGCCGCCGGCGGTGTGTTGGTGATCCCGTAAGTACACGGCATCATCTATGAACGTATGTGGCCCATTGGGTGCCTGCGGTACTGGGTATTTGAGGAGGAGTTGTAAAGCCACACTATAGTCAGCCTCGAGCACTGTTTCATGTTAGTGAAGTGACAACCCCTTTTTAATCTTTTGGGGTATTGTGTCTTACAGTCCCACCTTATCCTGAGTAGCATCGAAGTACAAATGAGATCTATAAGTTTAAAAGTCGGATCAATAGAAAATAGGGTATCCCATAGTCTAAGCATTTGATCGAATGGGAATTCGCGGCTGAATAACAGTCGAATCCAGCGACTGGTTTATTGATGTGGTTAGTATATCACAATAGAGGGGCCGGTCACTATTGGGCTTACATGAGAAAAACTTGTGGCAGAACCTCGATAGTTTTGAGATGAGTGGATAGCTCTGGGTCTACTTTATATAAGCAGACGTCGTGAATATACTCACTCTTTTCAACAATCGAAGACCTCGCTGACTGCATGTCGAAGGCGGCGTTTCCTGTATTATTGCCCGAAGATTCGCTAGTTTCGTAGAATGCTTTTGCATTGTCCATGACCTTGGAGAAAAGCGCAAAGGAGTCATGCTCAATAAATGAAGCGTCCAACATCTCTACCATCCTTAGGTCGCTGGACGCATCCGAAGAAGCATCTGCGGGATTGATGGCATCTTGCTCGACGACATAGACTATCGGGGCAAGTAATTCATGCATACCCTGGCGATATCCCCCGACGTCGGGGTTCAGCTTGCAGTAAATAAAAAGAACATCCGTGATGAGTGTCTGGATGTGTGGTTGGTGATAAAACGGCTCGTCCGGTAAGCGTTGGACATCTTGTACAATCTCAGCCCGCAGTATCTCATCTTGACGGTACGTATTCCACGGCGACTGCTTCTGATCAGTTCACATACCTTAGTTATGTGAATGAGGCGCAACAACGGGGGCAACTGACATCAAGGTCGTCCGCCAGCGGATCCGAGTTCCCTGCCGTGAGATACTCCGGATGTTTGCTGTATTTTAAAAAATGCTCCCTGAGGGAGGCGTAAGAGCTCCGTGACTCGAGAAGCGCATGAGTCCAGTTGACGGTGTCAGTCGTCTGGTTCAGCAAGAACGCCTGCGCCGCCTCCTATCAGCGCGCAGCCCATGAGAACAAGTCAAGTGAAAGAGGGCTTGCAGACCTTCCAACAGACAGACCGACACCCTAACACACATGGACTGCCGAGCCCATTGTCCTTGGTGGCGCGCTGCAGATCAGCCAGACTAGAGCTATGCTTGAGAGTCTCTTGCCATCGCGAGCTGAAGACACAGGTTTTATTTCATTAGTGTTCCGTATTTCTTTTGAGTAAAGTACCTGTCGAGCAGCAAGCTTACGAAGCATCGGCCAGAGATCTCATCCTAGAAACGTTGGGTCAACGGTAGTTGTATTTTCGGCGTGCAGAGCAGAGCGCTATTCATGAGGATGTTGGCTAGTGTGGTCGGTTAGTTCATGTTGAGGCTGATGGTACATACCTTACCTACCTAAGTGACAGCGAGTAACCAAACTGTATGACCCGCAATAACAGTTCGTAAAGTACTAAGGCATGCTGTCGGCCCCACCAAACCGGTTATCATTTGTGGTAGGGCTGATCGCATCGTTGTCCCATTTTCTGTATATTAATTTTGCTGTCACAGAACGTTAAACTGTTCAGTGGTAGGTTGGAGTAAAGAAGTATTCTATTTTATTGTTACTATTACACTCTTTCTGTAATGAGACATATGCGGCATGCATTTGTGATACATTGATGAAGAAAGATTAGGTAATTAGTCTGGGTAGTCTAGTAGGTATATAAGTAGGCTTGGCGAGAAGACAACCCCTGCCATCCAAGCGGCTCCGTCTAAGTAGCTGCTCTCTCAGCTCAGAAGCTTCGATTTAGCCCCCAAATATCGTCGTTCGGCCGGATGAACACACATCTGTCGACTCCTGGTCTGCAGAGCTTTTTAAGCTTCTTCAAACATGTCCGCTGATCTCTTTGCTGCCTTCGAGGATACCTCGCAACCACCGCGCCAACAGACTCAGACTCGATCGAACCCTCCCTCAACCCAGTCTGCGTCTGCGCCGTTCTCTTTCGGGTCAATCTCAAACCCCTCTGCAGCAAATGCCACGGGTAACCAGCAATGGAGTCAGTTTTCGTCCACTTCGAACTCGAACCAGTTCCGATATTCCTGGCAACCCCAGCCTTCACCAGCACCAGCTCCCAGCACGCGGCCAGCATCCATAGCCACCAACGTTTTTGCAAACATACAACCTATAGGTAATGATGATGCCGAAGAAGACGACGGCTGGGGCGACTTCGAGGTTGCCCCAGATACTATCCCCTCACCCGCGCCTTTACAGGTAGCGCCGGCAGTTTCAAATCTGAGGAACGTCAAGCAACCAAAATCAGTGGAGCGACCAACGAGGATTGTGCGGGCTTCGACGATGGACTTGGTTTCGAACAGCTTAGTCGACTTACAAGGACCCTCAACACAGCCCAGTCGGCCAACAAAACCACCCATCCCATTAGCAAAGCCAAGTCCAGGGCCTTCAAAGCTTAAAGTGCAGACGAAGACGAACATCAACGACCCTAATGTTTTGTTTGATGCCGATGATTTTGAAGGAGAGCAAGAGGACGAGGGAAGTGATGATGATTTCGGAGAGTTTGAAACCGTACCAACCCCAGCCCAGCCACCTCTGGACCTCCTATCGGGTGGTCAACCCGTCCACTCTGACATAAACACGACCAAAAAAGCTTCCGAGCTATTACTAGGCTTAGATATAAATGAGCCATTTTCTAAACCTGCTCAAGTGACACAAACAAATCACGCCCAAGCACAACTTGCCGCTCGAAAACCAGAGCTTAGCGGATCCAAGCCATCCCTGAAAATAAAACAGCCTCGGACCGTACATAATCATACGAAATCTCAAATATCGGAAGATAGTTGGGGTTCTACTTCTCACTTGCCAAAGCAACCCGTCAACTCACAAACAACAACGGTAGAGCCTACCTGGGATTGGGACTCGGTGGAGCCACCTGAGCCAGCCGAAACTAAAAACATTGTGAAGAAAAATCCTAAGCCACAGAGCAACAACAAGGATGCTACTACCAGTGATGACACCACTTGGGATTGGGACCCTATTGAGACGAAGACCGAAATTGTAGCCGAGATTGAAGACAGCGCTTTGCCGCCGATCAATATTCCACCACCGTCGATTTTGTTGTCATCATTTCCGCAACTATTCGACGAGGCTTACGAATATTTGTATAAGCCGATAAGCGGGCAACCACAAAACATCAAAGATCGCGTGCTATCAGACAATAAGGTTTACGACTTTCTAAGGGGTTATTTAAATTTAGCGACCGTAGCAGCTCGCATCATCGCTGGCAGGCGAATGAGATGGCACAGGGACAAATTTCTCTCCCAGAGCATGTCCATTTCCGCAGCTGGAAGCAAAGGCATGAAACTCGCCGGGGTAGATAAGACACAGACAGTGCGCGAAGATCGCGAGGCAGCGGATGTTGTTAGCAACTGGAAAACCCAAGTTGGTCGTCTACGGTCCATGGTAGCCTCTGTGAACTCGGCAAAAAAGAGCGGCGGTAAACTGTTGAAAGTTCCTGAGATCACAGACACCATACCAGTTCAAACGGCTAAGGATGTTCCGACAGACCCCAAAGCATGTGTCATATGCGGGCTCAAAAGAAACGAAAGACTTGCAAAGATCGATTATGATGTAGAAGATAGCTTTGGCGAGTGGTGGGTTGAGCATTGGGGTCACGTTGCTTGCAAGCGTTTTTGGCTACAGCATGAAAACACGCTCAGACAGAGATAGGGATTCTGCCGCAGGATGGCATTGGGACTGCGGAGCGTGACGAATACAGCAACATGCCCGTAGATTGATTACACGATGCACGATTTCGTGGCTATCTTGTTGAAGTTTTGATTCGACTATGCGTGGAAGATGGTAGCCAGTAGCCATTCATCTTTAAAGGCCAGAACAAAGCAGCAACTTATATGCCAAGGACACAGTAACAGTCCCGTATATCCGTGGCATTTGCGAGTTATGTCCGTATCTCGTTAAACCGAGAAAATATATATAATTTGCATTGTGAGTATAATTATCAGCGAAGTTATTCCCCTACCAACCAATGGTGTTAACGCTCATCCGTATCACCTTAGGATCCTGCTCTTATTGGGCAATAATTCGTCTGTGTATATGCAAGACTGCGGGGCTTCTTAGCCATCGGATAAGCTTGAGTGATCAGCTCATGTATTGTTTGAATAATGGCGTTGCCTCGGCGTTGGTAACAACGGGTTGGGCCCCGTCTATTGGTTCGGCCTATAAACCATTAGTCTAGCCACCTAGATTTTGCTACAAGCGTTCATTTGACACGAGTACGCAGAGAGAATATGAATGTCTTCGGCGAGGGAAGCATACTGGGCCTTCGAGTAGATTAGGTACAGTAACGAGCCACAAGCGTGACAACATAACAAGAGTTGGCGAGTTGATCCACCAAGCAACAAACAAACACTATAAAACTCAGGTTGGAGAGCAGCGCTGTCTGCGCGGTATGGCCCACGCAGGCAACCGGTTCAGCGCTACTGTATCTTCGGGGTGTACTTGTACATACTCACAATTGCTCGCCCACGCACCCCGCGGGATGTTATGCAGGTTAAGCGACCCCAACATCTAGCTGCAAGTCGGTCTTGTGAAGGTACCGTGAACGCGAATCTTCCGATGGAATCGTTGCTCGTCGCTTGGGGGCATTATGAATAGTGATTCTGATCGGTCCCATAAAGCCAGCGCGACATGGCTAGGCGCAAGAAGTCACGATACTGATACCTATGGTACGGCCTTGTGTTGATGAAACCAATTCCAAGTGACAGCGACACGTGTGAGAGCCACTTCGGATAACACCTTGCAATACCTACCTACATATTGAACGTCAGCAGATAACAAGGGGTTTATGCTACCTACCTACTTGGACGAGTAGAAGTTATATCATCACTTATACGTAGTAAACATACTATACCCATGAATTGGAGCAGCAAGACAACGAATACCCTTCCCTACGAGCTTGACGGCTTCTGGGAACTAACCGAATCACCCCAAAGGCCACACAAGTGGCGACCAGAACTGAGATGGCCAAACAAACAGAGATCCAGCAGAGATGACGTGCCACTGCATGCTGTGGAATGAATGGGAAATTCTAGTTGGCCGACATTGGCGTTTCGTCCTCATGTACGGCTACTGGATAGGAAATTATATGAAACCGCAAGAGAGACATTCTCGGTAGACTCCGGTCCTGTGCATCGACGCACAGTCATAAGACTTCTCGCGAGAAACACTTTCCCCAATCTGTCTACACAAGTACCGTATCGCAAAGTAACCTGACGCTCATGTCTCGGATGATACGTAGGTATACTCCTGAGCTTCTCCTTTTCATATATCTCTACGTCTTGGAGGGTAATCAGTAACACCAAGGAGGCTTCATGTACCTGGATTTACAGAATCTCAGTACCTATATACTTTGAAAGAGCAAGGAGAAATGTCTAGGATACTATGTATAAGAGATAGCTTCTGGATAAGCAGATCACTTGGCGTATTTAACATACATGGTTCCAATGAGGTCAAATAATTACCTAAGGTACCTAGGTAGATATTAAACATGCCGGTCTAGATTTCCTACGTCGGCGCGTAGGTCGCTAGATATTCAACAATATAACCAAATGCGCCTTCATATAATCAACTCACAGCTCACGTACAAATACTAGAGGGTAGAAATCTTATCTTACCTACCCCGGTTAGGTAGTCTATCTTACTGACCTATACCCCGGCGAACCAAACTTTGGCAAGTACCGCGCTAGACAAGGCTCAGCGCACAAGCCAGAAGATGGTTCTTGCACTGAAGTTTTTGGTGTAAGTATCTCAAGACGAGATACTTCTTACGTGGTGGGCCGAAGGTTAGCGTGCCCAGAATACCTGACAGGGTGTCGTTTATCAGGGGTCAGGTCAGTATTAGAGATAAGTTTATTTATTATTTTCGAAGTCTACTTGGAGACCCAAGCAACTACCAAGATTTCTATCGCAAGTTCTTTACCATTCATTGCCTATCCACTCGTCACCGGCCCCAAGCTCCTTTCCTAATCTGTAAATACATGAGTACCTGGTACTCGATACATGTGGGTAGGGACTTACTGCCGCTTCTAGATTTACTTTGTAAGTACGCAGTGCCGAACCTAGCATACGTAACACGTAGAGAGACTTACATCGGTCGTTGCTCACCTACTGGCAAGACCTGAAAAGATGTCGGGTCCAGCGAGGTGTAAGTGCTGGGGAGGATACCTACATCTAAGTCGGCAATGATGTCAAGGTACATGCGGAGTCCAGAAGTGGAGAGTGGGGAACTCTAGGTAGGCATGCCTCGTAGTGTAGCAGGCACGACTCCACTGCTACTAGCAACCACCCACCTACCGACAGCCCAAGCGCCATCGCAGGTCCAATTGGCAAATCAACAACTAAAGTCAGTCCCGACTTTGGAGCTTGGCCTCGTCTGGTCTCATCCCCTCCCTCCTCCCACCAAAGCTTCCACCTTATTTTTCCTCGCCATGATCCCTTACCCCCCAACCCACCTTACATAACTTCATCACCGTTCTCGACAAAGACACTCGCCCGTTTTGTCGCTGAATCCTCAACCACACATCTTCCCACCTCCCAACTCTCCCTTCTCTTCTCCCCCTCCTCCACCCCGTCAACCTCCATCTTCCGTTCCACCCATCTCGCCCTCTTCCATCACATCCATCCCTCTTTACCCCATCTCCCGATATCCCGATCTCCCGATCTCCCTCCTCTCACACCCCTCCCCGTCGTCCCGTTTACTCGGCCAACCCCCGGCAACTTCACCTCGAGAGCTCGTCTTGCCCTCTTTGGCGTCCCTGACAGTTTTCGCCATTCCTAGCAAGTGGGCCAATTTCTTCATACAACCAGCATCCACTTGTTTTTGGACAAGACGAACAAGCTACACGGCAACACTGTCAGCTTTCTGCATTGCTGTACCCAGCAGGCGCGTGTACCCAAGTAAGTACATATTGGTTTTTTTTTTCTATTACTTTCGTCGCTTTTACCTATTTGCACGTATCAAGAACAAATCCCAGCCGCCATCAGCCGTCTTTATCCTCTCCCATCAACATAAAATGATAACCCACCCGGCCGGCCAAGACCAACCCACGGAGCCCATGCCAAGCACCATCTGGGTCCTTGGGTCATATTATTCTTCTATCTACCTCAATGACATGCCATTTCGATTCTTTACTCGTCTTCTAGAAATGGAACACAAAATATGGCAGAAACAAAATACAGACGTCTGGTTTTGATAGCGGACATTTTACAACCCCGCAGCTCACAGCTACTAATGTCCGAGCGATATCAATAGAGCTATTAGATTTACGCGCAACAGGGCCAGTCTGCAGGTCATAGCATATCCACAACTTGTACATGAGGTACTGAAGTGCGCACCGCCGCAAGAACGTGCTGCACCAGTCCCTAGGTTACCTTAAACCACAAAGGTCTGCAGAACCCCGCAAGTCCCCAAGCTACGCCTCTTATTGCGCCTTTTGGCTCTGCCGTCATGAAACCTTCCCGTCGCGCATCTACTATTCTTTGGACCACTTTTCGAAATTTGGCAGATGCAACGGTTTTAAGAGCTTGTGCTATTGCATTTTGCGCCCCTCGTGTCAAGTGGCGCTCGGTGGCCACAGTGTAGCTGTTACCCTATTTTGCCATTTGCTATTGAGCTTTTTGTCGATTTTCACTTACCTCATCTCACATGAATAACAACCCAGCTTCCCCGCAAAATCCACATCAGCTTATCAGAGCTAACCTCCCACCAGTCACACAAGCAGCTTGTCCTAGGGTCCTATTCATAGGATTTCGTCGCATAACGTTGCAACCTTAACTTTGTTTCGCCGACTTCCCTTGCGTACATCGATCATCGCAAGCATAAAGTACGCAGTCGCCTGTCCTATCAACAGGTCACTGAGAACTCACGGCAATCGCGCATATCGATTCTCTTGCCAACGAGAACATTCACCAACAGTCACCCCTCACGCCTTGGTTCACTATGTCTGCTACTCAGGATGTTGTTCCATCAAATGGAGCCGAGTCGGTGCCTATGGATTACAAGCTTGAAGACAGTGAGCCTCGGCTGGGTCCCGATGGCGAGCCCGCCCCTAAGTCGGACGAGGAATACGCAAACACCCAATTGACGCTTCGTGCCATTGTCTCCTCTAAAGAGGCAGGTGTCATCATTGGCAAAGGTGGCAAGAATGTCGCGGACCTACGAGACGAGACTGGCGTCAAGGCTGGTGTAAGCAAGGTAGTACAGGGTGTCCATGATCGCGTCTTGACCATCACCGGTGGTTGCGACTCTATCTCTAGAGCATATGCTCTGGTAGCCCGCTCCCTACTGGAGGGTGCCCCCGCCATGGGTATGGGAGGTGTCATCCAGCCAAATGGAACTCATCGTAAGTTTCACATACTTCATTTCTCCGTTGCTAAACTGACAAGGCGATTCTAGAGTTGAAGCTGCTCATTTCTCATAATCAAATGGGCACAATCATTGGTCGACAGGGTCTTAAGATCAAGACTATTCAAGATGTATCGGGCGTACGGATGGTTGCGCAGAAAGAGATGCTTCCTCAATCGACTGAGCGCATCGTCGAGTTACAGGGCAACCCTGACGGTATCCAGCGAGCCATCTGGGAAATCTGCAAGTGTCTGGTCGATGACTGGCAGCGTGGTACTGGTACCGTGCTTTATAACCCGGTTGTTCGCACACAGCCGGGCAGTGTGGGGTCTCTAGGTGGCGGTGTTGGTGCTACTGGCGGGGTACCGTACGGCACATCCAATAGAGGCGATTATGGCTCATCGCGCGTAATGCGCACAGGAAACGGAGCCGATTTTAGCAACGGTGCGCCACGCCAATTCAACCGCCGTTCCGACTCTGACGCGGCTGCCCGCGGTCCACCTACCCATGATGAGAATGGTGAGGAGATACAGACGCAGAACATCAGTATCCCGGCAGACATGGTTGGTTGTATCATTGGCCGAGCTGGAAGCAAGATCAGCGAGATCCGGAAGACCTCTGGTGCTCGCATCTCAATTGCTAAGGTACGTCGTTTTCCGCGATCTAGCAGGACGTGTCAGGAGCCTAGCTCTGCGACTTCGTATCTCCTGCTTGACGATAGCGCAGCTAACCGAGACATAGGCACCTCATGATGATACGGGCGAACGGATGTTTACTATCATGGGGACGGCCAAGGCTAACGAGACTGCCCTCTTTTTGTTGTACGAAAACCTTGAGGCTGAGAAGATGCGACGCAGCCAGGTGCAGTCGCCTGAGTAATGGCGGCCCTTGCTTTTGCTAGGATTGGATGGCGCCCACGCCAAAACAGAAAGTTGATACATTTGTCTAGGACATTCCTATTGTGTGGTCCGGTTTGATAACATACCCTGCGTTCGGGGGAGACTTTCAGATCTGACTTGCCGCAAGGCTCCTGTTCCGGGTGTGATATCTACGACACGACTTAACGACTACAATTTCTCCTCTTCAACCACCGAAAAAGACAGAAAACCCACTCATCTTCTCATTATCCGCTTTCCTAATCATGCCCGTCCCCAAACCAGCACGACATGGGTAGTCTGGCAACCGAACTCTGATCTGCAGGTGTAACTCACGATCCTGCAGTCCGCAAACAATCCTTATCACGAATTCATTTGGTCACGTGGGTGGAGGGCACGCTACTATCTGACGACCGCCAGACGCAGTATTAGGTCCTACTAGGAGCTCATGTCTCGCATTCCAAGGGCTTCCCTTGTATGGAACTTTGGGCCGCACTGGAAGATTGGTGATACGCCATCATGAGCATGGCCGTAGCCCTAGACCTTGGACCTTGGTACCTGTATTGCGCGCCAATCTACCCTCGCGGCCCTTTGTTTCATATTCTTACGAAATCCTACACAGCCCACTGTCACACGCCAAAAATCGGTATTGTCTTATTTAGTCCTCTTCTGTATTCTTCGCAAGGTGAATGTCAACATAGCTCATGTTGGGACCCGGAGACGGAATGGGTGCAATACTCGAAAGGCGGCCCCGATCTCTGATATCTGGTGTTGGTCGGCTGTGGCTTATGTGTAAAAGGTATTCTCAAAGGGGCACATGCCTGCCTAGGCTTGGCAAATCATAATAAAACCATCCCTCAACCCGCAATGCTGCATGCGATCTCCTGAGCAGGCTTCATAATGAGGATTGATCTGTTATATATGTTATGAAAGTGAACATGCTGGCACTACCACTCACTGTTCTGGTAAGCCTTCTCCAGTGTGCTGCTTATTGTAATAGCAAATAGTATGGTGCGCTCGCCATGACTACAGCAATTTTTGTCATTAAGGTATTGGCCTATGTGAGGTAAAAGTCGCTGTCAAGGAGATTAGTAGATGGACCCCACCCCCGGAAATTTAGCATAAGGACCCTGATTTGACCGCCTACCTGGGTGGTTCGGCCCCTGTCCGATCTGATCGGGTGGGCATCTTATCTGATGATTCTGCCGTGATCCCGAAGGGCCAACTGTCATCAGTAATCTGGAGACCACTTGTTATCAAACTACTTATAGGATTACTATCCTTGGTTGGTGGTTGATGAGAAACGCCACTCACTACATCTCCATTACGCCATCAGCCCTTTTCCGCTGAAAGTCCAACGAATTGCGCATACAATTTTGTATATTCTGACTTAGTTCTTGGTGATTGTACCGGCGCCCATTCCCTAGCCTCGTCCTTCTCGGAGAATGGCGCGTACCAAACAAGCCCGTCCGGTAGAGCGCCAGGCGTCCTCCGAATACGTATCGCATCAATCGTCGACACCATCTTCGAAACAGCAACACGATGTCGTGCCTCAGTCCAACGGCGCAATCAAAAAGCCAGCGCAAACACCAGTATCGACAAAACCAGACGCCGGGGCGGCGCAACTCGTGATCGCAGTTGCTGGTATATACGGGTCTTTGTAGGTCTTTTTCTCTCTCCCTCTATCATGTTCGGACGAGGCTAGGCTCTGGCCCGCGGGTGACGAATGGCTGAGGGCTAACATGGTAATGGCATCAGTCTTACATGGGCGTATCTCCAAGAAAAGCTCACGACGACACCGCATGGCCCGCCGGGCCAGACCGAGGTCTTCAAATACCCCGTGTTCTTAAACACGATCCAATCGCTGTTTGCCGCAGCGACCGGCGCGCTGTATCTATGGTTTAGCACGCCCAAAGGCTCGTCCGTCCCGCCCATCATACCGTCCTCGCGCATCCTGATGCCGCTGTTACTCGTCGCGGTCACGAGCTCCCTCGCGTCGCCGTTCGGCTATGCCTCACTCGCCCACATCGACTACATCACCTTCCTGCTCGCCAAGAGCTGCAAGCTGCTGCCCGTCATGTTCCTGCACATCACCGTGTTCCGCAAGCGCTACCCGCTGTACAAGTACATGGTGGTCGCGGCCGTGACGGCCGGCGTCGCCGTCTTCACGCTGCACTCGGGCAAGAAGAGCAAGCGCTCGGCCGCGACGGAGCACAACAGCGCCTGGGGACTGCTGCTGCTCGGCATCAACCTCCTGTTCGACGGCCTCACCAACAGCACCCAGGACTACATCTTCGGCGCCTTCCAGCCCTACTCCGGCCCCCAGATGATGTGCGCCAACAACCTCATGAGCATGGCCGTCATGGTCACCTACCTCGTCCTGAGCCCCTGGCTCGTCCACACGGGCATCGGCGAGTGGGTGGGCATGGACATCGCGGGCAGCGCCGGCGAGCTCGAGGAGGCGCTTGCGTTCATGGCGAGACATCCGAGCGTGTGGTCTGACATCCTGGGCTTCGCGGCCTGTGGTGCCGTCGGACAGGTTTTCATCTGTAAGTCTCCCTTCCTCCCCCCCTCAACACCCCCCCCAAAGTCAATTGGATCCTAACGAATGAAAACAAACACAGTCTACACCCTATCGACCTTCTCCTCCGTGCTTCTCGTGACCGTCACGGTCACCCGCAAGATGTTCACGATGATGCTGTCTGTCGTCGCCTTCGGCCACCGCCTGACGCACATGCAGGTGCTGGGCGTGGGCCTCGTGTTCGGCGGCATCGGCGCCGAGGCCGCCATCGCGCGCCGCGAGAAGATGGCGAAAGAAGAGGCCAAGAAGGCGGCTAAGGCTCAGGTTGCCAAGTCCCAATAAGAGAGAGGATAGGGAAGCAGATGCATTGATTGGGAAAAAGGATAGATTTTTACTTTTTTTTCTCTTGGGGGGGTATAAAATCACACTTTTCATACGTTGTATATATTTGCTGATAGAGTAGATGACGAAGACTGAAAGAAGGCAAGAAAGGAACGTTACATACATACATACCAGTAGGTTAGAGAGAAGCAGACCCCTGTTGCCCGGCTTTTGCTCTCTGTGTTTTGGTTTTGGTTTTGGCTCTTTGTATATAGAAATTGTTAAATAGTCATGTGAGCGACTAAGAATATTGATACTAAGGCATTGATTCTTAAACTATGACTTTACTTCAAACATGATTCTAGACTTCCTAACTCATTCTTCTTCGTGATATTTATGAGAATACAAATGCATCTAAATGCAATAAACACAGTTACCATAAATTTATTCACGTAATTAACAGGCGAATGGAGACAGTAAGTTTTGTTTGAATATGTGCGCACTTGGCACAGCTTTTGTTATTGTCATTCATGGACTATATATACAAGATTGGGGAGGAACATATTAGATTCCTTGGTGTTTCCAAAACATCACACGATAATACATGTGTAGGTATGGCCTATTCCTCTCCGGTCCACCTTTCCAGACTCCTCGAGAACGCCGTTCCGTTCAGTGCTCTGCGCTGCACGCTTGCTTGCTTGCTCGCTCGCTGAAATCAACTCGCTAAGCCCCCTGGGACGTTGACCAAAGTGATGCTTTAGCATGCGAATGTTTCCTGCTTAGACTTCAACAAGACTCCCCCCACCCTAGCCGTTTATCCCACCGAGGCTACTCGCCAATGGTTTGTCCTTCGCCGCTGATTACTCCTTTACTTTTTTGCTCACAGACGATTGTAGATTATACATTGGCATTGGGTTCAATGGACATCATGAACCACAAATATGACGTGGAAAAACCACATGATGACCTTCCCGTTGACTTTTGTCCGCATCGCAATTGCGCCGCCCGGGTATCCGGTATCACCTTTTCGGCGATTGTATATGCTCAAAACCAGAAACAAAAAAAAACATAACACAACAAACAGAGACGATGTGTAAACATTCAAATCAAACAAATAAAAGAAAATCGGAGGATAGAACTCCGTGTGGATAGTAGGACGATTTGTCAAGTAGCCACTCCGCGGGCTATAATACATCGTCAATAGATCGTGTAATTGGTGTTTCTCCTTTCGTGGGAGGGCTCCTTGGATCCGCGACTTGAGAAGGGCGCCCAAAGGGTAACCAAGGGTTTCTCGGAAACATGGTTTCCCGCGGAGAAAAGAGATTTTCGGTAGGTGTTGGTGGCGATTCGACAAACTTCATCCCCGAGAGTTCTGAAAATGAATCGTGGAGTGGGTTGTTCGTCATGGTTTCAACCCTGGGAGACATTAATGTGTCGTCCTGTGGTAAAGCTGGGGCTATTGCCATATCCCGAGGAGGCGATCTCTCATCATGGTTGCCAAATGGATCCTGACGCTTGAGGCCCATATTGTGATCATGGAATCCAAAAAATGAGGAACCGCTGGACAGGCTCTGAGGAGGGAATCCAGGGGATGGTGGAGGTTTAAAGAATGACGATGACCTGGGCGGAAACGCCTGTTGTTGGCTCGGCTCTGGTTTTGGCTCAAGAATTGTAGGTGGTGCAAGCGTGTCACCAAAATTGAAGCGAGTTACAGGTTCCGACTCTTTCCCTCCCCCACTTTCTGACCACGAAAAGCTGGATGGCGCGGAGGACGGCCCAGGTGAGATTGCCTCAATATTAGACGTTGATATCCCGCGAGGATGCAACGAGTCTCGTTCTGTGTGAGAATCTTTAGAAGACGCGTCGTCCTTCTCGTCGGGTAATGGCGCAGTCATAGGCTCCTTGGGCTTCAATTCTATAGCATCGGCTGATAACGTGAGTCTGTGTTTCGTAGGGCTTCTCCCGCTCCTAGGGCAGGCAGCAGAACGAGGCGGGAGTCTCTTCTTTGAGACTTCCTTTTGGAAATCTTGTAGACAGTACATCAGTCGCATATTCGGGCTTATCCACTTGCTCTTTGATTGTGCAGCATAGTAGGCGTCGTTGACGGTCAACCCCGGATTCTGATATATACCGTATGCGATGATTAAGCTTGCTGAGCGGCTTGCACCTTGCTGGCAATGCACAAGCACTTTCTTTCCCTCCTTGGTGCGCTTGTCAATTGTGTCGCAAAGGGTCATCAAGTCTGTCGCAATGTCTGTGTTATGATCCCAGGGCATATGAATATACTCAGGCTCATTCCATGAAACAGCCTTAGGCGTCGTAGGGGTCTCTGAGCCAGATTCCTCACGAGGCGGGTATTCAAACGCGGTCGAAAAGCTATCATTCGTCATAGCAGTATCCGGGATGGGTGATTGGACCATCGGCTCCGAATTATGCTTGGTAGCTGAAGCCGCAAAAGGGTTATGAACTTCTCGCGCCACGTTGATTACGACGTCAAATTTGGAAGCTTCTTCCGCTGTGGGTTCCAAGTACAAATATACATTATCGCTGTATATCGCAATCGGCCCATCTGGATAGCCTGGTGACTTTTGGTCCTCGTTATTTTCCGACTCGTCATGGAAGGGCTCGAAATCCATAGCGGCCCGGTTGGCCAGCTGTGGCTTAATCGGAGAGTCCTCTTCCATGATGGTTGAACCATAGTCATTACCCACACTGCCCAGCTTCGTTGGCCGCAGTACTTCTGATAGCCCCGAGGTGCCCCGCTCAAACACTGTAGGGAAGGTCATTCCGCCAGCAGGGCCAAACGTGGATGACTTGATAGTGGAAAGCATATGGGGCGATGAGGTCGAATGCTTCAGAGACCGGCGCTGCAAGATAGGTGGTAGACCGGGTGAACCTGGAGCTTCAGCAACCATTGAGCGAAGATTAAGGCATTGGGAGTCAGTTTTGAGACTGAGCAGACTAGGTTTTTTCCTAGGACCAGGGATTTTAGGCTTGATAAAACAAGGCGAAGATGGCTCTGAGACCAAGGAATTGCTTGTGAATGTCGCAAATGGTGGTTGTATAGAAAGACCCTTCATATTCCTGGGTTTCCTGGGACCTGGCGACGTCATCGGCCGTTCAAAGGTAGTGGTATTTGTGCTACGGTCAATTTGGAGACCATCCATATTCGTTGGCAGTTCGCCAAAAGTGCTCGAGGGGAACGAGCTCAACGGTATAAGATTGACAGGCGAGTCGGGGGACGATGAGGGTGAAGGATCCGACAGCGACGATGTATCCGTAGTGAGGGTAGGAGAAGAGTCCGCGGATTCTGAATTCTGCGTCGACGTACTGTCATGATATCGGTGAGTAGGGTCAGATGGGAGTGGTCGTAAATGTTGGCTTGTCGGTTGAGCCATCTTGTGATCGCTGTGTTTAGATATGAAAGACGAATCCATCGTGAATTTCGGCTCCACGACTGTGACCATCTCTCTGTCCCCTAAATTATCGGTCTCTGGGTCTATTATGGACATTAAAGAGGGTATTTGGTCCTCGTACATCCGTCGGGCGGCGGCAGAAGGCATATTGGATAGTAGAACGAATTCTCAGTACTTAATAAAAAAAAACTTGACCAGATCTCTCGAAACACACACAGCAGAGGGTCAATGTCGTCGTTCCTTATATTCCCTTTCAAGATGCCGTTGTTTGCGCGGCACAATGGCGCTTGTTATGTTGAGAAGCGTTGGCCAAAGAGATTCGTTTGAATGTGAAAGAAATGGCGATGGCCGAAAGGCGGTATAGGTATTAACCAGGACCTCGTACTGGACAGCGCTGCTGAATCCTACTCCTGCACCTCACTCCTTCTCTTGCCGGTCTCAGAGAAGACCGTGCCGTCGATCAAAAACTCCCCAGATCCTTCACCAAAACCCAATATGACAACAGAGAGAACTCGGGCGTTCACAACGTCTGGCGATGAATTGATTTGTTGTTTTAGAGTTTGGGAGGAGAACAAGGGGCCAAGCAGGGCAGGAGCGAGAAAGAAGAAACAAATGAGAAGTATGTATGAGGCGGCGTAGTGGCGGGTGTTGGATGGGTAAAATTAGAAAGGCGTGCGTGTTTCGGGTGGCTACGAATCGTAGGCCATTGAGCAACGGTGGACCTTGGATGACCAAAATGGTTGGCAAGGGTAAGAGAAGAACATGCGCCGGTCAGGGTAGGTTGCTATAGGCACCGCAGGCACAGCAGGCGCTTGACGATTGGGGTGCGCTAGATACGGTGCCACCGGCGGGAGGATGTGAAGAGGAAGGACGGGAAAAGAAGCGAAGCGAGGAAGAAGAATATGGAGAATATGGCAGCCAGATTACGGGGAGGCGGGCGTGTAAGAGGAGGAGGAGGGGAGAAGTGGAAAGTTGGACCAGGGAAAGACAAGACCGTCTACTTTCTTTCTCACTCACGCATAGCAAAACCCCGGTGGCATTGGCTACGCTACCTAGGTGTAGTAGTATAGTATAATTCGAAACAAAACAACTGGCTCGATCGCTGCTGGGGAGAGAGGGGAGAGATCTCGAAAAAAGCACGAGGAAAGGAGATTGAATGGATGGATGGACACGATACAGTGGTTGGGAAGGGAGTTGGTTGGTTCCATTTACACTAAACCTGTAAGTACCTAGGTAGCGGTACAGCAGACTAGGTGCACTAGAGTAGGTGGGCGCAGGCGTTAGCTGCCGGTGGGTGGATGGCGCAGAGAGTCATGGTAGCCCCCAGTGCGCTGGGTGCAGCCAGCGGCGGTAAACGGAATGTAGTGGACGACCGGCCCTGGCGCTTGCAGCAGGGGTTGTGTCTGTCGGGGCTCGATAGCGTAGCGCGACAACCAGCGGTATCTACTGAGTCGCCCCTCGACTACAACAGTGCCTTTCTGGACAAGCAAGCGACTTGTTGCCGCCTGTGATCACTATTGCAGCCCACTTTGTGGGTCTGCTCCTCAGCTGCACCTCCGCGCGGAAGCGGTACCTCGAAGTGACCTTCACTCTCCCGCTTTTGTGCTTGGCCCTTGTCACAGGGCTTGATCTTAGTTATTACTCGGCTGAAGCATCCCCTACCTCTGATGATATTGTTTCATAACATCATTTACACTCCTGTATCTACTGCTACCTCCATCTCCTATAGATTTGCACACCGCAAGAGCCCTCGTTTGTCAAGCAATGGATGGACCTGATGAATACTTCTTGCCACACCACTGTCACTTCGCTGCACACTGCGGTGTATGTTGGTGTGCGTGGTGTATTCTGCGGTACTTGCAGATGGTGTGTTCCATCATCTGCGTGCCGAGTTCTGCGGCCTCCACTTCTGCTGAGGCATGGAGGAGTATCTCGGCACATGAGTGGTTGTCTTGGGAACTAGTTGAACATGGATTGGTTGTTTGCGAAACGAGACGCCCACCAGAAACAGGGGTAGTCGCTGGTGACGGGCTTCTATTAATAGCCCCCTGCAGCCAAGTCGGCGCCAAACCTTAGCAAATCAGCTTGCTGTATTCCAATTTGGCAATGCAGCCCGTCATTCTTCAAAGCCGTCGATCGACTTTCCCTCCAAATGGCAAATGCAACCTCGCCAAGTACGTCGAGAGGATTCGGCGGAAGCCAGAAGCGCGAGAGGTGTCCTTTGGGCGGCTCTTGATACCCGCGGGCTCTAGTGTAAGCTGCAATCAATTTTTCTTTGTTGAGATCGTGGAATGCAATTAACATTGCTATGGGAAACATACATATCATTTATTAGTTGTTTAGGTAATCAATCCGAACGCCTCAATATTTCTAGGCCTATACTATATAGTCCTCACGTGGTCTGCGCAGCCTCATTCGCATTCTCACCTGCTTAATGGCCTGCATGGACCCGCTGAGATGGTCTTTCATCGGCATGTGAGCGAAAGCGGCCGAAAGAGAACTAAGACAAAAATAAATCATTGCCCATTACGGGCTGAAAAGGATCGCGGACTCCGTTTACAATCACGATATTTTTTCCATGAGTCAAATGTTGGTTTCCGGTTTGAGTAGGACCGGGACTACTATGTACCTGGTTTACTTCGAGTAGATGCATATTCATTTTCTGATAGTTATATCATCTTATACCGATGTTCGTAAGCTAATGAGAAAGGCTTTTCCGCATTCGTATCCAAAGACCCGGGGCTATATATAGATTTGATTTGAAGGAATGCTTTTCGAATAAGCTAATGATATGTCACGGATGACGGACGATACAATTACAATGTGAACAAGGTCCCACGAGGATTTTACACAATTTTCAGTCCACAGTATGTTGAATAAGTAGGATGGAACCACGTGTATTGTACTGGGTTCTCAACTTAGGAGTTTAGAACGAACTGGGTGGCCGTATGTAATCATACAACAGGATGACTTTGGTCTATAGAAGGCATGATACTAGCAGGGATGATATTCGCGAAGATAGACCGCTATAACGTGTTATATCGAGTGATGCGTGTGTTATGGACAAGGTTCTAAATAATCGGTACCCAAACTAGATTTTAATGACCCTGCGATGGGCAGCCTGGTTGTATATTATTAGGAGAGGATATTGCGCACAATAAACGCCGAATACCAGCCTATACTTAGTCAAACATAAATAGGCCAGATAAGTATAAAATATTTAATAACCATAAATTCGATAGATAACTTAGAGGACCCAATGATTCCCACAGGCTATAAACGTCACTCCGTCACTCCGTTACGTGATAATTGGATCTTTCAGTCTCAGTCGGCTTGGCAAATCTGAAACGTCGGGGCTCGAGAGGGGTCTATACTAAGGTTCCAGCAAACCTAGTTCGCTCGTTTACCTAACCTATCTAGTTATATAGCCGATTCATTCATCATCCATACAAGTAGAAAACAATTGTTATTATCGGCCACCAGCTATGATAGGAACGCACAAGCGAGCCACGTTTCTCCGCCTTTCCGTTCTTGTCAACCCCAATGCTCAGTTAGATCGCGTTTGCGTTTTTCAAATTTCGGGATGAAATAACGCTGATAAGGCGAGTGATAAGGATTCAATGAGCCGCACGGCTTCACCGTAAGTAGTTCCTGCGAATAGCGTGGATTTGACTTTGGATTTTGTGGTTTCATTTCCAGGCGGCCGGGTCTGTGATTTTTCCTGGGTTAGCCTTCCTTCTAACTTCGAAGTGTCTTAGGAGGCAGATCGTTAAGACGCTAGTGAGAAGATCCTCATTAGTGTAGAAGACAACTAATGCACCTTTTTCCCCCATGATGGCATTTGTCAACTTTAGATGAGGAAGTCTAAGCCTTTTTATTTTTACTATTGACCTGACTTCGCGAAGTTAGAGTAATTTGGCAAATTACATTATCTATATACATGCTTCTGAACCCATCCCCAGACCCATATGCGCAGCTATGGAGTTCGGACGGCGGATACTCAGCTAGCGAAGGAACGGCTCTCACTTTGTCATATACTAGATGATTAACAACATACATAGGTATCCTGGCTTGGTTTCCGCAGGACACATTTAAGATGCATGTCAGCATGTAGTGTCGTGATAGCGCAGAGGTCCGTATGTCATATTGACAAGTTAAGAAGGTATCTGTGCAGCTGTCACGCCATAACGTTAGCCTCGAGTTCTGCCTCATTCGAACGGATGGAAGGTCACAGAACAGGTATACTAAGCTGACATATCGAGTAGCGTCTTGTTGAATGCATGGACTTTATTCTCGGTCAGTAAACACCGAAACCAGACAGCAGTCAGGCCAAAGGACTCATCCCAAGCCGCCCAAACGAGGCCGGTTCCTTGAGGTTCTAACGCTGGACTGGACCATTGCGCCTCCGACTTTCTTGACGTTGAAGAAACGCCGGTGGGGGTTTTCTGGATGACCGGGCAACACGTAAGTATGAGGACCAGGATGTGCCACGAGGCTATCAAATACCAGCCACAGGGGTGTTCAAATCCAATATCCTAGCAATAATAAAAGTTGACGATACGAAAGGTCGAAGGATTCCCTAGTTTTACGCACCCCCGTAGAACAGTAAATTATTCTTAGCTGATATCAAGGAATTATGGTGTAGGTATCGAATGACATACTTGTAGAATATGGAACATACGGAAGAGCAGAGTAGCATTGCTCGATAGGGCCCCAGGCTCAAACCTCTGCGCACAGAGTGCAATTGTTTTCAAACAAGTTTGGTGCATATTCCGTTCCAGTGACAGGTGGCATACATACAATCGCAGCATCCCACGTTGTACCTAGCCCGCAACTCCCCTGGTGGTGAGGCTTCGACGGTAGTTTGATCAGCACCGGCAAAGGCAAGCGAGCTGCAGAGCCCCTTATATTTCCGGTTGCGGCTTTCAACTATATCTTTTCGGATAGCAGAGCCCTGTCTGTTACAATCGAGTGCAACGGTGGGCTAAGGGTCTACGGGGTGCGGAGATGAAAGGAGAAGTAGTGTCGTTTTGGACGGGTAACTTTGCTTTGGTAGTTCCCCGGGCTTCGGAAGCGATACATGAGTTCGCAATGCTGTAGTTGGACTCCTACCGTTGCGGGATGACGGCAGATCCTATATAGATAAGCATATATATAGGCAGAACCAGCATATGACATACAAACAGCAAGCCGGTGGCTGAATTCTATCCAGGTATTATTGAATTGTGAAGGGCTGTGCGCATCCGGGGTAGTATTGAAAAATAATCTAACTGATAGTTTCCGATATCACCTGCATGCTGACCCGCATTGTGTAGAATATATATTCCTACCTACATATCATGCTTGCGACAGCAAGTCTCGTGGCGTATTGGTGCCTTTCCGAACAAGAGAGCCAATGCTACCCTGATACGCCTCATAACTACTGTTCAGGACTTCCTGCATGGTACTTCACGAGCAAGATAATCACATAAATTGCCCTTTTTCTTTTCCACGCCTCAACGAGATGTGCCGATGGCTTGCAACCGTTTACCGACATGAAAGCAAAATCTTTTATATTGAAAGTACTTCTTCCAGCGACGGACAATATGGCTTTCTTTTTTTCAAACTTCGTTGTCGTACGGCAGGTTTTCAAGTCGATGCTTCTTCCACTCAGAACATAATCCAAGCAGGCTGACAGTAATTGCATACAAATAAAGTCGCATGAAGCTTGGGACATGTGTCAGATTCTAGTCCTTCAAAAACGGCTTTCAAAAGTACACCGATGTAACGAATGCGGCGTCGAGGTATAGCCACGCGATCACAATGCTCAACTAATCGGCCCATTGTTCCTCGAATCAGGACTCACAAGGATCTCCATGCTCTTCTTTGCTACCCGTATGTATCAGTCATACACGTCTAGGCGTGAGAAGACTACTCTTCGTCATAGTTTTTAATAGGCAGCTTATTTAAGTGGTAGATAGATATTGTAATAAGGGCTATGGTTAGTTATTTCTTCCTAACAACCTGTCGCTTACTTAGCTATATATTCAAACAGACACGACGGTCGACGCGTAGTAACAAGGTCATAGCAGCGTCTTCAATAATTGATTGCTTGCCCTTTGCAGACCAATTTTGTATCATAGCTTGAAGCTATTCCATACAATCATTGCGTCTATACTGTTAGATACTGAAGACTGATCAAGTTCAGAGAATACAGATCCTCTCTGCACTAGATTGCCGTACCTCTACGGCCTATCATTGTAATACTCAAGGTAGTATCAGGTGCAAGATACAGCACACGGACCTCTCCTACGCTCAGCAGTGGCCTGTGTCGTGCATCCTGTCAATATATAAAAAGCAGGGGATAGGAGGGTCGGCTCAACTCGAACTAGGGGTTCGCTAGGGGTCATGCAGTTTAGGACCCATTGACCTTTGGGATGTTTAACCTGAATAGGTGATGGCTATACTCAAAGCAGCCGGCTTAGCCTCTGGCCAGTGTCCAAAATGGTGCATTCCAACCCCTTCAACGCACCGGTGTGTCACGGAACACGGTGATCTGTACCAAACACTTGCAGTAGTAGGTCGTAGCAACCGATCTGTATAACGTCCTGGCGCGGTCTAGCGATTTTACATCATTAAACGGACGCTTACGATTTGCGGTCTACCTATTGCCCTTTTTGGCTCAAAGTCACCAACCACCCATCTTGCAGCTTGACGGTGCACTTTGCGACGTAGCTAGCTAGCGCGTACTTTCATAGGCGAGCCCTTGTCCGGGGCCCATGCGAAGACTGATGAGCCGAGCCAGGTTGCAAGGAAAGGGGCACGATGAACGCGTCCGTCACCGGCCGGTCAACCAGTGCCAATATATCTCGACAAAAGCACGGCTGGTTGGCTGGCCTCACTGTAGTGTGCGATACACATATAGTAGCTAGTATAACTAATTCAACTTCGACTTGGACTAAACCAACCATAGGTCCCCCTTCGTGACCGTCTTTCCCCATCTTTCTCCGAGTCAGTGGCGTGAAGTGTCAAGCCGACAACAAGTTGACTTGCTGATAAAATAGGGGAAGAAGGGCTGACTGGGGCATCGGGTGCCAATCCAATATCTCCTCCAGAGAGAGATACCCTTGCAACCAAATACACAAACACTTACTCCTAGTCTCTCCTCTGGCTCTACTATGAGAAGAGCGTTGGGCCTTGATCATCAAAATAATCATAATCATTCCTTGGAGTCTGCTTGTGTGTTGGAGAATCCCTTAACAGGAGAAGGTTTTCCCGGAATAAACCGTCGTCACTCTTTTACCAGTTTGGAAATATCTCTCTGCTTCGACAACTTGAATGAATCTTTAAGATTAAGTACCTACTCACGAATTGTTCATCCGAAGGCGCATCGCAATCCTATCTACTACGCATTTGAACCTTGAAGTTGAGATTTTTCTTTTAATGGAACGGCTGGTGTGGCCGGCGCGGACCCGACACATTATATGATATTCACTTTCTTCTTGAAACCGCCTCGGCAGCCTTGATAATACGACCCTACAAGGCTCAGCGTGTCCGAAACATTAATACTGGGGCGTCTAGGACTCTGAAGCAGCGACTGGAGGCAAGGAGCAAAGAAGAGAAAATGGACTCGAGTTACGGATCTTCTCTCCCGGGTTTGGCAGCAGGCGATAGAGATGATACGGGCTTGAGCACTGTTGCACATGCTGGTACGGATAGCGGGCGTGCTAGTGATAACGGTGCCGACCCAAGCGCCACAGCGACTGGTGGTGTAACCACAGCAGCGCCAGCACCGACCAGATCTGGGTCGGGGGTTTTGGGTTCTGCGCCAGCACCCGCGTCGGCTGCTGCTGCTGCTGCTGCTGCTGCACCACAGTCCGCCCGGGCCCAATTTCTGGTTTCCCTTTCATCATCATCAACAACACCACCTAACTTCAATTCCCGCTCTTCCCCATCCGCTCCCAGCTCGCCTCCATCCAAGCACAGCATTCTGCACGCGCATCGACAAAACCACAATTCCTCCAAGCTGCCTGCTTTCCGCTTCACTGATCTCAATAAAGAATCAATTGCTCCCCCTTCCTTGCTGCAGCACCCGTACCAACACGCGCCCCAACACCACCACCACATCCCGCCCTCGCCTGTCTCACCCGATTTGGACCAACTCGAAACACAGCCAACTGCGGTCATTCAAATCCCCCCACCGCCAGTGCCCAAGACCGAAACCACACAAAACCACAAGGCCACCCACGACATTGTCTCACCAATCGCACCCTCAGAACCCTTGGATTCCATCAGGTCTCGGGCATCCACGTTTCAACCCGCATCCGCATCCGATCCTTTGCCCGCGACTGCATCTTCTACTCACG
Organism: Xylaria cubensis; assembly: GCA_022385715.1. Lineage (NCBI taxonomy): Eukaryota > Fungi > Ascomycota > Sordariomycetes > Xylariales > Xylariaceae > Xylaria > Xylaria cubensis. Next base: position 185,944 of record MU279072.1, on the reverse strand, counting down.
TGAAGCAATCCGTGTCACTGGATACTACTAGCGCCGCGCCGAACACCAGCGGTGTCAAAACGCCCTCCGGGTCGACTGAGACAATCGTACCTGTCCCACAAAGACGCGCGCCCGCCGTCCCGAATACCCCATTAGAACAAGGCACTGACGCCGCCTCCAGCGGACCACCCGCGGAGGCAACAACGAGAGAAGAGTCTTCTGGTCAACGGGAGCTCCTACTTCTTAAGACTCTGCAGAGAACCGCCTCAAATGATAGGAGGGCTTCGGTAGCCAGGAAGCCACCTGTGTCATTTAAACCGCGCACTAAAACTAGCGTGTCCGGTACTACCGCATCCATCCCACCCATTCGATCTTTTAGATCTTCTGGCGAACGGCGCAGCCTAGTCCTCGATATGAACGTCAGGTCTGCGCGAGCTTACGACGGCGGTGACGATTACGCGGACGGAAACCATCGCGACAGAACACTACGCGCTTTAGAAGGAAAACGAGGCGACGAGGTCATGCAGTGGACGCCGCCTGACTCAGCCACGGAACGGCCAGATGGCGACGATAGTGGAGACCTGTTTTTAAAGATCGCTCGCGAAGATTCTTCCCAGCGCATTAGTGACGGTGGCAGAGTATATGCGGACAATCCAAATGCAATCGTAAGTATGACTGCTGCCCTTTGTTCTGGACGTATAACATGTAGTACCGCCTATCACATTTGGTCCATGAATCTACGTTTCACGTCAACCTGGGGCGTCGAGGATCTATTGGAATAGTCATCATCGGAACTGACCTATTTCTAGACTCGCGTAGCACGTAGTGCTCGTCGGCCACTTTCTGTAGCCATATCATCATATCGATCCCCCTCGCCTCCTCGTATATCACGGCGAATGTCCGAACAGGAATCTCGAGCCAGAGTTGTGACTCATAATCAAGGAGAGAGAATAGGGCCACCCGTATCCTTCCGAGGGCATTCTAGAGAACCGCATTCTGAAGATCTCAGACATAAAGGCGTCAGTACACCACTTCGAGCCTCTCCTCTGAGCCCACGGAACTTGACCTACCAGGATACCCCGGAGGCTACTTCATCACACCGACGGCGGCAACCTTCGATTGACCGCGGCTCTGCCGTTTTATCTCGAATGACCTCTTTGAAGCAGGCAAATGTAAACTATAGCCATCCTCGCTCATACAATTCGTCACCTCTGGTCACGCATGCTACAGATTTACAAAAGAATGATGCGCAACTCAATGAGCCGCTCACTGTCGAAGGCACAGATTCAACCAACTCGACAGCTGCACCTTCAACAGTTTGGGATGAGCTAGAAGAACTAAAATCCCGAATTCATCGTCTTGAGCTAACAGGGAAAATTCCTCCTACTTCAAGCGCCGCCATATCACGAGCTTCTGACGAACGTCCGCAGACCGCACATACAAATGCCACAACAGTATCCGCGTCGCCTAAACGAGGTGCTTCGAGCGTAGTACAAAGTGCGGAAGCATCCACTGTACCGAAGGATAGCCACCCACTGCTTCACTCGGCTCTGGCCAAATCTAAAGATTTACTTGCACCCGAGGTTTACGACGCGCTGGAGACGGCAACGGTCGATGCATTGACACTCGCCGCTATGATGGGTACTGCTGGTCAACCAGGGCCTATCTCTAGTGGAGCGAGCAATGTCGGCAGCAATTGTGGAACAGTCACTGATCGCCAGCTAAGGAAAAAAGCAGACAGTGTGTGTCGTAGCCTCACGGAGTTATGTCTTGCACTTAGTGAAAACGCCGGCGCAGCTAAACCCCTTCAAGTGATTGCGCCCTTAGAAGAAGCTCCAACTGCAAGCCCGACTATTGTACAGTTTACTGGAATTCCTGGAATTCCTGGATTACCGTCACAGAGGAGACCAAGCATACCTGCAAATCGTGCTATTGAACTCACTATGAGCCCAAGGGCCGCGTCTCGTTATGAAGAGAAACGAGCGAACGTTCTGACATCCAGCGCTCTTCCCGGCCTACGGTTTAACGCCAACATGACCGCAACAACAGATGCTAATACACCTACAGCTGGTCGTAAGAGTTCGCTTCTGTTTTCACGAACTCGACGTGCCGGAACAGAAGAACCCGAAGAGGAGCGTCGGACGTCTGGCATTTTGAGAAACCGCCGTGCTGGTACCGAAGAGCCTGAGGTATCATATCCGCCGGACCGAAAACCTATCCTTACGCGCGGACGCCGAGCAACAATGGATCCTGGTAGTGAGGACGAATCTCGGTTCCGTACACCATCTCGCGCTGTGACTGAAGTAAATGGTCTTCGACCACGTGAATACATTTCGCATCTTCCTCCACCTCCTATCCCAAAAGAAGCAGATACACTAGCGAATTCGGCTCTCCCGAGGAGACGCGCAGGCCCCACAACACTCAACACGCGATTAGCAAAACCTACAGTGGTGACAACGTCGACTGCATCAGCTATTGCTACACCGAGCAGACGGCACTTCGACCATCCCTTACCAAGCCGTGAAACGGACCTAGAACCAGCCGATGACCGGCCTCAGCGGCAATTCTCTCTCGCTCGGTCTGGGAGTTCGAATCGTCGGGTGACGCACCGGCAGAGCATGATCGCAACACCGTCGACAGGGACGACCAGTTATTATAGATAACGCTCATGTGAACCGTCACGATCATAACGACAATGTACTATTATCATTTGTCAATAAGGGCGTTTTCTAGTTGGCATCTGGCATGATTAGGCGTTTCGGCTTGCACACTATGTTCAGAAATACCCTTTTTGCTCAGATTTGACGAATTCGTTTCGTTTTTTTATAAACTCTCTGAGGCTGTTCATTTGAGGTTAGACCGCCTATTTCTATACATTCACGCAAGAGGGGTAACAACGGCGGCTGCTGCGTTGTATCATACATTTGCAATCTTAGGTTGGAAAAGCATTGTCATTTAAATTGAGGCAGTAGGGTTCTGCGGCGTTCCTGGCTAAATATATGGATTTTATCAGAGTCTTGTAGGGTGATAATGCCCAGCTCAGGAAGGGTCAGCATTGTAGTTTCAAAATAGTTATTCTATAACAGTAATGTATGATACTGAAGTTCATTCTATGTTCAACAGATTGGCAAATCGTGAATGGCTTTTGAACACAACTCTGCTCATCACAAGATAACAATCCTGAGCATCAGTGGTTTAGTGGTAAAATCCATCGTTGCCATCGATGGGCCCCGTGTTCGATTCACGGCTGATGCATCCCTTTTAGCATTCACTGGTTCCCAGTACCGGCCAACCCAGCCGTGCAATTCATTTTGCACCTTTTGTCTTGGGAGATGTCCCAACCCGAACTGTGGCTTGCTTAGGCAACTTCAGGGAAGGTAAGTAGGCGACCCAGACGGACCCAAACGGATTCACCATGACTCAGGCCGGAGTTGTGGGGAGCTCTATCCAATTCAGCTCTCAATTCGTTCCGCAACTACATGGACTTACAAAAACAAGGTGTTTGTATCATCACTTTTCTCCTGCAGTATACATCGTTCTCTCAACGTTTGACTACACTATCTTCCCTCCTTCAAACAGCCACTTCGCCCCGCTTCTCGCCGAAGGCCGGGCTTTGAGTGCCACTACGACTCTGTTTTCGACTACGGCGCGTGCGCTGGTTACGGGCAGAGCTCGAGGTGTAGGAAGAGGATTGATATCTTTATCAGAGATACCAAGCAGAGAATTCTTGGTCACAAGGGCCGGGGGGGCATGTGTGAGAGAGCATACGCAACGAAGACACGGACGTGATCGAGAACTTGGTGAAATCGCAGGAAAGGGGACTATCTGTCGCTATAGTACTACTAGTACGAAAGCCGGGAGCGCAGCCACTAAGCCCAGAAGCTCAACTCCTACGGCTGGTGCTCGGAGCAACGACTACGACATGGCGGACGACGACTTTCAGGACGCGGCGGACCGCATCGAGGACCACGTGCTTGGTGGTGGTGGAGCAGGTAGAGGAGGGAAAAACCGCCGTGGAGGAGGTGGTGGGCGACGCGGAGGTGGTGGAGGAGGAGCGGGAGGATCGAATCGACAGGTGCAAATCTCCAAGGCACTCTCGACGCTCTTGAGACATCAGGCGCAGAATGCTGGGGTCCAGCTTGACAGTGAAGGTTTTGCGCCGTTGGATCGCGTTGTAAGTGATAACTCATCTTATTTCCCCACGTCATGCTTTTTATCTCCTACTCTTTCTTTACACTTGCATAGCTATTGTATGTTGGTTTACCTTTTTCATGTGCTCTATGTTAAGGACAGAGTATGAAACTAGTGACACAGCTGCAGCTGTCACACAAGGGCGGCTACCAGAAAAGAAAACATGCTTCACGAGCGTTACAAGGAAAAGAAAGAGGAGAACCTAACTAACAACATATCACAGATGCAATGGCCACGTCTCCGCAGTCTGAACCCAACCGTAGCAGAGATCAAAGACGAAGTAGCGACGAACGCGAAGCAGCGGTTCAGCATGAAGCCGAACCCAGACGAATCCGTGTCGTCGACGACGTCCGAGGACGACGCCGCGCACTGGGTGATCCGCGCCAACCAAGGCCACAGCATCGCGATCGCGTCCGAGGCGCTTCATACTTCCATCACGCTCGCGACGGGAAACATCCCCGACGTCGTCGTCCACGGGACCTACTTTGCCTTCTGGCCCGCCATCGTCGCGGCCGGGGGCTTGAAGAAGATGGGTCGCACGCACGTTCACTTCGGAACCGGAATTCCGGGCGATGACGGCGGTGGTACCGGCCAGGTCCATAATGTGGAGGATGAGGAAGAGGGCGCGGTGCAGAACAGGCCTAAAGTCATCAGCGGCATGCGTGCTGATGCGGAAGTGCTCATCTTCGTAGATGTCGAGAGGGCGCTGCGGGATAGCGAGGCTGGTAGTAGTAGTAGTCAAACTGCAGCCGAGGAAGCAGGGGGTGAGATCAAGTGGTGGATGAGCGAGAACAATGTCGTGCTCACCGAGGGAAATGCTGAAGGCCTAGTCCCGCTAAAGTACTTCAAGGAGGTCAGGGGCCGGCGGCAGGGCGTCGGCCTGTTGTGGAAGGATGGTGAGAAGGTCGCTGATTTACCGGATGGCATTGTTGCTAGAGTCCCTCAGGGTAAAGGCCGAGGCGGCGGTGGAGAGAGGGGTGGACGTGGAGGGCGGAGGGGAGGAAGGGGACGGGGACGAGGTTCGTGAGGATCATGTTTATGTAGTAAGTTCTCGAGAGCTGCGTTGTGGGATCCTAGGTCATGGGACTCCGGGGTCTTTCTTAAATCAGACATAGTTTTCTCTAATCTAATAGTGTACCTCTACAGGAAATTCGATTACTCTGTGAGCCTCATTATGTAGCGTTATCATGATATATAACACTGAACAGAGGGGGAAAGTATAGCCTATACGATCACTCTCCGATTTAACACAAGGCATTGGGTTAGAAGGCCAAATACATGTTGTATTCGTCATCGCTAGGTCATTACATCTATGATATACATTAAGCCCGCTATTCCAGTTCAAAAGTTTCAATGTGTCTTTCGATGTCATCAACAGAGTCTTCGACGTCAAGCAACACCCATCGTTCCTCGTGTCGAGTAATCAGCCCGTCCAAGCCCGCGCCTAAGTAAGCGCCGCCTCGCTGCTGCTGCTGATGCTCTCGAATAGGCAATGGCGAAGAAACCTACTCTGCGCCACCACTTCTATGCTGTGCTAGGAACGCCTCATCCGCCGCCGCGCGTTTCTGCTTCTCTTCTTGTAGGAGTTTTAGGAGATTCTCGGCTATCATCTCCTTGGCGGCCTTCTTGCCCATGATGTTCTCGACGCGGCTCTTGGATACATCGAAGGGCAGGATGGCGTTGTAGGCGCCGAAGTCCGCGGATCCGCTGAAGAACGAACCCTTTTCGTCGGTAGCCTCAACTCTGTACACTGGAGAGGAGAGACCTAGGACGGTGCAGAGCTCGTTTGCTTGGTGCGCAGCTGAGGGCTGGCTGGCGTCGAACGGAGAAGCAGGAATGGCGACGGGAGGAGAGGAAGGCTTTGTAGTATGAAAGGGGCTGCTGGGGGGTTTGGGCTGTGCCTGCTGCTGTTGTTGCTGCGTCTGCTGAGAGAAGACGCTGGTACTCTTGGGGAATTTCACGCCACCGCTCTGTGGCATGAATCCGTTGGCCCGTAGCCAGTCGATGGCGCATTTCGCTGCGTATCTCTTGGCGTCCTTCTTCTTTGAAAACGTATGCTGGCTCGCGTCACCATACGGGAATGTCTCCTTTGCCTCGGCCAGAAAAACCTGGCACTTCCAACGAAGTGCGCGGCCTGTGGGATCAAACGGGCTGTCAATAAAATTGACTTCTCGAGAGCCTTGAATAGGATGCACAGCTCGGTATTCTAAGGAGACTATTAGCGCAATAGTTCTGGAGATAAAAGTAACAAGGGCGCATTTGTTATGAGGGTAAAGGCGTGTGAAAAGTGAACACAGACGGAGTCTAAGTGAGCGTTTGAAGCGGAATGAAATATGGTAGGATACTCACCTTGAAGATGTCCAACCCAGTTGAACTCTCCCAGCTCAGGCTCTACCACGGACACCGACTCGACCTTGAGAGCAGATTCGAGACCGAGAAGCGCACTGCGTAGCTTGTCGGTCAAAGGTGTAGGTGCATGTCGCTGCTGGCCGACCCAGGCCCCAATTAGATCGTATGTAGTCGAGGACACAGTAGTTTCGCTGGCAGCAGCCATGGTTGAGCGCTACTCTAGAGTATATTGGTATGATTCTCGCCGGCTACCCAAACATAAAATATTCTGTACTCACAAGGACTGAGGAGGCGTATTCGTTGTTGCACGTGAATGAAGCGAAACGAAGAGGAATTATAGGACTGAGGGCCGATGGCGGGATGGTGGGGTTGGTTGTTGTGGTGGAACAACATCGACAACTAAACAGCCTAACAATTCGAACTTGGAAGTCTCCAATAGAATCTCATTAAATTGGTTGTTTGTGCAACCTCAATGGACCAGGCTGCCTGCCAATGCAAGTGCACACCATTGCTTCTGTAGGGAGAAGGCGTATGGCTGCATGTGCCGCTGACGTTGGTTGGTATTAGGTACAGCCGCCAAAATCACCGAAACAACAACAATTCTGTAAATGTATAATTGTCGATCAAAACCATAGGTCGCCGGTTGCTCAAAGACGACCCCATTTCACATTGTATTTAACAAGTCACTAATGCATAAAAATCTTGGGTATCATTTGTCTGCTCGCCAGGTCACAGTACCTACATGTTTGACATTCTTTTCTGTTTATCTTCGCTTTCTTTACCCCTCCTCGAAGAAACCTCCATCGCTCTCATCGCCATTTGAGGCGGGCGATTCTGGTAATTGCTGGCGTTTGTCCTTGCTTCTAACCTTGAGTTGGCCCGCTTTCGCTGTAGAAGACTGCTTGGGAGGGCTTTCTTGGGACGATTTACTCTTCGAGTCTGCTGCAGACTTGCGCTCCTGAATCTGCACCAGTGCACGAATGCCTCTCTTGGACGCCTTTTCTATTGTATCCCATAGTGGCGGCCTCTCTGTGTGTAAGGATCGTGCTGCTGCGCTAGCCTCTTCGGCTTCCGCTCCTTTCTCAGAGAGCGATGATACGGGATACAGACTGACATAGCGCTCCCGATGTGGGAAATATTTTGCGTATAGAGCATCGACCTCGGCGATGCGTAAGTCTGCTTGGAGCCTCTTCTTCTCTTCTTCGTCGGTTATAGTCTCTAATTGGGTCCGAATTTGCTTTGCCAGTCGGTCCGCTTTCTTCCTTTCTGCAGTTACCAAGAATTAGAAATTTCAATTCGTAGTATGGCAGGGTTTGAACTATCACTCACCGAAGAAGCGAACCATGTGGTACTTCTTGATCATGGCGCTCCTCCTCTTCCCATCGGCGAGATCGTCAAGCTTTTGTTTATGGTGGTCCAACTCTTTTTCGAGGTCATGTTTCACGTTGGCTGGCAGGCTATCTTCGCGATTCAGCCGTCTCTCTATCGTCCTCGCTCGTTTCTTAAGCCAGTTGATGCTGGTGGGCTTCTGTTTGGAATGGCCTTTCTTTTTCTTGTGTTTCGAACTCTGGTAATTCGGTGCGTGTTCGTGCGTCTCGCTGGCGACCGAGGTCTCGGCGCTGTACTCAGAGAACTTCCTCTTTGAGCTCATTTTTGCATCTAGCAAGTTGTCCGGTACGCGTGTGTTGCAATTGCAGAACGTCGCAAGAAGCAGAGGAGCGGCTGATTACTCGTGAATTTTCTGGGTTGGGTTAGAAAAGCTACAGTACTTATAGAATTCTTTGATTGGCCAATTGGAGCTAGCATAGGTGGGGCGACCGATGGGCGACCCGTAAGTATAAGTACGGATTGTAAGCTACTTGAAGCATCTCATCCTGACAAGGCGAATAACTAAACCAGTGAGGCAGGCTTGCGACATCATAGATTTCCCTCTTCTTGACTCTGAAGCATAATGACCTAAGATATAGATGTTTTCATTGAAAAATTACGAGCTGGAATGATGGAAACTTCATAGGCCATCTGACTGACACCTCCCGGCCGCAGCGCCTCGCAAGTATTAGTTGTCGTCTCATCCAAGAACCAATCTGATCAAGCTCTCAACTCACAAATGAGCAAACACGGTCACTGGCATCTGAAGTAGCCGGGCCACTCGGTGACATTCATAGCCGGGAGCTTCATTGTCCGACATGGCCCAATATTCCAACTCGAAGTTGTTGGACAGACCCGAACCTGGTCTCATCAAGTGGTCCCCGAATCCGCGCGATGACAATTTCCTACATGTCAACCTACAACACCGCACTGTTCAGCTATATAAACCTACTGGACATGCGCGGAGTGGTAGATTCGACTATGAAAGAGTCGCCAAGCTCGACGATATACCTCCCCTCAGCACGTATGACTGGTCGCCTGGTTACCCTGGACTCGTCGCTATTGGCACTGCCTCGGGCACTATCAACATCCTTAACCTCAACGATACTACAAACCACTATCTAGAGCAACGACTGAAGTTCACTCGCTTTTGCCAGGCTATCGCATTCAACACGGGCACTTTGCTAGCTGTCGGTTTAGAGCGTGTGCGGAACGACCAGTGCCTCCAGGTTTGGGACATCAACCGTCTCGCTGAGAGTAAACCGGATACGTCTTGGCCGTCGCTGGATGGGTCTATCCTAGGCGAAGCGCTTCATAGATTCGAGCCTTCTACTACCGTATCCAGCACAAGGTTCTTCGAAGATAGTCCACAAACACTTGTTGTCGGTATTAGAAATCAAGGCATCCGAGTTTATGACCTGAGAGGTGTGTCTACTGTCTGCCTATTCTTATACGTATTGAATTGACAGAATCGAGACAGACCCTAATGGTGCTGTCATCAACTACCAAACGAAATGTAACAACAATTTGGCTATCGACTATGCAGACTCCAACTATTTCGCCTCTTCTTCACTGGACCGCCCCGGCATTGTCATTTGGGACCGTCGGGCAACTTCAAGGCAACCATCGTCGCCCTCTTATCTTGATGCTGTAGATACGGATGGCCTGCCTTGGGGCGCAGCGCTCAATTTGGAGAGGGCAATCGACATTAACCCAAGTAATGTTCCTGATAGGGGCTCTCTGGTTCGATCGATACGATTCTGCCGCGACCATCGTGGTTTGTTAGCTGTACTTTCTCGGACAGGCCAACTACGAGTTCTTGAGACGACGAAAGAGTTTGCTTCTAGGGAACGCCACTATGAGAAGAGTCCAGAAATTCTAGAGGCAAGAAGGTCTTATGAGCTGGACATGGGCTTCACAAATGGGGAAGCCAAACTTGATCAGATCGTTTCTTTTGATTGGGTTACGCTCGACTCGCCTGCAGTGACACCTCGAGCATTAGTATTGCGCGCCAGTGGTGCCTACGAGATTTTAGAGAAGCCATCTTATACATCGGATCATGTATATAAAATGGTGCCGTGGCAAGCACCATATCGTGGACTTGAAGGTATAGTTTTATCGTTCTATGATACAGATCCCAAAGTGCTGACAACTAGACAAGAGGGCACCAGCTATCATAGCCTAATGCGATTCGATAGTTCTCAGCAACCAGAGATGATGGGGCCTATCCTTTTCGATGATGCCGTCAAAGATATACCTCTATTCGGGAATGAAAAAATTCCAGTTGCAACCATTGCTTCGCAGGTCTTGGATTTGCCCCCTCTGGAGGCGGACACTGTTCTAGATCTTGAAGCAAAGGACAATTTTCCACAACTGTTTACTGAGGCAACTACGACGACCGGGAAAATTACCGCCTTGAGAAAACAGTCGCAGAATACTAGCCAATACCAAGAGTCATCAACTGGTGATCAGCATACGGCCAAGCTTGGTGACGGCCCAGGCCAGGAATCAGCAAATGCTGCAGGGAGGAGCGCCGGCCCAGTTTCAAATCGGCAAGCACATGAAAATCTTCTTGCAACTACACTTAATACAAAAGGGTTTCCGAAAGCAGCACAGATCGTCCTAGATCATATTATGCTGCTCCGCTCGAAAGAAAAGTATCTGTTTGATTATCCCGCTAATATAAATATCGTATCTGACGATCCATGGCTAAAGGATTTGTGGCTTTGGGTGGCTAGTACGTATCGCGCATTTCCTATTATAGATGCCTATAGGTTGACACATTTATCTAGGAGCCTCAAGTGCTGCTCAAGACGATGGTATGGTAGCTGAAGGGATTGATTATAGCTTTCTTGGAGTCATACCTATATGGACCAAGAATTTGGGTCAGTTAAATATATCTGATACATATTGGAATCACGAATCTAATTTTCAGTCCAGGCAATCAAGGAGCGTCCAGGCTCACTCACGGGTTGGAATTCCCCGACGATGCGGCGTGGGACTGTGGGCTGGAAAAATTATTGAGCACTAGTAAGACGGAGGAGATCACCTATGGCAAATTAGAGACGAAGAGAGCGACGCGCAGAGAAGCAGCCATGCGCGTTTGTGAATGGGGACAGAAGTCTTTGGACTCAGAGTGCAAGGATTACGCAAAAGTCCCTGCGCCTGAAAAGAACTCATACTCGTTCACGAGAGGCGCGGCTCGCGCACTTTTTAACGGTGATTTCACGGAAGCCGTTAGCATCCTCAAGACAGCAAGTGCGGACTACCCAGAACTCTTGTTCGTGTCTCTCGCTCTCCAGCTCGTCAGCAGAGGCGACAAGAATCTAGCCAAAGAGCAACTTGACTTCGATGACACTGTTGCCTCGAAGACTGACCCATATCTTCGAGCCATCTCGTCGCTAATCGCAACTAACAACTGGGAGACTATTGCAAATCAGGAATCGCTTCCGCTACGGGAACGCACTTACATAGCTCTTCGAAACTTCGACGACGAAAAGCTAACGCCGTGGCTTGATGCTGAGCTGAAGAAGGCTATAGAAATGGGCGATATCGAGGGCATCGTACTAACCGGCATAACAGACAATCTTGTCGACATATTCGCCAAGTACATCGAGAAATTTAATGACATCCAAACGGCCACGCTCGTGCTGTCCATCTGCTCTCCACGGTATATCGACGACTACCGCTGTCTTGTCTGGCGCAACGCGTATAGAGCGTATCTACAACGACACAAGGCGTTCCTTCAGCGTACCAAGTTCGAAGTAGAGAGCACCAAGAAGAGCAAGCATCACGGCGTCCCCACGATCAAGCCGCCCTCGCGCCAGATCGCGCTGCGATGCGTGTACTGCGACGCCGAGTACGAGCTCGCCTCCAAGGGCGGCGCGGGAGGTAGTTCAAGCATGGGTATCCCGTCTAACTCGGCGGCCCAGGCCCAGACGCAGAGCCACGCCTCGAACCACCTCACGGCGACGAGCATCAACGCCGGTGTCAGCTGCCCGAGCTGTGGCCGCCACCTCCCGCGGTGCGTCGTGTGTCTCGAGGTCGTGGGCATCCCGCGCTCCGACAAGCCTGAGCTCTCCCTCGACCCGCAGGTCCGCCTCGCGGCCAAATTCCCGACCTTCTGTCTCAAGTGCGATCATGTCCTACATCTCGACCACGCGCGCCAGTGGTTTGCGCGACACGTTGAGTGCCCGGTCCCTGAGTGTCGGTGTCGGTGCAATTTCAGGGCGAACCCCGAGTTGAATTATGGCTGAATAGTTTGTTATTTTAAAGCCGGTCGCATCAAGAGTGCTCTTTAATTCTAGCTACATTCCAACCACAAATCGCTCTTATTTCGTATTAGTGAAGCTGTCTTCGGTCGGAGCTAGCGTGCCTTCTATCCATAAGTTAATACTATGATATCTTGAGACGCAATAAGCCGGAATATTCTACTACTACTATAGAGAGATCAATAAGGGGATATATAAGAATGTCATTATGATATCTAAAATAGGTTCATTCTATGATCTTAGCGCAAGACACAAAGACGCCACGATAGCATTACAAAATTACACATTCTTTCGGGGGTATTATACTAATCATGACTTAAATCACCTCAAACACATCATACAAGTGCTTTCCAAGGCGGGACGTCCCCCGTCCTACGACGTCGGGAGCTATCTTTTTCCTCGGCCCGTAACCTTTCCTCCATCTGCTCCATCCAGTCCTCCTCGGCACCGAGGGCGTCCCGCTCAATCAGCTCCATGACCTTCAGTTCTGCGAGCATGTCGCGCACCAGGCTGCGACATCCACACAACGTACGCGCGAGGCCAGAGGGCGGCTTGTCTCCTTTCGTTTCCGCATCGCCACCTGTCTCTTTCTTTCTACCGTTTTTGACACTCTCTGGTTCATCGGTCTCAACATGCCCGAGCTGAGCGAGTGTCCGCCGCCACCCTTCTAATATGCGCACCAAGCCTGCGTGGTCGCGCTTCCACGCGCTCGCGTCGAGGTCGCTGACGAAGACACCGAGCTCCTCCTCCTCCTCACCCCCGTTACCTATTCCGAATCCACCACCACCACCGCGCGCCAGAAGTCCGTCGATATCGCCACCTTGCTGCGCGGCCCTGATCTCCGCGACCCGAAGCGCCCAGTCTTCGAAGGCGCGCACCGCACGCTGATACCGACCGCCAGGCTCGCCGAGGGCCCAGACGCCGTTGAGGACCTGATCGAGGTGTTGGATTTTCTCATCGAGGGGTAACCTCTCCTGTTCACGACCCTTCCTATCCCCATCCGTTCCCCCATTCTCCTTCTCAGGACTGGCGTTTGCCCAGCGTATCAGGTCCCGCAACCCCCTGGCCTCGGCGCTTTCTCGCTCGACAGCCCGTAGCTCCTGATCCGCGGCCGCGAGCTCCCTGAAGCGCGCCCCGAGCTTGGACCGCGCGCTCGCGTGCCAGGAGGCCGAGACGCTGTGCGCTTCGCGGTGCAGGAGGGAGAGCTGTAGGAGCTCGGTCTGCAGACGGCTTGTCTCGGCTGTTATGGCGACGTTGACGGGTTGCTTGGATGGCGAGGGGGGTGCGAGGAAGGTCGATGTCAGAGGTTTAGGGGCGAGTTTTTTTGCGGGACTGTAGTGCTGCTGGTTCGTGTTGAAGGCGGGCCGGCGTGCGGCGAGGGTCGAGGATGCGGTTGATGAGTGCGTTTGTGGCTGTGATTGTGACTGCGAGGATACACGCGCGTGCTTCGTTTGTGAGCGGGTCTGCACCCTGCTCGACGTTACAGATGCCGTCTGTGTGGTTGTGGTTGTGCTTGTGGATGAGGCGGTGGAGGGCGCTGGACTCGGGTTCGATCTTCTCGAGGGCGCTTGGGACAGCGGCTGGAGCCTGGTCGCGGCTGTGAGGGTTGTGGCAGTGGATTTTGCCCTGGCATGGCCTATGAGGCGCTCTTTTGGAGCTGTTGTGGAAGCAACCCCCGCTGAAGACCTCGGTCTCGCGGATGTGCTGGCTGATCGGCTTATGGAAGCGGAAGATGTCGCCGTTGGGGAGGGCACTTGGCGTATCGATTGGACCCTGCCCAACGGTTTAACAGCTGCTGGTGCTCCATTTGATCTGGAGGATGTCTTAGTTGACGAACCACCAGAAACCTGCCTGGAAGTCAACCCGGTCGGTGCTCTCACTCGTGACGTCGCGGTTGTTGTCGTTGACGGGGGCCTCATAGGCAGCCGGCTTGGAGACACGTTCCTCGGCTCATTTCGGCTATTGACAGGCTTATTTTGGGTCAAACCATTGTCGTTGGTCGCGAGTTTTCGAATCGACCGTGTTCGACTTAATCCGGTTGTTGAAGACATGGTGTGTCATTTGTGAGGAATTCAAGGTTTGCGCAATGTTTCGGCTTGTTTACCGACTTTAGGTAAGCCGGACAACTGGGGTTACACGGCTCGGGGGACCCTGATGCCCCCTGATACCCGCCCACTTGGCTTAGGTTAGTGTCCGCTGTAGCAACGCCGGCAAGTGCCGGTAGCTTAGCGGTAAAAGGCATGGCGAGATCGGTAAGTACAGCAAGGATCACTAATTTGGGGACAGAGCATAGATACTGTAGGTATTGTGAAACTCGTCTGTCTATCTAAAGGTATTTGGTTCCAGGCTTAGAATTATCTTTCTCTCAGTAAACTCTTCATCTCAGTTTGCGCCATGCTCAGGTGCACCACCAGCAGGGCCCCATATGGAGCGCTCAACCAGCCATTCCATCTTGCCGCTCTCTTTCTCTACTCGTGCGAACATGAAACTCTCAAAGGTGGTATCAGCACCATCTACCTTGATTGTTCCGGTCATATGGGCTGCTAGTCGATCACCATCGCGAAGGAACTCGTCCCTGGGATGTGAAGTGCGTGTTAGTTTTTCTGAGGGGTATTGGCGGCACGTTGGGAAGCGGCTTACACCACCGGCTCATATTCACTAATCTTAGAGCGCCACTCCTCAATTCCTTTCACGTAAGTGTCTAAAGACGAACGCTGGCCATTCATAACGTGATAGAAAGTCGGCGTTGAAGTGGCTTCCGCATAACGAATGGACTCCTCGGGTGGCCCAGTGAGACTCCATTTCATCGCCCGCTGGAAACCTTCAAGCGTGGAAGTGTATTCGGACATGGTGACTGAGGAAGAATGAAAAGAAAAGGAATAAAAGAGGAGCCAACACAATAGTTCAGAGTGACTGACTTGATAGAAATTGCTCTAGCAAGCAGCAGAATGCTACAAGCAAAGCAGTCCTTATACGTGAGTGGGCAGCAAAGCCACAATTGAAACCTCCTTTTTGAAGCTCAGTCGAGTTTAATACTTCGGTTTTACAAAAGAAAAGAATGAAAACCCCCACTCAGACTATGTTTTTCTCCCATTAGACAATGGAGTTTGCTCATGTTGGTTCGGTTTTGCAACATAAAACGCAGTTAGATGTGACGCATACGTAGCTGAGGCAGACTGCATTGCCGTTCGCTAAAGACATTGGTCGAGAACCATACATATGGTGGAGTAACAAGACTAAAACTTATGCAGGTCGACGGCTGAGCCCAAGGAATGGCACATAAGCAATGTTGTGCAATCATAGTCAAGGTTAGGATGGGATTTGAGTGGAGAGAAGCGGGATTCAGATGGGTATCTATCCCTAAGTTAGGTATTATTAGGAACAGCCTGTTGGATGGTGTGCACATAAGATACTGAGATCCTGGAGATTTAATTCTGTTACGCAGCCCAGCCATGCGGCAGAATGCGTGCTAGAGGGTGGTGTATAGACGATAAAGCGAACTGAAGTATGCGAGGACATGACACACACGAGACAATTCGTAGGATGATGAAAAGATCAGGCTACAACTCGAGCTACTTAATGTGGCTTGTCTATCAACGACATTGCGCCTCTACATAACATAAGGACACGAAAGGATCGAAGTTTCGCGCCAATGAGGAGGATCAAATAGTCATGCGCTCTTTGCAAAGGAACAAGACGTTGTATCAGTATGTCATATTGGGGGCGGGCGAGATTACTGGTTTTGTTGAAGTCTTTAAATAAACTCCTGATTTTACAACTCTAGTTGAATGAATCCCTTTGAGCCCGTTTCCTAGTCTCCTTAGTCGTCGTGCTCGACATTGACTCATATAAGCCGCTATAGTCCTTACCAACAGCACACCTAGTCCATAAATTGCTGAACTTAACCAGGGTAACCCGCTACAACTCTCTCACAGAAGTTATAACCAAGCTTCCAAAACGTTGACACAAATTTCTCACATGCTATAGAGTTTGCTAACCGAACAGCCGGTCTACTCAAGTAACACTGGTTCTTCATCTGTTTGTTCGTTTTCTGTTTTGCTGTGTGGGCAGGACGTAAATCGGCAAGTATCATCTTACTTATTTAGTAGTAAGAATTAATTCCGTCTCGGAACTTTGTCGATAATGCCGTGAAGATTATGAGAAGGCGCCTGGGGACCTGGCTGTATCTCTTCAAAGGCCCTACTCTTGTTCAGCATCATTTTAAGAAGGTCCGAATTCGCACGCATTTTGAAATCTGATTATCTTTTAACTATGCTAATTGTAGTAGTCTAATGGAGAGTCTTTTGAAGTTCACGCTCCAGATGTACGGATGGTGTTCGTCTCCCGACACTGTACTGTCCCTCAACGGTGCCGCTAAAAATTATATTGACGCTCACATACGTATACTGACTCTGCCTACCAGTCAAGAACGACAAATTTATGGTCTCGGCACTCGGATATATTAAAGAGACTTTATTCAACGCCGAAGTAGTGAAATTGGCGCCTAAATTTGATGCTCCAGTCATTGGATGTCACAAGGGCTAGAGTACTAGGGCTTGGAATAATCTTCTTGGGCGTCAAGGAGGCATAGGAGTCTAAGTTCCTCTCTCGAGCCCAGCGGCGAATCTAGGGGTTTTATATACGAATGGGTTCGTTCTTTACGAACCCAAATCACTCCAGATCATCCCAATCGAGTAACTCTAGAGTTCAGGAACAAGTTTATATTGCTTGAAACTTCCTATGAACATTTTGAGCGCAAAGGTCAGGGATTACCTCTGCTCGGTAGCCTCATCAAAGAATCGACACGTCTTACGTCACTTGAGTCCAGTAAGTAATATCTTAGTCTTTTGCGTCATACAGTACTTGGTTCTAATGACATTGTACTAGTGAGTGTGCGGCGAAGTGCGCTCCAACCGTTTTCCTTATTGGACGGCACAAAGTAGCCATCGGTGAATCCATCTGGAGCTATCAACACCCACGGCGAATATTACCCTTCTCCCGAGACCTTCTCTGGTTTCCGTTCTTAGAACCTTCCATATTATCCAATAGTCAAGCGTTTTCTACACCGACAGTGACGCAATAAAAACCCTTTAAGCTTACGGATGTTGATCATTCGTTCTCAATGTGTGGAACGGGACGTATGGCCTGGTGAGTTCACACTCCACTGAACACTCGTTCTACTAGTAGTATAAGTGCTTCTTTTCGTGCTGACCTATCTACTATAGTCCAGGAAGATACTATGCTTCTGCATTCATGAAGGTTGTGATTGCCCAATTGCTTATGAGTTATGACTTCAAGTTTGTAAAGCCGGAAGCTCCTCGTTGGATTTCTTGGCGCGTGGCAAAGATCCCAAGGCCGTGGACAAAAGTGGCTTTCACAAAACGCGAGTAAGGTTTCTAGATTACTGATCAGTACATCTTCCTTACAATCTTGTATCTTCTTTTCCAATACGGAACGCTACGGAACAAGCCCTGGAGACCAGGGGTATTAGACACGGCCTCTTGGTTATACATATAACAACGGGGGCTTGTACTCAAGGGCTAGAAAGGTCCTTCGTTGTCGTCCGTAGTTGGCGCCTCCGCGTTTATCCACACCTGTGTAGCAAAATAGAAGTCTCTTGGCATTGAAATACATGATAAGTATACTGTAATCCTGTTCACGGTAACTTTCATAGCTCTTATTATAAAACATACTGCCGAACTATTTACAGTAGCTTTCCCATGGCTACTACACTGTGGACAAACTGTAAAGCGAACTGCTAAATTAGCTTTCTCATGATTATTGTATTACTGATCAGTATTGTGAGTCACACGGGGAGAAAGCTGTCAATTCGCTGGGATCTTGTAGCCAACGCACTGTGCTATTTGGGCACCCAACCCAATGCCAAGAACTTACGATCCCTACACTATCTAGGTAACCTTAGGAATCATGTATCGCTATACCAGGCAATTGGTGTGAAGACGTCTAGCCTCTATAGTTTGATATAAACCCCTCGTGGACCAGCTCGGTATGCAGCGTTCTCTATATCGTATCATCCTCACTTTGAATTGGGCACTCTATCATGGCACTCATCAAGTCTGAATATGTATTTCACCTGTTATCCATTTTGGGACTTCTAGCCCAATGGGGTGCTATGGCTGCGAACGGCACTCTCTTAGGTCTCATGATAACAGCCTGGGAAGGCCAATTCCCCAACGGCGTTCCTATGAGGACAACCTGGACTGGACTGTGGCCCTTCGACTACGTTCTTGGCTTACTTGTTGCCTTCTTTTACCCTCTCCTTAATGTCACAGACCTTGACAACCCAGCGCCAATCCTTCTATTGACCGACTTACTCATATCTCTGAGTGTCTTTAGTTTTATGGCCGCTGTTGAGGGCCGGCGAAGAAAGGACATGAGCTTATTAAGATAGTAAGAATCTTCCTAATTTCGGTAACCACATGGACTGACAACCTGTAGTCCGGCAGCGTGGCAACTCGCATGGCAGTTTTTCGGTGCGGCTACTATTATGCCAATATACTTGCACTCTTATATTAAAGAACGGGTACCAAATAAAGCCTCGCTCGCAACACATCAAGCCAAAATATTGCCATTCACAGCGATCCGGGCTGTCCTTACCAATCTCCTTCTACTCGTTCCTGGTGTCATGGGTGCCTCCCCATTTATCATTCAACTGTCTATCGTTGTCTGGTTCTTCTTGCCTCTCGTTACTGAATTCGTTGAAAATCGGATCAGTCCTCTTTTCACATATTATCGTCCTAACGGAGCCTACCATCCAGTACTTATAGGTTACGGGATCGTTGGCTTCGCCAGCGCCATCGTTCACGTTGTGGTGGGACTCTGGGCTTGCAAGTCATCAGAGATGAGTTGGACAAGAATGTACTGGCCAGCATATAGTGCTGTCCAGCATGGACCGAGTCTGCTTTTGCTAGGGGGTACACTATTTTGCCAGTATGGTCACTTGAGCCTCTGCAGCTCCGTTATTGCTCTTGCAACGTATACAGTCGGTTGGGATGTTTTCGTCACGAAGTCCTCTTTTGGTATACCACGAGCTGGCCGCCTTATTGTATCAGTGATTGCCATCGTGGCGGTCTTTGGCCCAGGCACTGGAGCGGCCTGGCTGCTCTACATGCGGGAAATGGAAACGAATAAGTCTTTTGTAATAACAAAAGATCTCTAGCATAGGGAGTTCCACTCTATGGCTCTCGCCTGCAATGGTGCGTATAAAAACCATTGTAAGAGCAGGACTTGTCAGAAAACGATCCACATCCCAGTTCTTATACAAATCCTGCTCGACACAGACTCGTATAGGCCGCTACAGTCTATATGAACTGCAAGTTTGAAATTACTACCTGACTTGATTAGGTTGATCCACCTCGTCTCTGCTAGGAATTTTATCGCAGAACAACAGGGGTATTTGGTACAGGCTCTGGGCCCGTGGACACTAACAATGCAAGCTAAATACAGCAATGAGAACTGCGTCTGGAGAAGCACATGTATAAGCTGTAATTCTTTCTACAAAATGCTTGTACAATAAATTTTCATCCGTAGCATTTGTTGTAATACAGCTTCTCCGAGAAGATCGGTAGAGCAGCGGTTGCCATTTTCGTCAGTATCATGCCTTCTTAGCCATAAAATTCTAAAAATGCGGTGGAAGTCAATGGGTGTCGGAGCGGGCGCCGTTGCAAGCACCCTGGAACGGGGTACCAAGCGGTGCCGGCCTTGGCATAAGGATCGGAGACCCAATCATGGAAGACCTTATGTTCCCTATAGGATAGAATCGCTATAGAGAAGTCTCGAGCCTTTCGAGCTCTTTCAGTGGCTCAAGATTGCCTCGGTTGTCACCTGCCTTCGCAGCAAGTATCGCCGTACGTTCAAGACATCGCCGGGCCAGGTACATCCTTGGAAGCCGCGGAGATCACCCTCGATCTCAGCATGTGTCTTCGTACAATAGTCAATCAATTCACCTTGATAACCTCCTAGGGAAAGATCGAAATGACGTGCCTTCGACGTTAATCGTAGTTGGCATTACCATGCTAACTCCTCGCTATGCAGCTGGTAGGTGCCTTGATAAAAACTGCTGGCAAATTCAAGCTGAAACCCGTCCTATCACGGTGCCAAGCCGAAGGCGACGGAGGATCGTATAGTACGGTCACCGGTCCGGCTAAATGAGGAGAAAGGAAAAATCTCTGCAGTACAGCTGGATGATGATCACGGACCGGGGGTTTCTCAATATTTCGGCAGCGGGTGTAACTTTGTAATATAGATTGTCTCTCTAGAACTTGATTCCTAGTTAAGATTAGCATATGTCATCCGCGTGCGATGCGACTTTCCTATACCACTGCACCTAGAGGATGATGCGCATAGCCCAGCTGATCTACCACTTCTCAAATGGCTAAATTACTAGAGAACGCATGCTTAGTTGTCAAGTGGAGAGAGTTCCCATATTCATCTTTTTCTTGGTTTATAGTAGATCCGTGGTAGTAGCCGACAGTCCTTCATTCCTTCAATTCTCCGAATATGTGTGAGATCTGCGCAGGCCTGGATGTTGCAAGATGAGATGTAACTCAACGCCATGTCACCTATTGATACTGAGAAATCTCGCCTATTGGTTTATGACTAGAATCAGGTTTCTAGGTGGGGTTCCTGATCGATGAAAAAATTGACAACACCTGAATCATGTGAGGCTGTTTCACAGTTTCCATATTCCGTACCATGCTTATCGTCCTGTAGACTTCCATTGACTGTGACGCCAAGAGCTCGTAAAGAACTTCATTATCTGTAATTTGACAGTTTTTTTGCACTCGTCACTTGCCACTGCATGAGAAGCGTAACTCTGATGTCAACATGCCACTCTATTCAAGGGCTAGATCAGTCTAGATGAGGCCTTGAAAGGTTGCAGTGCTTCTACTATCAATGCATAACGCTGTGTACGGAGGGTGTCCAGACGAAGAATAGCCTTCTTGCTAATTAGCATCGTAGTCGATCGTTGTTGAAGTGTGGTTTGAAAGCCAAGGCGAGTACCAGGGTTCCTTTTGTTGAGTATATAAACCTGATGAGGTGCTAGAATATCTGCATGTTGTCAGAAGCATTCATCGTTCTTCTATCCAGACTTAACTACTATTCTCTTTCACTCAATAATAAACACCTGAAATTCCTGCTTAACTCAACCCGAGTCTCCACCATCATGAAGTTCACTCTGGCTATCATCGCGGTTGCCACCGTCGCCTCGGCTCAGACTTGGTCTGATATCCCAGCTTGCGCACAACCTTGCATCCTTGACGCCGCAGCTAGTACCACTGACTGTGCTTCTACTGACTACGCGTGTATCTGTGAGTCAGACAACAGATGTGAACACATTGGCTGACCTATGTACTACGAAGCAACAACGCTTTGTGCTACTAGGGCCAGCCTGGAGTTCTCAATACAAATAAGATACATATCCAAAGCTAATAATTGTCGTCTAGGTGCCTCTCAAGATACAGTCGAGCCCGCAGCCGAGGCGTGCGTTGTTGCTGCTTGCGGTGAAGAGGTGGCCGATAACGAAGTTGTCCCAGCTGTTGCAGCCTTATGTTCTTCTGTCTAGGTAAGTCAACTTATAGTATCCGGAACTTTATCTTGTCTCTGATGTCGGACCTTGAGCAACCTTGAGCAGCCTCCACTAACTTTTAATTTGATAGATTCCTGGAATTGATACAATAGCAGCATGATGTTTCTTGGAGGTGCACGGGCGATTTCCTAAATCTTTAACCACTTGCGAGCTCTATTGCAAATGGGTATCTTCATTCACCATCAACTGCCTCGAAGGCTTCCTCACAAGGTTCATAATGTCGGTGGGGCTATCCTTATAACTGCCTTACTATCAGTTCGAAGCATGAGAAGATTTCTCAGTTGGCGCTCTGTGGATCGTTAACCTACTTGAGATGCCGTTGATGGATGAGAGCATTTGTATGTAGACTACCATGGAGACTTAAGGAACTTTCCGAGAAGCAACAACTGCTCAAGACATACTATTATGAATATAGAGACTTTTTCACATGAGCTGGTGTTAATGGAATAACGTGTCTTAGTTTACAATGCTGGTATTTCCAGCGTTGAGTATTGATTTGTTGTCATTGTCATTGGAAAGACTCTTTTTTTCTATAGCAAGATCTGTTTAACCTACATAGCTACTTAGTTTATTAGGCCCGGGTGAGGCCCGTGCCCGGCGCCTCCCGTCTCCGGCCGTTATTCCGTAGCATTCCGTGACGTAAAATCAACCCGGGGCCTTGGTATCAGCCGCATAGGTCCACAGAACAGTCCAACAAACCGTATTGGGCATAGTCAATGGTCTGGCCAACTACCTTCAGCGGTACTATTACGATAGCTAACTTAGTACGTTTATTTAGCGTGACAGTTGTGACTACATTATATAATATAGTCCGTTGTGTCATACAAGTGGGCGTAGGAACAGAATTTAAGTCGTATTCATTCTCGGTCAAATATGTGTAATGGTTCTTTCCAGGCGTCACGTCACGGTTCAGTCTCAGGAACACAAAGCTATATCCCTGATAGGCATGTCATGCTAAATATTTCTGTTATTCGTACTTAAATTTACACCATAGTACGAGGTAGGCCAAGCTAGAAATGACTTACCTGAGGCTGGACACAGCAGTGGCCAACGGTGCTCTTGGCTTTCTAGTGTTCATACTCGATGGAACTTTCTCATGAACGCGCATTTACGTTCTCGGATACCTTGTTCATGGCACAGAAGGATTCTAAGACGTGGTGCGGAAATACTGGGAGGGAATGACTTTGAAAATATTACAAGTTTGCTGGTTTTGAATTAAATACTGTCAGCCTGATATACTGATTCTCAGGAATTCAGTTCTGGACTCCTGTACATGATAGGATAGAAGATGGAGTATATCCGCTCATCCCTCTACCCTCGAGAGAATCTTGATTCGCTTAATGAAAACAGCCGCCTGGTACAGAAAGACACCAAAACCACATGATTCAATAACGCGCAATCGTGTCTGCCGTTCCTGATAAATTGTCGATCTCATGTTCCGAGATTCAATGGAGATCGGCAAGTGAATGAGTTAACCTGTGGGATCTCAAATGCCTCAATGAATCTAGTAAGCGTTAGTGATGTGATTCAGATTATGCTATCGAAAAAGGAGGGTGAGCTTTACCCTTCAATAGAGGCATATAAGCCCAGTCCAGACAATGCGAGAGAAGCCAGGAACAACAGCAAATGCCAGATGTTGATTATGACCTGAAAAATGCCTCCAGACCAGAACCCTCGAATATAGCGATTGAACCCGACTAGGCCCCTTCCGTCCCTACCTACTGCCGGATCGAAGGTGCCCATTGTTGCTTTCTTGATGTCGTATCCGAGTGCGAGCCATGGTGGGATTGTATACGATAAATTGAGGAGGGCAGCCGCAGATATGATACTGACGAAGTATATGTATGCTGGGATTGCGGCGGCGATGACAAACGCGATGCTCCACCAGATTGGAACAATTGCGGCATAAAATATCTTTCCTCCCTTGGAAGTAATCAGTGGAGCTCTAAAGACGTCGACTAACACATTGTTGTAGAAGACTTTGATGCCGATGTTTCCGTATAGCGCTGCAGCAATTAGACCGCTTAAGAGAGTGAGTGTGTTGCCTACGGAAGTTAGCTTTGCTTGGTGAGAAGTTAGGCGAGTAAGAACAAACCAGCCGTTTGCCAAGCATAGTTAGAAACACCAAGATATGCCGGATTGAAGGTATATTGTCCTTGATAGTAGTACATGAAAGAGCCGTATACGACGTAAGCGGTGTAGATGACAGCTTGGGCGACGAACATTCCTTTCAGAAAATCATGCGGTCTTTTCATTTCTGCCATGAACTCGATGAACAACTGTAGGCCAGCAAACGCTAGTACTCCTGAGAGCAAGCCATTTATAGCTCCAATAAGATTCGATGTGGGAAGACCTGCAAATTTAACTATGGGAGGATAATTGCCGTTGGCGTCCGGCATGATAGACATCGGGTCGATCGCACCTGACTTTTGTCAGCTCATTTGCTTAAACAAAAACAAGGCAACTTACTTCCAACAGATCCCAAGGTGGAGATTGAAAAATTTGGGGGATTGTGAGCAGTAGCTCCCATCGAGATGAAAATTGCCAAGATGTTGAACCAGAATCCGAAGTTAGCAAGCCAACCGAATGATCTCAACGTGCGTATTTGAGTCAGGAAGAATCCGACGATGACGAAGATCAGCGGACAAACAATGTAGCAGATTCGGTATCTGGACATCTCGGAGATGTTTTGTCCGAACAAGATTGTGACTTGGCCCAGTAACAAGAGGAGGGCAACCGCTTGGAGGATGTTGACGACATGGCGAGCGGTTGTTCCCCATGCTCGAAATGCCAGATCACCATAATTGCGCGCTGGAAATTCATGGGAGTCGATTCCCATGAAGACCCTCCAGAGAAGATATCCGCAATAAACACTCAGAATACCGAAAGCCGTGAAAATTCCAATACCTGGACCAAAGCCAAGGGTACCGATAGCGAATGGGACGGCGAACGGGCCGAGAATATCGGTAGTGATCTGATCTATTAGCTTTTGATGTTGTCTTAGAGAGTCAGTTTAGCTTACCAGGTAGAAGACTGCTCCCCACGAAGCGGTGCGGAATGCTCGGCTTGCATTCGCCCATTCTTCATCCGTAACGAGCTGGCCACTACTCGCCTCGGCATGGCTAGCCTGCCCTTGGCCAGCTTCTGCAGTCTTCTTCTTTGAAGAGAAGACGCTGCGCCACTGCAATTGTGGTGCTTCTAGAAGCAATTGCTCCTCGCGTGTTCGCTGGGCGTAGTAGTAGTACTCCTCGAAGGTGACGGCGGAGTCGTGAACCTTGCGTTGTCTAGGTGGATAGTATGAAGAATAGGATGGTGGCGACGGCGTCGACAGCTCGTTGGCGGTTTTCTCAGCCATCGTTGCTTGGCGTTTGACTAGACTTGCTCCTCTGGAAAAAGTGAAAGCGGGGGAGAAAAGCCAAGACGGGCGCGATGCCTTCGCAGTAATACATTAGTGTGTGGTATCGACATCACAATCAACACTGCACCGCCCCTCCTCGTTTAGGACCCATGTGACAGTGAAGTAATAGACTATGACAAACCCGGCAGGAGTCATACTGCTGTGCCGCTTGGTCATCACTGGCCTTTAATGGGCAATGGATTAGGTACTGCGTACGGACTGTAGATAGCAAGATAATACATGTTCCGAGATCAGGATCAGGCACCCACTATGATGAGCCGAATTGGCGGGTTTCTTGGCGATCTACCGAACAAAGCTTGGTCTATGCGATTCCTGAACGCATTGGGCAAGCATATCAACGGGCAGTAGTACTGAACGGGATTCGGCTCGGATTAGGATCCTTGTCGGCGGACACCCTTGATCCCCAACGACGATTGGTCGCTGATCGTTGATGTCTCATGTATGTTATGTAGAAGGCGTCGATTTGTCATTGCATATGATAAGACATGTTGGTAGTGACAGTCTGGTTGCTCACAACTACTTCATGTGTTTTACACCGCTCTTCACGGTAAGTTGAAGTTTTATGCCGAATTTACATGGATTTGTATATATCCCGTACCTCAAAAACAGGAAAGCGGGACTGTATATAACGCTCGGATGATAGCGCTCTGCAAGCAGTCCCGCTTTTCCACTTAAGTCTTGAATATGCTTGAAAGGGAATTGGGGAGCGGATAGGTATTGCTTACATGTAATATCTACTTGGGAACGCCGTATAGTTATTGACTATGCTTACATTCGTTATATATATGTGATTACTATTCATCATAAGATTTAAACTCCTAGCGTCTCTCAGTAAAATAATAGCTATATACTAAGCTGATCGCTATCATCATTATTTTATCAGAATGGCGAAGTTTAACCCGCACCTGCGAGAGACTGCAAGAGGCTCACCATTTGGAACTACAACTAGGTCTGCTTGATAACTCGTTATTTAACAAAAGAAAGAACTGTATGGTAAGAACGTCAGCCGGCAGTATTATATACGATCTTCAATAACAGCCTTAGGGACTTAAAAACGAAAGTCAAAGACAGCATGCTGCCGAACGTCTGGTGATAGAAAACATCAGAATAAAGGGGGAACAATAATTCTCGTCAACCTATCAGAATATTGAAAAGACAAAAACCTCCTACGCTTTTAGTGAGATTAAATCATTCTTTACTCGATCAAGTTTGAAAGCGCAGCGTCTAGCTTTCCCTTCTGTCACGGAACACTACGAATAACTCTCGGAAAACAGGGGTATCGGGCACGGACCCAAGGCCCGTATACGTATATGCATATTGACAAAATGTAATCTTAGCGATGCAGATAGGAGTTTGCTTTCTTGTGCAATAGCAGTAGCAGTACTCAAACTATCAGCAGTTAATATTTGACACCTCCCCTAGCTCCAAGTTAGGCATTGCGTTGGTATCGTACTTTCTCGAAGCATCGGGTTCCTGGTAACAACGCGGCAATGCATGTGCATGTGTCTCCGTGGAGCTTCCCGTTGTACATGCGCGTGCAGAAGGGCTGCGATGCGGGTAGATGTGATGAGGACCACTTGCATCAGGGCAAAACTCATGCTTCTGGCCTGTGATGTGATAATTCAAAGTAAGCTCAAGTAACTAACCTTGGAATGCTAAATGCCACCATCCTCATAACTTCCCCTTTATAGCTAACGTAGTGCGCGCCAGACAGAATGGCAGATTTGCTTATGATTTTTGTCATATTTTGACTATCAAGTCTCTAGCTACGATATGTGCAATGTGCATATGAGCATGTATCAAGCTCGTTTCCACCCCTTCGCATGGCGAGACATACGGTCCATGTTTCGCACAAGTAATCCGAAAGTCCGTAAAATGTACATGATGACATTAATTTCCCCATCATCCCTATGACGTGTCTGAACATCAGACGGGTTCGATCCCATGGGATATGATGTCAGGCGGGTTCGAAACGGAAAATCATCGTCAGAAAAGAATCCAGAACCTCCAAATTCCAGAAGTGGATGTATCGACATCCGTGGTATCTCGTCTTGTGCCAAATAAACAAACCTAGAAACGCCGATTCTACGTACCATTTTTGTTGTCATCCTCGTGTCAAATCTTCCAGACCGCCTTACATCTAGCCTCGTGCTAGAAAGGAGAACGATGACGGATACCCCAATTTTTTGGTCGATTTTCGTTTCTAGTCCAGAGGCCTCTGTGACCCTACCGCCTCGTTTATATCCATCATAAGAGTAATGACACTGGTTATAAAACGCCGTCTTTGACGAGTATTGTTGAACTTTAATTTGTACAAAGAATAGAATCTGTGAACGTGAAGTACAGAAGAGATGTTCTCAAGAACTCGAGCTTCTCGTTTTTGCGATGATGGTAGCCAAACCCTATGTGGGATGAATTTCTTGATCAAAGAGGGGAGAAAGGCAAGCGATATTAGGCGCTGGGAGGGTGTGTTTGGTTGTTTTCGGTGTTCTGATCAACACTTCGCTTAGGATACTGATCCCACTCCTTGATTTTGCCCTGCTGCCTAAGAATGTCCATAGTAACTCGTAGGTTCCGGCCATTCGTGGTCAGGAGCTCGACACACGGCACACAGATACGCAGGTTGCAGTACGTGCACAAGTAGCGGCGTTCCTTATCGGCAATGCCGCAAGTTTGGCAGGCAAGAGGGTAGTGCGTATTGCGTGAGTTGGTGAACCGTATGTGGTTCAGACGACAGTTGTAATGTCGGTCGCTGAGGGCATTGGGCTGCCACACGCCATCCACTGTGCACTCAGGCTTCCAGTTATGGCTGCGCGGAAAGAGGGCAATCGCCGCGGCGGCGGCATCGCTCATTGGTAATTGAGGTCGATCGTTGACCCCGGACAAATCTGCACCCCGTCCTGACTCCTGCGCGCCGGTGCCACGCTCATTGCCGAATGCAGATGCTTGTGTGGGGAAAGGTGCATTCGGGGGTCGAGGCGGGCCCATGAGTTGATGGGGGGGAAAGCTGCCTTTCGCGGGACTGGGACGGACACCAGGCGACATTGGCTGTGAGGCGTGAGACTGATACCTGGGGCTATTCGAGATAACACTAGGCGGGGGGTGGATCGCGGTCATGGCCATAGCTGCAGATTGACCCGGATGAGCAGATGTGGAGACAGATCTCGGTGCTCTCCCCGTCGGCGAAGTGGGACCGCTGCGAGGATGAGGACGGGCTGGCGGTCCTCGAGATGACTGTTGCGGTTGGCGCTGACTTGGGTGAGGAAGAGTGCCTACTGGGTTTTTGGGATGTGAGGTGCTCGCAGGTTGAATAGGGAGCTGTTGCAAGTTGGGTAGATTTGTGTTTTTCTTCTCAAACTCAAGCTCAAGCCGCGGCGCCTGGTTAAGGTTACTTGCTGGCTGCGCCCCAACCGGGCGACGCGCAATCGCTGCAGCTGTTGTCATGCCGGATTCCCGTGGGGGTGGACCAGCCGTGTCCGAAGGCAAGGCCGGTGACGGGTTCGCCCCCCCTGCTGCAGTGGTTGGTACATTAGCTTGGCGCTGCTGCGGCTTTTGCGTAAAGTTGTCCTTTGCAGGAGGCTCAGGCTTGTTGGCGTCGGGGTTTACATCTGGTGGTCTCTGCGTTTCCTGGAGCTCGTGTTGTTCGCCTCTCATTTGCTCTTCATCGCTGTTGTCATCACCGCCATGTCCACGGACAAGCTCTTTGAGCTTCGAAAGTTTCATAAGCTTCTTCATCTCGTCGTCTTCATTCAACGTCTCAACTTTCTTGTTAGGGCGAATGTTTCTGCCGGGTAATGACACAGTTCTTGGAGGTAAAGTGGCTGCAGATTGCTGCTGTTGTTTTGAAGGTAGAGGTAGGGCAGGTTGTTGACTTGTTTTGGCAGGTGGTGGAGGTGGAAGAGAAGGTGGCTCCGCATTTCCCGCAGGTATATTCGAAGTAGAGGCTGTTGAGCCGTTCGAGCTTGGTAATTTGAGCTCAGTGATGACTAGGCTCGCATCTGATTTTGACGATGCCCTCCTCTGCCAGATTGGACCCGCCCGCGAGGACCCGCTTCTCCTAACTGATACGGGGGACAAGGACGCCGAGTCTCCTTCCCGATCTTGAACCCGGTCTTGAACTCCATCTGCGGGACCTGAGGTTCTGGTGCGCGGTGTGCGTGGCCGTGATGGATCTTTTAAGGGAGGAGGTGGTGGTGGAAACGAGTCAATGATGGTGTAAGACGTTACTTCGCTTGTCCTATCACTTATGGTATCGTTTGTTGTTTCCATGCTCTTCTTTGATGGCACTGGAGGCAAGCTGTCTATTCCTTCTCGTTCTGGTGAATATGACGGCTCACTGTCTTTTGTGAAATCACTTTCATGTGAAGCACCCCAGTCGGATGAGCTGCGTGAATACGCAGATAATAAACTTGATATAGACGACTTCCGCTTCATGGCTTTTGACTTGATATTCCCTACTGAAGGTGGTGGAGTGGGCAACTGTGCCACTGGCTTTCGAGCAATGGGACCAGCTTGGAGACGTGGCCGAGCAGGTTCCGCCATGATGGGCAAAACCGGTAAAGGCGAGTCGAGATTTTTTGATCGAAGACTTGGAAAAGAAAGCTTTGTGATGAGTATACTGTTCTTTTTAGGTGGCGGTGGTGCTGGTGGCACACTCGGTAGTTCCCGAAGTGCTGTTTGTGGCCGATCATCTAATCCAGGAGGAGGGGTGGGAAGAGCTTTAGAGAACCGCGAGCGGCCCGCGCTGGGGACTTGGAGCGAAGATATATCCATCCTATAGACTGGCGGGGATGGGCGTACAAGTGATCAAGTATCTCGTACAAGCAGTTGAAACAGCAATAAGATGACCGTTATGCTTTGCTTCAAGTTGGTGGGTGAGATTCCAAGGATCCGCATCTATCTAGATTATAGATAGCAGACCCAAGCCGCGTTTCGGTTTCTTGGCCTTTAGAGCAGATCTTGGCTGCCTGCTAGGAAGACACACGCCCGAAAACGAACGCTAGGAAGCAGAAGGGGTGTGCAGGTGAGTCGTCCGATACAGAAATACGGCAGTACCCCAAGAATGGTACCCGACGCAGGTACAACAACTCAGGATCCACAGATTTTGACACAGAAGTCGGTGATTGTTGCGTTGCATACCATACCCCCTAGGACTACTTAGATTCTGTGCATGATGCGATATATTGGGTCCGGATTTTGCTTGGCATCCTTGAGCACCACACCATAGTTCGGGCAGTTTTGATTGGAGAGCTGGTTCCCCTCTTCACAGGAATGTTGGTGACGTTAAGTACGAGATACGCCACTGTAATATGCCAAAATGCGACTTAATTCCGATGAGCGTGGCTACACTTCAACAAGCAGGGCCAAACAGATGGGCTACTTCAGGGGAAGAATCCTAATGCATGCAACATGAGGCCCAAGGTCACTTTAAACTCCCGTAGGAAGGAATATTGACCCCTCGGTAGGCTGAAACGTCCGGCTCGATAGTGGAGAGTCCATAAAGGCAGGCATTTTTGGCCGTTTTTGGGTTAATATAGCGCTTCATGGGATTGAGGCATTTCTCCACCGACTGCATTGCAGGGCCTGTGCAACAAAACTCCACACACGTAGCCGCCTATATTATAGTGGCTCAGTTTTCAAAGTTAAACAGAATGCTTAACTTGAATGTTATCTAGATAAAATCAAGGCTGTTAACATTCTTCGATCTTAATTCTCATATGATACAAACTTCTTATTTTTCTGATTTTATTTGGCGGTGTTATCAATGGTTAAAGTGGTATAGTTTTGGTGGTGCTTTGGTGGTGTTTTGGTGGTGTGCGGAGTTTTGTTGCATAGGCCCTGTGCATTGGTTGCCAAGTGACGATTGTAGTGTAGAGACCGTTAAGGACCCCTAGCAACCTAGTGCTGAACAGGGCTTCATCGTGGGTAGATTCTAGAAAATATGGTTTAGCGGTATCAAACGCTATTTTCGGCTGATCTTGACGATGAACGCGTCACGGAGGCGTCGGCCAGCGGCATGACACGAATGCGGCTATGTTCAGAATAAATTTCAGGGGATATTAATGCTGTCTAGCTCAGACTATCAGTCTGAGTTTTAACCGGCTTCCTTTCTTTCATAAACCACTAGGATTGATGGTAAGTGCCTCATACTGTAGCGATTTCATGCTCTGCTAAGCTGGCACGGTAAATCCTGTGAACTTGAATACCCTACTAAGTATGAATGGTAAGTGGAATCCTGTTTTTCAAGACGCGACAGCTAATATGGGGTTCGGTCCTAAGCTCCTATACTGATCTGGTTAGTCTCACTGAAACTATGCACGTAAGCCAAGATAAGGCTGGTACTACTTATGTATGGAGGTATGGTTTGCCCCTCGTCGAAGCAAATGACAGGAGAGGCACAGGTCGGTTTCAAAACCTTGGGGAGCCTATCAAAAGGCGCGACGGGGGTTATTGACGGGATTGTGGTTCTGTGCGCATTAAAAGCCGGGAGGCCCGGAAGCTGGAGACCCCCAGCTCGGAGTTCTGTTCAACGTCATCCCAGGTTCAGAATGCGCTAGGCACCAGGCGAGCAGGGCTCATGGGAAGTTCTCACTATGAGTGTTCTGCGACAGTGATCTGCCGTGCGTCTGATCGTGGTGAACATCATTTCCCCGTGAACCGGGGATACTGAGCTCCATCTGTTTTTAACCGAATGTTGACTGAAAAAACTGTCGTAGGCGGTCAAGCTACAAGATATAATGTCGGTACAACAGAAGGAACGGGCTGTCTTGCTGCCAAGAACACTTGGTTAAACGTCTTTGTCTCAGATACGGACTTGTACCAAGAAAAAAGGAAAGAGCGAAGAACATCACAATTGGTCGGTTGTACCTGGTGTCTCAGCCCCAGGAATAAACTTAAGGATGCACAGAAGGTTTCATGAGCTTCACGGAGTTTTTACATGGCTATTCGGACGACTTGTGCGATCGTGAGTGTTGGTGCCCAACTGTGAGAAGAGATGCTATCCGCAAGGACATGGCAGCGAATGAAACACATCTACGTATCTAAATGGCTATGCTCTCTCTTTTGGATATCAAGAAATAGCATCGTTCTCAGCACACACATATTGTACTTCACGTAAATGAGAATTCAACCTGAACAAGGCAGCTTCTACGTTGATTAATCTCTCCCGGATGATCTCCTTGAAAGCCTTTTGTCTTTTGCGCTGACTATCAACGATACAGATGACCGGGCCAGCGTCTGTTCTAGTGGACCACGAGAAACGAGAACGAAGCAACTAATAATTGCCCAGCTGCCAATCACGCATCTCTTCTTTCCGATCTATCAGGCCGGAGTCGGTGATGCAGGCTGCAAGGAGGCGCCACAAGTGACACCAAGACCGACTCCGGACCGGCTGATCGGTAGGAAGATTGCAAGAATCGTTTTCAGTGGACGAGGAGTAGTACCATTTATTAGGATGATGCAGCGATATCGTTACCTTCACTCTACCTTGTGGTTGCTTTGTCGGAGGGTTTCTGTCTGCTTTCTTGAGTTCGATGTGCAACAACCGTGTCTGAAATGATGCAAACCGGGAACAGACTACCAGCCGAGACGGCTCCCCTACTGAGGCCGTCTGTTACGAACAATGACCCAGAGAGCGCGTCGGCCGGTGCTAGCAATACAGGGAATAGTTCACCGCAAGTGGAAGCTGCCACCAATGGGGCTTCCGGCGACTTGCCAAAGCCCGCGGCGGTGAAGATGGCGATACTCATCCCGGCCCTCTCAATTGGTGTAAGGCTTCCCTCTCGTGACACTTGGGAGATGGTAGCTTATCAGCATCAAAACGCAGATGTTCCTCGTAGGACTGGATAACACTCTCACAGTTGCCACCTACGGCAAGATAGGCAGCGATATGCAGGCCCTGAATAGCACCAGCTGGATAGCGACATCTCTCTTCTTGACGCTGATAACATTCCAGCCGCTGTATGGCAAACTAAGTGATATCTTTGGCTGCAAGTCATGTCTCTTGTTCGCGTATGTCGCGTTCGGATTTGGTTGTTTGGGCTGCGGCGTTGCAAGGAATATCGTCGAGCTATGTATTGCGAGAGCAATCGTAGGAGCAGGCGGCGGCGGTAGTAGGTATTTCTCAAGGTCATCCCGCTTCTTGCTTTATTATTTCCCGAGACCATGTGGTTCCCCTTTGCAGCAGCGTTACCTCCTGAGAACCTTACATCGGGTGATGCATGAACAGATCGTAGGATGGTAACGTCTGACTTGGAATTTTATAGTGAACACCTTGGCCAACATTATCATTACGGACTTAGTCCCATTGCGCGAACGTGGTATTTGGCAAGGTTACCTTAGTATTATGTTTACGGCTGGTATGTCGGCTGGAGCGCCGCTGGGAGGCCTCTTCGTTGATAGTATTGGCTGGCGCTGGTAGGTCAATTCTGTCTGATTCCTGGGCCATGAATTAATGACATGGAAATAAGGGCATTCATCTTTCAGTGTCCGATCGCGCTCTTGGCCTTCATATCTGTTTATTTCGTGCTTCAACCGCCACGGACGGATCAGCTACAATGGGGCGCCAAAATCTTTCGCATCGACTTCATCGGCGCATTCACGCTGGCTTCAGCCGTATTTCTCCTGCTTTTCGGCCTCGACAACGGAAGCAACGAGGGGTGGAGCAAGAAGATCACTGTCGTGCCACTAGTCCTGGCACCTGTGCTCTTTGCTATCCTCGTCTTCGTAGAGGCAAAAGTCGCGAAAGAGCCGTTCGCACCAGGTCATGTTATCTTTGATCCTCGTCTTCTAGTGGCTTATGGTGCGAGCTTCTTCGGATTTGCGGCGCAGATGGGCGTTTATTTCTTCATCGCTTTGTTCTACCAAGCCACGCTTGGCATGTCTGCTGCTTTTTCAGGGCTGATGTACTTGCCGAGCACATTCTTCGTCCTCGTGGGATCCCTTGGAGGAGGCTTCATCGTGAAGCGCACTGGCCGGTTCTACTGGCTAACCCTCACTGGATACTGTCTTGCACTCTTAGGTATTGTTCCTCTGGTATTAGGAGTGGGCCAGAAATCCGCAATTTCTACAGTTATAGGCCTTTCTATACTCACGTTCGGAATCAACATCAGTGAGTTTTGTCCTCGACTTCGTTACGACGTATTATCTGTCAAATATCCTAGTCCGTTTGCCCATACTAACATCGACATAGCCTTTACCACTACTTTAATCGTGATAATCGCTAATGTAGCACCGAAGGACACAGCGGTGGCCATTGCCTGCTCTTTTCTTTTCCGGTCATTAGGTACAACAATAGGCGTCAGCATTTCAACAGCAACCTTACAGCAAGTACTGCGTGTGAACCTGGCGCGAGAGCTAGAGGACGCAGACCATGCTAGTGAAATCGAAGAAAAGGTTCGTCAGAGTCTCGACTACATACGGAGACTTGACCCAGATATGGCGAACGTTGTGCGAAGATGTTACGCTATTGCAACGCAGTGGGCTTTTATCCCTGTTGCGATTTTTGCAGTCTTCTCGATAGCATCGTCGCTCTTCATTAAGGAAAAGAAACTCGACAGGTAAACAATATAGGGCGTTGTTTTATATGGAATAGCTTACTGGAAGTATGTTATTTCTTTTTGGAGCTGCTGATGCTTGAAAAACACCTGTCAAACCTTGAAATTCGTTCGGCAATTGGGGAAAATAAGGAAGTAGAAACTGTCTGTTTATTTGCCATAATAACAAGGAGAGGCTCATATGTCATGATAAGAATGATTACTGTAGAAGTTTGATTCGGTGGTATTTTTTTCTATGGTGTGTAGCAATGCAAGCAACCGCAATGCCCATGTTGTGATGGTATTGCCCGAACGAACGCGACGAATCGTTACCTTGCGCCGTGTTCCTTCCTGTCTTCCTTCTCCGCCCGAAAAGCATAGGGGATACCGAGGACGGCCGTGGAGGTATTGAACTAAAATGCAAATCTATCTACGCCGTCGGTATCTCATAACGTGTCATAATGGGATGTGGTGTGATAAGTGGTGTAAGCTTGGTAAAGTAGCCTCCAACAACAAGTGCGATTTTAACCCAGCTTGTCACTGCCCGCTGCTTGGAATATTACTTATGAAATTCGTATCATAAGGCCGTGAGTGCTAGGGAGATGTTCCTGGAATCATAGGACTCCGTTTGATCTGCGTTATCTCCACTAGTGTGTCGCGTTTCATAGAAAGCTCCGGCGAGGGAATTGAACTCCTTCAACGGCCGCGTTGTCGGCAAACCAGCTACAGCGGTCACCTGCAGCCTCGTTGACAAGGGCGCATGGGAGTCCGTTGCCCTTCTCGAAGATCTCCTTCATAATCTCCTTCTTTGCCTCCCCGGTAGCGACAAATGCGATTCTGACGGCGTGCGTCACGACAGGAAGTGTGAGGGTGATGCGTCTCGGAGGCGGTTTGGGCGAGTCTTCGATGGGAGCGACCCAGGCATCGGTTTCGCGCAGAAGGGGATGGCCGGGAAAGAGACTGCAAGTGTGACCGTCTGGGCCAGAGCCGAGCAGGAGGAGGTCAAAGATGGGGAGCTTGACTGAGTCGCCTTTCGCAAAGGATCCAACAAGCTTCTTCTCGTACTGGTCCGCCAATTCTTGCGTATCGTTCAGGTATTCAGCATCGATTGGATGCACAATGGGCTGGCCCATGGAAGCAGGGATCTTGTCCAGCAGCTCCTTCTTGACGAGCGCATAGTTGCTGTCTTCGTGATCTAGCGGCACAGCTCTCTCGTCGGCGAAAAACAGTTCCCACTTGTCAAACTTGACCACGTCTTCTTCCGACCTGGGCTCGGCGAGTAACGCCTGGGCGAGGGTGTTGGGAAGTGAACCGCCTGACACGGCGACCTTGAAGACGTCATGACGGGCCAGACCGGAGTTCTGGCAGGCTATAATGTAGGATCGAAGCGCCGGCGCAAGAGCGTCGATGTCGTTGAAAGCAAACAGGTTGGGTTGTTTTCCCGGCATGGTGGCTAGCTGGGCTGGCTGGCTGCTGGACGGGAACTTATGCTGGTAGTCTGGGTTATATGGAGTAAACTGGAAGTCTAATGAGTCGAGGTAAGGCTGTCGGCGATGTTTTTTTGTAAGACTGATAAATCAACGGCCGGGTTGTGATGGAGGGACGGATGTAGTGGATGGTGGGTTTTCAACACTGTGCTTCCAATAGTTCCATCTTAGTGTAATTGTCAGCGAACGGCTTGCCAGCTTTCCTGCTGCCTTTTTTCTCATGGGCGATTACTCACCGACATCTAGATTCTGCGCTCTTTTCCCCAAATAAGACTCAATCTCTTGGCTTCTTGATTCTCAGGCAGCAATTGACTATCGGAAATGACTCTACTCCCTGGCAAGGGAGGATTGCATCAATACAGTAAGAGGTGGACGGCGCGGGGTAGGTTGGTGGCTTGTACTTCGTAGGTGATGCGGGTATAACCCGGTACGGCGATTTTCGATTCCATCATGATCCCCGGCCAATCATGTTGTTATCGCATGTCGCACACGCTACGACGGCCATACCGATTCTATCTTGTTCTGATAGTATTTATCTCGAGTCGTGGGGTAGATGGCAAATGCTGTTGTCGTAAATTTACAGCGGGGCAATTGACGTAGTTCCTCACTAAATTGCAAGGAACAAAAGGAACGGAGCGGGGGATCCCTGTATTGTTACCCTGGATCACAGATGCGTCTGTCTTGGAACGGGACGAGTGGGGGGTAAGTTTATAAGTAAATCAGTCGCATTATTTCACTATTCTGCCCTCTACCTTTTGACCAATTTTGAGACAGCTGACATTGTAGCCGCTTACCCAGGTAAATCATAGTGTATGTAAGTAGGTTTTCTATGTGACAAAATCGATGATTGACACTATTTACTTCCTGTGGATTTCTAAGCCTTAGACTGGCCGGCATTGACGGAGCTGGACGAGTAAGCATCGAGTTCTGCTTATACATAGTATATGTTTCTCCTGGAAAGGTGCCTTGACTTTAAGCACTAAAATCCCTACTGTACCAGGCTATGGCGAAAATGAAGATTCGATATTCTATCACCACTACGTTTCGGTGAGTAAGAATGACGGTGGCGAGCGTTGGACATCCTTAGTCTCGCGGGGAAAAAACCACATGAAACACTTTAGTAATTCCACTAATAACGAATACTACTGTATCTAAAATAATACGATACAGACAAATCTATTCAAACCGTTCAGCCTTACATTGCTGAATGGATATCTTGCACTCCATGAGGTTGCGCAAACCAGCCGTGCTGACGGCGGAAGCTACGGCGCGGAGCCAAGCAGCGAATTAGGGACGATGACAACATTTCGGGGACCACAACACCGATAGCGCTCCATCACGCTTACAACACCCGTCGAGCCGTCAAAGATTTGCACAATAACATACTCAGTTGCCTCGAATCCTGTTGCTGTTGCTTCTCTCGCAGACTAGCCAGAGAAATGGCCCAGCCCAAGTATCTCACCAGCGACTCTGCTGCTATCGGGGAGTTTCTGGATAAATTCGATGTGCGTCAATTCCCTCATCGGCTGCTTACTACCTGCGCATTAATCTCACAATGTGTTCCTAGGTCTTCTTATTTGATTGCGATGGTAAAGGAACTATTTAAATAAGAGTTACGGACTGGAGCTAACCCTTGTGTAGGCGTCTTGTGGTCAGGCGATCATTTATTTGAAGGCACAGTTGAGACCCTGGAACTACTGAGATCCAAAGGTTAGAACCACAGGCAAACCTCGCTTCACCTCCTATTCGCTGTTTTACCAGACGAAAAAAAAAACATTCTCAGTCTAGAACATGAGTGGTCATCACGAGCTAATAGACGTGAAGGCAAGAAGGTCGTGTTCGTCACGAATAACTCAACCAAGTCTCGACAAGACTATCAGAAGAAGTTGACAGGCATGGGCATTCCCAGTAACGTAGAGGAGATATTCGCATCAGCCTACTCTTCTGCCATCTACATCTCGCGGATCCTTAAACTCCCCGCACCGCGCAACAAGGTTTTTGTGCTGGGCGAAAGCGGGATAGAACAAGAGCTGCGGACAGAAAACATACCGTTTATTGGTGGAACTGACCCCTCGCTGCGACGGGACATAACGCCAGCGGACTTCGCCGGACTCGCCGATGGCTCTATGCTGGACCCGGACGTGGGTATCGTGCTCGCAGGCCTCGACTTTCATGTCAATTACCTGAAGATTTCCACGGCGTACCAGTACCTGCGACGGGGCGCCGTGTTCCTCGCGACGAACCTCGATAGCACACTGCCCATGAGCCACACTTTCTTCCCCGGCGCGGGCTCCATCTCCATCCCGCTCATCAACATGACCGGCCAGAAGCCCACTGCTCTCGGAAAACCTTCTCAGGCGATGATGGATGCTATCGAGGGCAAGTTTCACTTCGACCGCAGGCGCACCTGCATGGTTGGGGATCGTCTCGACACCGATATCCAATTCGGCATCGAGGGCGGGCTTGGTGGCACTTTAGCAGTTCTTACGGGCGTCACGAAGAAAGAGCACTGGGAATCACCAGATGCTTCTTTCCGGCCTGCTTATTATGTTGATAAACTCAGTGACCTTAGAGGTGGGAGCTCCTGATGGTTCAATCGGTCGATGCCAGTGGTAGAACTCAGCGCTACAGGTCCAGCAATATTAGAACCGGGTCTCTCCGTTTAGAACAGACATAGACGTTAGGTTAGAGAGCTAGAGCATCATAAGAGACTTACAGAATGTGGGTATTCCACTCACGATAATTTCCCTTACCCAAATTTACCTGGTTTGCCGATCCTGCCTCCAGGATTCTATGGTTCGCGTCACTGGTATCATGCCACTGGTGATAATACCATCACATCTCCAACATTTTTGCATGGCATTTAGCATAACATTCTCCGCAACCTCCAACTACTATCCAATAACGCAAGCTACCCCAAGACATCCCCGCGCCGGATTTCGCTCCCGTCTCCGGAGGCGTGGTTCCAAGGGTCGTGAGCCACGACTATCAACGACGCTAATAGGTTGACAGGTCTTGAGTCGTACTTATAAGAGGCGAACGTGGCGGTATTCTCCGACGATGAAACCTTGATCCTCTAGATAACTTGTTCAAATCTCCGAGAGATCACTTGCGACTGTGAACTGTGACTCGAAAAAAAGAAAAGGAAAAAAAAAGGTCAAAGCTGTAGTCAACTGACAACATCATGGCATCTCCGCCGGCGCCCCTCACAGACGCAGAGAAGGAGTTCTTCCTCAAGCATGGGTACCTAAAACTTACAAACTGCTTCACGCGCGAACAGGCCGCCGAAGTCTGCGAAGGCGTATGGACGAGGCTCGGCATGTCGCCCACGGACAAGAGCACCTGGACGAAGGAGCGGACAAATGTAGGCAATTTACTTACACATAGCTCCGCTATCCCACCGTTTCTGCTCTTCCTTAACCTTCTGCGGAAGATAGTGAATAAAGCTCCCCGAGAAACTGACTAGCTTGCTCTTGTCACGGTTGAACCAAGCTAAGGGAGAATAAGTAGAACTAAATAGAAGCAGCGAAATCAACTTCACTAACGTAGGAGCTGTGCAGATGCCGTCACACCGCACATTCGACGTCTCGGTCTTCGCGCCCAAAGCGTGGTCCGCAATCTGCGAGCTGTGCGGAGGCGAGGAGCGAATCAACCCGGAGAGCAAGAACTGGCGCGACTCGCTGATCGTGAATCTCGGGACGGCGGAGGGCGAGGGCAAGCCGATGGCTCCGCGGGACCTGCCGGGGTGGCACGTCGACGGCGACTTCTTCGTGCACTACCTCGACAGCCCCGAGCAGGCCTTGCTCGTGACCCCCTTGTTCACGGATATCGTGCCGCAGGGCGGCGGCACGGTGATCTGTCCGCCCGGCGTCGGCAAGATCGCCAACTGGCTGTACGCGAACCCGCAGGGCGTGTCGCCGTGGATGAGGCCGAGGGAGAGCGTGGATTTCAAGAAGGAGAAGAGCCTGGAGTGGTATCGGGAGCTCTTGAGAGACGTCCCTGACGACGCATTTGTCGAGGCTACGGGGAATGTGGGCGATGTCTTTCTCTTACATCCGCTCATGATGCATTCTGCGAGTGA
Organism: Xylaria cubensis; assembly: GCA_022385715.1. Classification (NCBI taxonomy): domain Eukaryota; kingdom Fungi; phylum Ascomycota; class Sordariomycetes; order Xylariales; family Xylariaceae; genus Xylaria; species Xylaria cubensis. The sequence continues at coordinate 145,657 of MU279072.1, read as the reverse complement.
TAATGCGTTACGACGGGTTAGGATCATCACGAATCCGCCCGTGTCGCTTAAAGAGCCACACTGTTTTGATAGGCTGGATGGAAACTATAGCCTAGGTACGTCAATATTCAGAGCATTTCGTGAGAGTATTTTCACATTGACTGATTCTCTTTTCCATGACATATAGTAGAGAAGAAGACTATGAGCTGTATTGGCGAGGAGAAACTCAAAGGATGGAAGCCCACGGGACCAAGAGAGCGTGTGATCCCACAACGTGTTAGAATCCAGGAGGCCATGAAGCAGGAAGAGATGAAGAGAATGGAGGAACAGAAGAATTATGCTGTTGCTGCTGCTTGATTTCTTGAATTATCTCAGGTCGGGTCTAAGGCCTGGCAGATATATGAGATAGTTGATGAATCTCAACCTGAAAGCACTCTACGAAGGACTCGAAGTGGCATATTGCGATATCATTGAGGCGTCAACTATGGTCAGATTTTACTTTCCGCCCGAGTTTTGAGAATGTTGATCATCCAGAGCGATAATTGAGCGCTGATACACTTGCTTTGGCCTTCACCATTCCTGATAAGTGTCGAGATTTAGGTGCAGCAACCGCTAAAAGTTCAGCGCGTCAGACGCGCCTAGGCCAATCTCAACCCCGCTACTGTCCTGCCATAGCCCCTCGAAAGTTGTGACATTGAAATCGGCCGTCTTCATTCACACTTATATACTTAAGCTACTCCAGCAGTTTTGGAATACTCTTTATGTGTATTGCAGCTGAATCCTCAACTAGATGTCCGAAAACACTGAGATGCCACCCCTCGAACTGACCCTCGTCGTGGCAGCGACCCGCAATATGGGCATTGGCCGCAACGGCACGCTGCCCTGGACAGGTTTAAAGAAGGAAATGGCATACTTTGCTCGGGTGACTAAACGTTTACCATCGCCTCTCGTAAGAATCATAGAATAGGGAGCTCGATGTGTGAATGACTAGACCACTAAGAATCTACCAGAACCAAGACGGCAACCCACAGGTCATGAACGCCGTGATCATGGGTCGCAAGACGTGGGACAGCATACCACCAAAGTTTCGGCCGCTGAAAGGACGGCTGAATATCGTCATCAGCCGTTCCCATATAGAACCACCGGCGAAAAATATTAATGCCGAGACAGAGGCAGTTAAAGTTGGCTCATTAGAGCAGGCTATGCAGTACCTGCAGTCCGGCTCGACGGCCGCACAGACTGGCAAAGTCTTTGTTATAGGTGGTGCGCAGATATATGCTGCTGCGCTGCAGCTCAGGGAGGCGAGGAGGGTCTTGCTCACGAGAGTCATGAGCGACTTTGAATGCGACACGTTCTTCCCGTTACAGCTTTCCGAGACTTCAGAGCCTGAGGCAACCGGTACTGGTCGGTGGGTTAGGAAGTCCAAAGAAGAACTGGATCAATGGACGGGGGAGACAGTCCCAGCAGGGGTTCAAGAGGAAAATCAGACCCAGTACGAGTTCCAGATGTGGGAGAGAGTCGAATAATCGTGTTGGTGTTTTTACAACCCGTATTGCACGTATATACATTTTCTCAAGGTAACGCCCATCTATCGCTTGAGCGTCCGTCCTAGTGTCCTCATGCTGGACTGAAGTAGTTTTTAATTCCCACCTAGATATTCCATTACAATAGTAATACATTCCACATTAAGACATCGTTATTTACCCGGAGCTTGCAGCTCCAGCTGGTGAACTATTATTCGGGGTCAATTGGTCGGCCAGCACCCTCGTGGGTTTATCAACAACCGCAAATTCATTCTTAGCAGGCCACCTCAGCGCAGTCCCAGCACGGGTAAAGAGAGCTTCATCCGGCATCTGATCCAGCATCTTAAGGCTAAGGCGCATCCAGCTGACGATGGCGGCGAGGTCACGTATGTTGATATCTTCCCGGGCCTTGAAAACGTTACGCCAAATAGCAGACGCTAATACGGCGTCGTTCTTAGCGACCCCTTCGTCGTAAGCCGCCACGATGCCACGCCATTGCACAAATAGATCTTTTAGGTATTTGTTTCGCAAGCCCCGGGATGATATACCGTGGCCCAGGTCCATCCGCTCTTCGGCATCGAAGAAGAAGTGGTCGACTAGCTGCGCTTGCCATGATCGCGCGGCGTCCCGATCGAGGTTTCGTAGCCGTGCGAAGACGAGGTACATGTGTAGCATGGTTACCTGGGACCAGGTGCTGAATGTTGGGGGTAGCTTGAAATCTGTAGGAGGATAACCCGTTAACTGGCTGGTGATAATACCATAGACGCGTGAGACACATAAGACACAGCGGTACGAGAAGCTTTGAGTGCATACCATCATGCCACATCCCCTTGCCTTCGCCAACGTCCTCGCCCTCTGGTGTCTTGGGTATTGTCCCCGCCTTTATCGCTATGGGGTCGATTTTGTAGAGAGCTGCCTTAGAGCATGCGTCGTAGATCTCCTTAGTAGCTGCCACCACCCTGTACGGTTCACTGGACTTTTGAATCGCATTACGTATGCTACCCAGAACTCCAGACCGAGTCGGCGTGCTTCGAAAGCCTCGTCTTTGTTGTTGATGTGCGATGGGCTTGGTTGCGACCCGGTGGAATTGTTGCCCAAGTACTGCGCCAGAGAGCTCAGCTACGACGGGGGTGTTTGCTTGTCGAGCCAGCGTCAACAGCTGCCTTTTGCAGCTTCGACATGCCATGATTGCTATTTGTTAGCTTGTAGAAAATATAGTCGAGGATCCAAGCATTGGACTATTAGACTGACGACCTTCTGAATTTACGCCGTCAATTGGGGATCGTTCGCGTCATTGAGATATTGCGCGGGTCACCTAAGCTAAGAAAAAAAATGGATTAAAGTGCCTACAGCACCATGTGGGCCACTGATAGGCTAACAGGGGGCCATGCTGTAAATAAAAGTCTTGGCGAATTCAAAAGCTGAAGAAGCAAATCAGCACAATCAGTGATAAAAGAAATAGGGAAAGTCCTAAATTTTGTATACTTCACACAAAAATCCACGACACCTGTAGCCAAAACTCGGCTATGGCAAATAATGCGCCGAGTTGTTGTCACAGGTCTAGGCGCCGTCACACCACTCGGCGTCGGTGTTCGACACACATGGAATAGGCTCATTGCTGGCCATTCGGGCATCGTTAGCGTTGCCGACTTCCAACCGCCGAAACGATGGCGTGAGCTTACCAGCACTGTTGCCGGCGTCGTGCCCAAAAATGCCAACAATAGTAACGAGGTCGGGTTGTGGCGAGCCGACGACTGGCTCTGTGCGTCAGATCAACGACGAATGTCCATCTTCTCTCAATATGCCGTAGCCGCTACTGAGATGGCCCTTAAGGACGCGGCGTGGAAACCCGAGAAGGAGGCAGACTTACAGGAGACAGGTGTATGTCTAGGAAGCGGCATTGGCAATTTAGAGGAGCTCTATAGGACTAGTCTTGCGTTTGACAATGGTGTAAGACTCCAGGCATAGGCTCTGATGATGAAGGACGTTTAGGCTTACCTATATGTCACGCGTGAATAGGGCTATAAGAAGGTCTCGCCATTATTTGTGCCCCAGATACTCATCAACCTGGCGGCTGGGCACATTTCCATGAAGTACGGCTTCCAGGGCCCAAATCATGCCGCGACCACAGCCTGCACTACAGGTGCCCATTCAATTGGCGACGCCTCGCGCTTTATCGCACATGGCGATGCCGACGTCATGGTCGCCGGCGGTGCTGAGTCTTGTATTCATCCCCTGACTTTCGCAGGATTCGGAAGGTCGCGGTCGTTGTCCACGGCTTTCAATGCCGACCCCGCTTCAAGCTGTCGCCCTTTTGACCGGCAAAGGGATGGTTTCGTGGTTTCCGAGGGTGCCGCCGTAGTGGTGCTCGAAGAGCTAGAGCATGCGAAGGCTCGTGATGCTCGGATATACGCCGAGCTTAAAGGCTACGGGTGCAGCGGCGACGCTCATCATATGACGGCGCCACGAGAAGATGGATCGGGTGCTTTCCTTGCAATGAAGAGAGCCTTGAAGAATGCTGGGATTAAACCTCGCCAGGTCGACTACATCAACGCGCACGCGACGGGGACGGCCATTGGCGACTTTGCAGAGGCTTCAGCAATTCGCTCCCTCATGATGGGCGAAGAAGGTCATCTGGAAGAAAGCCAGGTGGCCGTGAGTAGCACCAAGGGGTCTATAGGCCATCTTCTTGGGGCTGCTGGCGCAATCGAGGCTGTATTTTCTATCCTCGCCATAACCGAAGTGAGTTTTCTTCCAAGGCACGAAAGTCCCGGCACACTAACTAATACACAATAGAATATGCTTCCACCCACCATGAATCTTCATGACCCCAACATTGAGCCCAAGTTCAACCTGGTCCCACTTCAAGCCCAGAAAAAAGAAGTGAATGTAGCCATATCAAATAGCTTTGGGTTTGGAGGCACTAATGCCAGCTTGGTTTTCTCGAAGTACCGATAAACCACTCGGGCTTAGGTATAGTAGTTGTATAGCAGCAGTTTTCTTTACCTTTCTAAGGAACAGCTATTGTAATAATTCAACTCTCAAGTCTAAAAGCTCTGAAACGGTTTCATTAATGCCAAGCATGCCTAGGCCTGTTGCTCCGGACTCAGCGGACTCAGCTATGGGGCAATGCTGCAAGCTGAACAGTGCATGTGTCTCCACAGACAACATGAAGGAACCTAGCGGAAGTACCCAGGTAGCCACGTACGCTTCGGCATTTCACATCTAGCTGAAACTACCAGACATCTGACAAGCTACTAAATTTTGAGCTGTGTACGATTCCTACTGTATTTAATTTTCTTCTCCCTTTTTAATTGATCAATATATAGATTGTGAAGGCGGTCTAGGTGCACAGGCTAACCCTTGCACTGGCATACGCTAAAACCTTAATGGGTGAGTCCCCTTGTCGTGTTGATAGCGTCAAGATAAGCGACATCTAACTTTACGAAGAATGTTCGAAGACCAGTCAGGATTCTTGATCAACATTGACACATCTTGCCTTAGAAACCAGGGCTTTAACAGCTATAAGCGGATGATTAGGAGGCCTAACTCGGAAATTATTAGCATCATCTATGTGAATTGGCCATAACTTCTACCCTTTAAGGTGATGAGACGGGAGTTTCTAGCTTAAACGACTTTGGACCACGTTTCAAGGGTTAAGATCTACGCGGCGCGCAGCAGGACCGCCTGCCTGAAGTCATTAAGCCAACACATCAGCGAACCAGATTATTCACTCAATTGATTGTACTCTACGAATCGATATCTACTGCATGGTTCTGCCTCTTGAAGACGTTGTTTTCCGGGCAAGATGGCCCAGGATAAATCGCTCAATGAGGGACTGAAACGAGAGGAGGAAGCCGTTAAGCTCAAAAGAAATGACGAAAGCCATGAGCTTTTCGATTGGGAACAGCCGAGCACTCATGACACCGAATTCGAAGAAGGAGAAGAACATGAACGTCTGCTCGACCCTAACTTTCCAGATGACGATGACATAGAGCTGCACGAGCTGGAACCGGGAAGGGCCACTTCGTTTGACAGCGAAGCCGCCGCAAAGGCCAACGAGGAAGACTCTCCATACGAAGAAGTTCGTGCTGCTGTACGCAACTTTGATGAGGATCTACCATGCAGTACCATTCGAGCATGGACTATTGGACTGTCTCTGACCTTTGTCGGCGCGGCCCTCAACACTCTCTTCTCGCTTCGTGCCCCGTCCATTGGCATTGGACCTCTGATCGCTCAGATTGTCGCCTGGGTTATGGGGCGAGTGTGGGAGAGAGTGGTTCCAAACAAGCAGGTTACTCTTTTCGGAGCGACGTGCGATCTGAACCCGGGACCGTTCAACATCAAGGAACACTCGATCATTGTGGTTATGGCTAGTGTCTCATTTTCGGTGGCATATGCTACAGATGTTATATTAGCACAGCTCGTGTTTTATAAGCAGAATTTCGGTATCGGCTTTCAACTACTGACCGTCATTTCGACCCAGTCTCTTGGATATGGGATTGCGGGGATCATGCGAAAGTTTCTTGGTGGGTTTAGGTTCAAGATGGTATAAGACCGATCACTAATGTCCTATAGTATACCCAGCCTCGATGATATGGCCAGACACGTGAGTGACGCCAGCGATCCTTGTGCTCACCATATTTTCGCGAGGAGTCCTGATCGAGCCATACCCACCCTATTCATATGTTTGGCACTAACTCCGATTCCTTATCTCAGATTAGTTGCAATTGCGTTGATGAATGCAATGTATGAAACTAAACATATTAAAGATCCTTCTATCATCGGAGGTAATATGTCACGGTACAGGTGGTTTGGTCTCGTTGCTTTGGGATCTGGCGTCTATTACTTCATTCCCGGATTTTTGGCCCAATTTTTGAGCGTTACCGCTGTCGCAACATGGTTTGCGCCACAGAACGCGGTTGTCAACCAGCTATTTGGTGGCATCACTGGTCTTTCTGTTATCCCAATTACTTTCGATTGGACGCAAGTGGCCGGCTACATTGGCTCCCCGCTTGTAGTGCCGTGGTCAGTTTGAATGCTCGTTGCGAATAGGCTATCCACTAACGTTACCAGGCACGCGATTGCAAACACACTAATTGGCGTCGTGATGTTCTTCATTGGTCTTGCTTCATTTTTACACTACACTGGGGCCTGGTACTCGCAGTACTTGCCTATGAGCGACGCTTCGACATATGACAACACCGGTGCTATATATAACGTTTCTCGTGTTCTGACTGCCGAATTCAGATTGGATGAAGTAGCATACCAATCCTACTCCCCATTATTCATTAGGTTCGTCGCTCATGAGGAGTATATCGGTGCGACGTAACTAATTAGGCATATAAGTACTGCTTTTGCTATATCCTACGGCCTCTCCTTTGCCGCCATAACTGCTCTAGTCACCCACACATTTCTGTACTACAGCGGTCCTATTTGGGCCCGGTTTCGAAATAGCACACATGAAAAACCTGATATTCATATGAAACTGATGCAGAAATATAAGGAGGCGCCCTCGTGGTGGTACACGACCCTCTTCCTAATAGTATGGTTTTTTTTTATTCCTCGAAATTCCTCAAGTAGCTAACTCTTTCCAGGTTCTAGCTCTCAGTCTGATTGCAGTACTCTTTTATCCCACAAATCTAACGTGGTGGGCCTTTTTACTTGCCGTAGCAATCGCATTCACGTTTTCTCTTCCTATTGGTATCATAGAAGCGGTCACAAGCCAGGAGATCGGGTTGAATGTCTTAACGGAGTTCATCTACGGTTATATACAACCCGGGAGACCTTTAGCTTTGATGCTGTAAGCATTACTTCCGGACAGAGGCATATTCATAATTGCTAACGCAAGCTCCGCAGGTTCAAAACATACGGCTACATCACGATGTAGGGTCCTCATTCTTCTTCCCTTCTTCTCCTGCTTACTAGCTTTTCTAGGTCCCAAGCTCTCAGATTTGTTTCAGATCTAAAATTCGGACATTACATGAAGATTCCCCCGAGGACGATGTTCATGGCTCAAGTTGTGGCCACTACTATATCATGTTTCATACAAGTTATCGTCCTCAACTTCGCACTAGATAACATAGATGGTGTTTGCGATATAACACAGCCTCAACGCTTCACCTGCCCGGGAGGCCGCACCTTTTTCAGCGCTTCTGTGATCTGGGGCCTGATTGGGCCCGCCCGAGTCTTTTCCCCGGGGCAGATTTACTCTGGTCTCTTGGTGTTCTTCATCATCGGCGCCATCACGCCTGTGATTATATATTTTGCCACAAAGCGGTATCCGCACTCTCCAGTGAAATACCTAATGGCGCCTTTGATCTTCGGTGGCGCAGGCTCTATGCCACCAGCCACACCTTTAAATTACTGCTCGTGGGGGATCGTCGGCTACATCTTTCAGTTCGTTATCAAGAAGCGGCATTTCAGATGGTGGAGTCGGCTCAATTATCTCACGTCCGCTGGACTCGATTTAGGTTTGGCTTTCGGCACCCTCATCATATTCTTCGCATTTACCCTGCATGATATTAATCCGCCGCAGTGGTGGGGAAATGTGAGTAACTCTCGGAACTATTTTCTTGTTTTACCAATTTTCAGAGGACGAGATTTCCTTTCAGGCGAAGACGGTGCCTCGAAGCTCATTAAACCCTTATAAAATACGTTTCAAATAGCAATAACTAACTCCGAGTGTTCTAGACTGTCGTATCGACTACATTAGATTATCAGGGAAAAGCCATACAGACTGTATTACCGCCTGGCGAGACATTCGGGCCCAAAGTGTGGTAGGCGTTGGCTAGAATTGAACATATAGAACGCATAGATTTGATACCCGAATTGTCTTGTAATGTAGTAAACACCGAACTATATCGGTCACTAATTCTTATAAAGTGCCTCCTTGCCATAGTTAATACAGCGCGGCTACTTCTAAGTGTTTGCGACAAGAAAGCTAAGACTACGAGAGCGCAGTCAAGGAACATCAACCCACACACCTCAACTCCAAACCTTAGCATCTGACCGACCCAGGCGAGCCGTAATGATAGTTAACTCAGAGATTTATACCAATGATCGAGTGAAGATATTTGACGTCTATCTTATAGTGTCTATTGTAAGTCGCAACTTTATCAATCCTCCGTGGCGCAATTGGCTAGCGCGTTCGACTGTTATTAACAGGAAATCGAGAGGTTGACAGTTCAAGCCTGTCCGGGGGAGGGTATATATACCATATCGTTTTGACTGTTTAGTCAAAGTAACCTTTTTGGAAAAAGTTCACCCTTTTGATTCACCTACCCGTTCTATCTTCTGCTTAGTGGTATATGCTGTGATACATATTCTACAGGCCACTCCTCCTGTCGTCATGTTGCTCTCTCTGTCTTGTGCTTGGCTCACCTTCGAGTTGGCGCAGTTCCATAGCTTTAATAACTAGTAAGGCGTAATATAAACAATTGAAACGTCCGATCCCAAACATCTTATGACGACAATAAGGCATAAATAAGTATAGACAGGAATAGCTGACGAAGATTTTCGAATCCTCTGTACAGCACAATATTTAAGTGCAGTTGATTAACTGAGATCCTGAAGTCGACGATTCAAACGGAGAGGGCTTCAATTATGTCCTCGACTCCAGCAAATGATAGCTCGCTCATAGTCTCCTTCCACAAGCTCTGTGCCATTCGCTCGCCATCGGCTGTATACACAACCGACGCCATTCTATTAATTGAGAAATTAGAAGGGTGACCAATGGCATCATGAATAAGGCGAGAAACGTACTGTGCAAGATTGCCGCCGTCTAAATATTGGCCGTGAACCTCCTCGCCATGATTTACCACAGCATCCACGAAAGATCGAGCGCCACTAACGCAAGACTTGCCGAAGATTCGAAAGACAAACCGTACAATAAAACCTAATAGCGTGCCCACGCCATCACGGGCGAGGCCAGACCCGTAGCAAAGACCAGGATTAACGCAATTGACAATGGCGACTGAGGGTGGCACACGCCGTGTCAGCTCGGTCAAGAATAGTTGTCCAAGCAGTTTAGAAGTGCAATATTGTTGATGGTGGTCGAAGGAATTTGCTCCTATTGGCTCGTCCAGAGACGTTAGCAAGGGGCGTCCATCCTGTGGTTTAAATCGGGACCAGGCGGCCACGCTAGATGACACTATGGTCAGCCGGCCAGGGTTGTCCTCGGAGCGCCTCTTCGCTTCAAGGATGGGGAGCAGTAGGACTGTTAAGAGAGCTGTTGATAGGTAGTTAACTTGCATATCCTCTTCATGGCCGGTTGAAAGGACGACACGAGGAATTCGATAGACGGCGGCATTAAGCACTGCGATATCGAGATGCTCGAGGCCCTGGGCACGACTGATGAAGCTTTTGATAGAGTCATAAGAGCTATAGTCCAGATGCCATACCTCGATGATATCGGGCTTGAGACTTCGGCCAGAAGCTAAATTCTCTCTAGCGATCGCTCCCCTTCTCTCATCTCGGACGGCTAGGATAAGTTTTCCCAGGCCTCTATCGAGAAGTTGACGGGCGCATTCAAGACCGATGCCACTGTTGGACCCTGTTACGATTGCCGTCTTGTCTACCAGATCACCAGCAGATATTGGACCTGTAGAGGGAGGGGTAGCCTGTGTGGACGCTGCCTTCTCCGTTAGCCTTTTGAGAATGTCAGTCATTGCTTGTTGAAGAATATAGTGAAAAAGAAAACTCGATGCATTGAGTGTAACATTACTTCCAATGTCTACTTATAACAATAGGACAAGGCCGTTATCAATATCAATATCGAAACCATCCGCATGGGAGCCTAGAATTCCAATAGGTAGGTCACTAGGCTGGTTGACAAGCCCTGCTGCGCCTTGTCATGGGGCACGATTTGACATTCCGCAATAAGATATTGCTCACTTTGATTGGCTGATAGGCAATAGAGTGCTACAGGTAGATGTACGAATGCCTGCTAGGTTGGCCAGATGCTGCGAAGAACCCCAGTTGAATCTCGCTTAGAACCCTGTTCTGGTTGGTAGGGCTGCAAGGAATGCGGTTTGTCAGTCCTATTGATATGTATAGTTGTACCGTTTGGGCGTACTTCAGCTCGGGACAGGTATAGGAAAACTTAGGCAGATTTAAATCGATGTGGCTCATTTGATAACAGCTATCATCAAGTAAGCCATGATTGATCGTCTAGCCGACACTAACAAGTAGAGATAACCGTGTGAAAGCACTGTGGTTTCGGACTACACATATGAGGTCGGATTCGCGCATGGATCGGGCATAATAAGTATCAATGCTAACGATGCAACGTACTTGCGAGATCTGTCTGCAAGATTGCAATAATTTCAACGTCACCACTGCACCATTTTCGATTTGTTTTTAGCATCTTTTTGTTTCTTTAACTAACATATTGTGTCGGACAGGGAACGCTACACCTTAGATTCTTTCTAAAGTGGCACTCATGACTTACCTACGTTGGGCATAACGATTATTACCGGAGGGCGGACACTTGATCAATAATCTAGATTCATGAGTTGTCAATGTACTTGATGCCTAGCACTCCCGAGAGCCGAGCGATATATAGATATACATATGATATTCATCTAAAATGGAACAGTTCAATAACACGAGAGATTGCTGTTGATAGGCGAACGTAGTACCGGCGGCTCATATGGTCAATGGATGTCGGGTTTGGCTGATTAGTCGACTGACCACAGCAACTTGCCGTCAGCAAACGCATGGTTATCTCAGTAATCTCCGCTCAGGGTCCAATCCGTGTACATGGCGTCGAAAACGCTGCCTGACGCTTTCTTGCTTTGATTGGTGTGCCGTAGTTCCGTTTACCAGCACCATGGTTGTGAGTGTCCGGGGCACCTAGCTCTAGGGTCCATCATCAATCTATCTCCAATTTGCCCGATTCATAACTTCAAGTATAATCTCATTGGAGTTACGGCGTTACAAGCGCTACATCATGCTGTACAACCCACGAGGCCCCCTTTACGCTTCCTGGCTGCAACACTGCCAACAGGAAGCTCTTCAGAGCATACCGCGGCAGACTCAGATTATCATATATCGCCGACTTTCGCTTAAGGTATTACTGTATGTATACCTTACGACAACTCGTGACTTGATTCCATCAAGGTAGATCTGCGGGGATGATGCTATTCTTTGCGCTGCTTGGGTTCTCACATTTGCCATGTGAGCCCCAACCCCTTGATACAGACTGCCTGGCTTCTCGCCTTCTTACAATATGCCACAGACAGCTTCACATCCTTGAACGACTATTAGTGGCATAGACTCCTATTGTGATGCAAAGGTGCCCAATATTCAACTGACGCAGTAACGTGCAGAATTCATCGATTACCGGGGCAGATATCTGTTGATGCGACGACCATAGAAAGTAACATGGACCCCCACGTGAAGCAACTGAGTTACTCTTTGCCAGGTACGAAATTTAGGTAGAGTGCGGGTGCTGCAAATCAGAATCAGCTGAAGGAAGCTTGATAGTAGTTTCACCCTAGTTGTATGGTACAACCAGGCTCTACGTCAGGACGGTATCAATCAAATAGAACTCGCGCCATTATGAACTTCTCGAAGCTAATGGCGGCAATACCTATTTTTCAGCTCGGCAGTCTACTTGTGTTCGACACCTCTCAAGGGATAGTAGCTGTCGTGCTGCTCTATCATTTCTCACTCGCCACCTCCTTTGCCCGAGGGGCCTCAATCTCATTGTATATGACGTTTCAAATACTCTGCTAAGGACAACAACGTCCTTCGTCGGTAACACCAGGCTCACCGCCTTGATCTTGGCGAAGAGGAGTCCTCCACGTGAGTCGGTCGCTTTAGATATTCCCCGCAGACCGCGCGTTGTCGTTACCACTGCATCGTAAATCTCAACACGCGAGAAAATAACATGAATCGCGCTGTCGAGTAGTTTCGTGGCCATAGCATGCATGAGTGTGGTACTGACGTATTGCCATGTTTGATATCGTGGGGGAACGAGACGCCGTCCGTAGACAACCTCTTGCTCGCTGCCATGGCCACTACCCGAACTGAACTTAAGCGTTTGACAAGAACTGTTTCGGGAAAGGCCACCCTCCAATTTCAACAGCTTAAACAGGAGCCGGGCCACTGGTCCTGACGCTGTAACACTGTGGGATTGGTACCTGCAGTATAGATAGTCAATGCTGAAGATTCTTCATTCATAGGCTGTGAATCTAGCTAAAGACAACGCTCAGCAGGGTGGATGCAGTTCGCTAAGGCTGATATTGTGAGAGAAGCGTTCCGCGACCACATTTGGTATCTAGTTGGAACGAAACGGTGCCGCCGCTCGCTATTAGCCGATTCGTGCGGTACTTCGCGATAACCAGTCCTCTCCTATTTGGGAACGCGAATGATAATTGAGGAAGTTTCGTTATGGGCCGGAATAAGTAGTCCAGATCCGGGAATACCAATAGGAATAGGTACATGTCGCACGTGGGACAGGCTCATTGCATTCAGTAGTGTCACAACAACACGATCGATGTCCTCCAGTTATGTTGTCTACGGCCGTAGCGTCGCCGGGCCGGTCCGCATACGTGATACGGTAGTCCAATGACATATGAGATCCATAAATCTTGGTATAATAAATCTCAGAATATCGCATTATGCGCCCCGCACGAGATCTATTTGTCTAGGCTGTTTGATTTTGACGAAGACGACGTTAAGCGAGTTGTTATCATGTGTCTTACGTTCTGAGACGGACGATTCAACGCTTGATCTGGGCATTCTACAACTACTTGAGGAGACCAAGACCACGCTGTTACGCAAGTACTTTGGCTCGCAGGTCGTCGCATAATTCTGCGTAGCAGATGTCGTCTCCCGCCGGCAAACTAACACCTATCCATTATAGATCAAACCTTTTGCGATTATTCACTAGCCATATTTCACGAAGGGCGTTCTCGTTCCTATCTTTCGCGCGGATGGTTAAATAAGCGTCTAACTCTACCACCCAGCAGGACAAATAAAAGTTAATCTACTTCGATACCCGAAAACGCGTCATTTTGGTGTTTCTTGTATTGCTCATAGGCTCGTACGTCTTAGACTTAATCTTTTCCCCCGCCACTTTGGATTCTACCTTAAGCTAGCTATGTCTTGCCTGAGCTTAAACGCTCTCCTTAGTTTGCTGGAGGCTGTCGTGATCAATTTCTATCTGGATTAATTAGGTAGCTCCTCCAAATAGAGTTATTTACCCTGGAGCGCCTCACTGACGGTCTCATGCCACGGGGGAATGCGTACTGCGTGATATGCAAGTAAACTGCACTGTACACACAGGATCTCTGCTTTGGGCTTGATCACCAAATGCAAAGTTGCTTTACTAAAATTTAGTTCAAATCTTGGAGTAGCCTAGTTAAGGTACTTTTGGAAACATAGAGCTTGTTAGCTACGTGAGTGGTGTTCTAATGGTAGTTGCAAGAATATTAACAGAACTAATGGATGCTTCTCTCGTATTGTTGTTCTAGGAGAATCTCGTATTGTATGATTTATAATTACTGCTCGATCTTGCATGCAAGGTAGTTAGATACTATCGTTATCCAGATGGCCAGCATGAAGGATAGAAGCCTAAATTACCACGCGGTTTACTTGCGTCGGTGAGGTCCAACACGGTTGACTTCCGAGGGAAACATTGTAGCTGAGATACACTTTCGAGGCCTCAAGTGAGAAGATTGCCTAGATTAGATCACGTACTAAGAGAGAACGACAAACGTTCTAATGCTTCCGAAAAGAATCTAACAGACCGCCTGCATACTTTGGGCTCGCTAGCCACTAGGATATCCGACGTAGGAGAGCACCGTCGGGTCATCACAGCTGAAACTTCATAGATAGCCATTCCATAACGACCACTGAGACACGCAACTTTGGCGATACCCCGCATTGCATATTTTGGAGTGCAGCGTGCTTCCAAAGCCATTTCAGGTTCATCCAGAAGTGTTACTGCCGCCAATTGATGATAAATCGCTTGCCATATTCCCCCTTAGCATCGGATTGCTTTCTGCGTTACGAACGTGTACCTTGGGTAACTGTTCTGTCGGAGTCTTTCTCGCCTTTCAATATGACGCGATCCTTGGGGTTTGTGATTGGATCGTAATACGCGCATATAGCGGTGATTAGATGTTCTTGATCCGATTTAGCGGGGAAAAGATGCTGTTATTGTGAGCAGAGTGCTCTTGATGCCTTAGATCGGCTGGCGTTTTCAAAGTCGCCGTGTGTCACGATGCGAAGGTCTAAGAGCCCTTAGGCTTTAGGCACCAAGACCAAGGAGGCTGCTAATTTATGGGTTAGTGATACTATCACGTTTCAGCCCGGTATCGAGCATGGAGCTAAAGATCCGAGGGGTTATTGTCACACGGGGCCTTTCGAATTCTCTCGTTATGACGCCGTCCAATTTCAACGACGAAAACGATGTAGCCGAGGGCGCGTGTGTGGAATGGAAGCACATCCTGCAAGGCTATATTCATTCCACTGTTACAGGCTTGGCAAATTATCTTGAGAAGGGATGTAATTGAGGAGAAATCCATGTCATTTACGTGAGTCTACACGCCGCCATCGGCGGTAAGGATGCTTATGTCGGTTGGGTAAAGGAAGTAATCAATACGCGGGAAGATTGGGCTTCCACAACTTGGTACCATAACCCAAATTACGATCGCAGGGACAAGCCAATTTTTTTTTTTCACAAGGAGACTGCAGTCAGCAATGGTGACCGGCCGTGGCGGGGATGGGCCGCGGCTGGAGCGTGCATATTGCAGTTGTGCCAGACGTCGAACAGGCCTCGTGACCTCGATAAGCCTGGGCATTTACTCGTGTGCTCGTTGCGTGACTGGCAGACCAACGTGAAACCCATGGGAACCCCCCACGTGCGCCACGGCGAAACAGGCCGGAGCCGGCGAACGAGTCGGGGAAGCGGTGTGGTTCAGGGACGGCGCGCCAACTTCGCCGTGGCTCGAACCATCCAGGGATGTGGGATCCCAGAAGCCCATTAAGCCCTGCCGAGAGTATTTCACAGCGGTTTACCGTTTCTACCATATTTAGTAACGATTGATCCATACCGTGGAGGAAGGATAGCCTTAAATGTGCAAAATAAGGTTGAGGCTCTCGTTCTAGTCCACCTTGGAAGTTCCCTTCGTACGCGCGCCGAAAGTCCGATTGTCCGTGCCCGACTCCCCTGCTCCGCTATCCCGTGGCGATGGCATGAATAAGTCTCGACCAATGGCAAGTCAGCATGCTTCAAAGGATCGCGCAGCCAAGAACACGGACTGAGAATGATCAAGGAAACCAACAGCACAGGGAGATAACACACGCAGAGATACCATACCACCCCACTGTACCCACCATATTGGCGAAGCAAATTGACGTAATGTGATGGGTGCATGGAAGATGTCGGCCAAGACCAAGAGATCCTGGTAAGAGCGAGCGAGGGTCGAGCGCAGCGTCTGGGCAGAGCGCTGGGTCGGAAAAAAAATTGAAAAAATCGAAAAATGAAAAAATAAAGCGAGGGCAATGGTTCTCCATCTTGCCGGTTTGCCGTTCTTAGCGAGGCCATTGGCGATTCCGACTGCCACCCTCCGTTGCGCCATTGCCTAGTCGTCGTCCTCATGATAAACCATTCTTCTCAGTAATCAAGGTAGGATTCGTCTTCTAGTCTCCAAAGTCTTATTACTGCTATTGGAGTGCGTATCAATCAATCAATTCGTCAATTGTAGAAGATTTGGGATTGCCTATCGGCAATTGGAGTACGATACTTCTTGCATGTTGCATGAAAAGTATAATATGGGACTGTGAAAGGTATACCCAGGTATTTTCGGTTCTTAGATTCGACGGATGGAGCCTAGCTTATCGCCGCTTTGTCCCTCAGTATTGTATGTATTGTATAAGGTAGGTAGCTAATAGACTTAACACAACACTCTCCGGCTATATATAGGTACTTTTATATGAGGTAGGTAATGGTAAATTGCCAGAGAAATGCGGTGTTGGTCTATACAAAAAAGGATATCATATCGTTGCTTGAATCTTGGAGAGAGTGATAGGTCATATTTGAATATTAGATTATCTTTGGGTTTTCCAAACACCTTGTCTTAGTAATTTTGATAAATTTAAAGGGCGAAATCTGATTTGTAATTGATACCATTAACCTTATGCAGTGCGTGTGTAAAGATGAAGTGTAATTAAGAGGCAGCCATAGCAAAATGTACACGTATGAGGCATGGGATATCGTTGTTATTTCTGTCATATTAAATTACATGACTAGTTTCCTGGCTCATGGCACTGACTAAACATAGGCGGCCAATTTGGTCTTACCGATTTTATCTGGTAAGACTACATGTAGGTAGTCCGTAGACTCTGTTCGGAATTTCTAGGTTTTCAAACTTATCAATGGAGTCGATACAGAAACTCTATCCCGTGTTGGAGGTTGGAGATGGCCTCGCAATTGAGCCTCCAGCGTTCTCGTCTTATTGGCCAATCACTATGCAAGTGGTAGTCAGAAAAGCGATCAATTCCCGGAACTCCCCTAAAGCAGCATTGTACGGCGCGGTACTTGTTCAGGACCTTTTGGGTACGACTGACTTTACTCGTATTTGACATATGTACCCAGTAACAAGCCCAAAACTCCACTGCATGCCCCACCAAAACTGACTTCAAAGACTGCGCAAAGGCACTATGAACAGCAAAGGCCGGGCGAGTATGCCCAGTATGTCCAGTATAATCCAGCGTACCCCAGCATTAGTGGCAAACTCAAAGCCGGAGGCATCTAGACTTGGGCGGGTAGACCCTGTCATATTCCCACTCAGGCTCCGCAAAGTCGTACACTACTTACCGTTAGGGGTAGGGTAGGTGGTTTGCTAGGTGCTACCTAGTGTAGCTAGCTACCTCCTGTAACTACAGATGACGGCTTGCCCAGGCTGATCGCCAATGGACGGACATAACTGACTGAGGTCGATTGATCGAAAAGATTGTCCTTGTCAACCTCGACCTCGCATGATACCAACTCGCCCTTCCCTTCGACTACATATCGAACGCATTCCCCAGTTTTCTCTCGTTTTTGAACTTTAACTTTCTTCACTCATAACCTTCCCCACTTGACTCATCACCAGTCAACGAGACCGCCCCCAACCGCTTCACGACGCTCTTGCGCCGTCACATGCTTGATTATTCACCGATGGTATAGAGGTTATCGCCGATATCCTCTATCTGTTTACGAGCATACGGATCATATTAGCTGTGCCTGTATAGCATTTGTTCTCCATCTATGTTCTACATAGGCATCCTTCCCAACCTCGAATCCCTACCTTACTGCTAGGATCCTTTCGAGCATGCTGCCAAAGCCCTGAATGCATTACGATCTCGTCCTCCGCCCAGTGTGCCCATAGTCTTGGGGGCTGCAAAGTGTGCTTGGGCACAAAATTTGCCCTGTTCAACGGGAGAAATTCGACTCAGACTCAACTCTAACCGGCGGCCTGGCTGAAGGCACTTTGTTCTGTCCCGGCTGGCATCAAGATTTGAAATCTAATAGGTGATCCGTCGTCGTCAAGATGGCGTGGGATCACTTGTCTATCACGAAGCCGCACTTGGTATACATTATCCTCGGCGGCTTCACCTCACTATTTATGCTGTGTTCGTCTGTCATCAAGGAACGCCTCTACATCGGTGAAGCAACTGTCGCAACCTTGGTTGGAGTAATCTTTGGGCCTCATGCCGCCAATCTTATCGACCCCAACAGTTGGGGAAATACCGATGAAATCACGCTCGAGTTCTCCCGAATCGTTCTGGTTGTGCAATGCTTTGCCGTCGGTGTCGAATTGCCAAAGTATTACATGGAGAAACACTGGAAATCCGTGGTCTTCCTGCTCTTGCCAGTCATGACGTTTGGCTGGCTCATTACTAGTCTCATAGTGTGGTGGCTATTCCCCCTCAATTACTTGGAGAGTCTTACCGTGGCCGCCTGTGTGACAGCTACTGACCCTGTTCTCGCTTCGTCTGTCGTTGGTAAGGGCAAATTCGCAAAGCGAGTACCTAAGCATCTGAGAGACCTGCTCTCGGCTGAGTCTGGTTGTAACGATGGCATGGCCTTCCCGTTTGTGTACCTGGCCCTCTATCTAATCCAAGACCGCTTGAGTGCCCGGGAGACCACATTCCACTGGTTCGTTTATACCATTATTTATGAATGTATCTTTGGTGCCTTTTACGGATTCATCATTGGATATATAGCCCGGCATGGCATCAAATATGCAGAAAAACGCGATCTCATCGATCGTGAAAGCTTCTTAGTATTTTACTTCGTGCTAGCCCTCTTTTGTGCTGGCTCAGGTAGCATATTAGGTGTCGATGATCTACTTGTTGGGTTTGCGGCTGGTGTTGGATTCTCCAATGACGGCTGGTTCCACGAGAAGACAGAGGAGTCGCACGTCTCCAACGTTATTGATTTGCTGATCAATCTGGCTTATTTCGTCTATCTGGGTACAATCATCCCCTGGGAGATGTACAACAACTTTGATATAGGCTTGTCCGCCTGGAGGTTAGTGGTCATGTCAATCTTCGTCATCCTGTTTCGTCGCATCCCGATCATGCTGCTATTAAAGCCCATAATCCCGGACGTAAAAACTTGGCGTGAGGCTCTCTTCGCTGGCCACTTTGGGCCTATTGGCGTGGGGGCTATATTTGTGGCGATACTCGCCCGCGCTGAACTAGAGACGGAACATACGATACCTCTCGCAGCGATCCCACCAGAAGGAACAGAGAACTACCAAGTCATTCTGTTGGTCTGGCCGATCGTTACATTCATGGTCATCTCATCCATTCTCGTCCACGGCTCGTCGATAGCGGTCTTCACTCTTGGGAAGCGTATCAATACTTTGTCCTTAACTTTGTCATACACTACTGCGCCGGAAGATGGACCCGCTTGGATGAGCCGCTTGCCTCGCATCTCATCACAATCTCGGTCACAGGCGCGAACCATGTCTGACACTGACTATGATGATCTAAAGTCACCAGCATTCCCGCCAGGAACACTCCCGCCAACCGGTATCGCAGGACAATTCTTGCGACGCCAGCGTGAGGAAGAGAATCCGAGTCGAGCCGGGAGTCGTGCATCATCTCTGGTCAGTCGGCGGCGGAGAAAGAAGTGGGATGATGGCATCGGCCCAGGTGGGCCGGTTTCCCAGTCTGCTATTTTCCCCCAGAAGAGAAGTGCAAGTGATCAGACAGAGCCGTTGTCGCCTTCTCCAGATGTCGAGAAAGCGGAGCCCCTTTCTTCCGGCCGAAGCAGCCCCCCCAGTCTACCTGAAGGAGTCGTGCAGGATATTAGCCCTGAAAAGTCAGAAGGATCAACGCCCGAAGAGGAACATAAAGATGGGGAACAACCAAAATTTGAGGTGTATGATGAAGGTGATAATATCGTAATCGAAGATGAGGAAGGACAGGTCGTAGCTGTCGAACCGACAACGCATCACACAACTATACCTAGTCCAGAAGCACTAAAAGAGAAGGCCAAAGAAGAGGCACAGAAACCGGGCTGGACGGTGGACTCCTTCAAGAAGAGTTTTGCCAGGTGGCGTGATGAAGAGGCTCAGAAGCGAAAGGATAAACCAAAGGAGGAGCGCAAGCATGCGCCAGCAAGGGCCTACCAATTCGGCAACACGGTAAGCGATATATATCTTGCTAACATAGAGTATAGAGGGCTAATTCTCTTGGTAGATTATTGTTGAAGACGAAAATGGCGAAGTCGTTAAGAAATACGATCTTCCTGCTCAGCGGGGTGATGGCAAAGACTATGTCGCTACGAGCTTGAAATACATGGGTATAAGTGGACTGGTGAAGCCAGGGGACAAGGAATCAGTACCTGCTGAATCATCCCAAGGTGAATCAACGGCGGCAACAGAACCGAGAGCTGGACCAGTCAAGCGGCCATCTGCCATTGGATGGACTGGGTTTGGCCGATCAAAATATGCTGAGCAGAGAAAGAAGGGTGACAACACAGAAGCTCAAGCTCCCAATCAGACTGAAGATGAGGATCGCGGAATCCGATTCACCATTAGCGGTGCGGGAAGACGGATGACGAAAGATGACTTCCTCAAAGAGATTCAGAAACTTGAACGTTCGAATCGAGAAGTGCCGAACAACTTAACAAGTCCGCAAGACGCGACCGACGCTTCTAAAGCAGAGCCTCAAACAGCATCTGGACAGACCAGCAGCCCAGATCATGTCAACCCACTCGTCAGCGTCACGCAAGCCAGCGATAGCACTCGTGCTGAGAGCAAATCTCCTACTCGGGCCGAATCTCCCATTCGTGGTCGAAGTGGACCGAAAGACAACGAAAACGTGCCGAGTACCGAACCTCCGGAGACTGCTGCAGAACGTCGACGTCGACTGGCAGCATTTGCCAGTGTGCAAGATGACGACAGCCATGAAACACCTGCGGAGAGGCGAAGGAGAGAAGCGGCATTAGGAGTCACGGGCCCCTCTTCCGAAGAGAGTGACAGCGACGATGATGACACACCAAGAGTTCCGCCTGAAAGACGAGGCATTAGGTTTGCTGAGGGACCAGCGAAAAGGGCTTAAACTGCTTTCTATTTTTCTGGATACCATACTGTTGTTGCGAAAGTACGCTCTTATAATCCATCAGTCCACATAGCTTTAGCGATGGTAAATATTGAATTTAGACGGTCAAAGTTATGACCACCTCGAGATATATGTTGATGTAGGTAGTGAAGGAGAGCAAAAGCGGGATTTAGACAATGGAAATCCTCTTTATAAAAAGCTACTAGCTAAATTGTTAATCCGGTGACGAAAATGAATGTGCATGCAGACTGGTTCATTCTGCGTTCACTCCCCTATGTCTTGGATTGTTACGGTAGCAGTTGCACACAGTGTGTGACAATAACTGTAGCACGGTAGGGTACGCGCACGAGCCACATAGGTAAGAGATCTAGCGCCTCGATAAGACATCAATCAACCAACAGGATGGAGATGGGGCTTGATGATTTTTTTGAGAACCTCTACTTCTTGCGACCGCCACAGACTCCAACAAGCTTAGTACCCTTCCCGCACTTTTGTCGCATAGCCGTTTTCCAACCTCCGACACAGTACCACCACTACCATCGACTGGACCAACACCCTCCACAGCCGCAATGGTTCAGCTTCAAGAAATCGTCGACGAGCATTTTCAAGAGGGCCAGGCTGGTCCCGAGGAAGATGATGGCGACTACACAGACACTGGTACGTCATCCCCATGCCCGCCTATTTTCTTGATGTCGGGGCTCTGTAGATCTCTTTCACCCGCACTCACACTCACACTCACACTCACACTCACACCTAGGATACTAACGTTCTCTGTTTCCTTTAGACTCTGAGATCTCTGAAGAGTCCGAGTATGATCCCCGCGATGAGTCGTTTTTCGAGCGCCTGTACGCTCTGCGCGACATAGTACCCCCACAGACCCGCGGTTACATTACCAACACAATCTCGACAGCCGGCAATGCCGTCACATCTGCCCTTTCATTTGGCGGCAAGTCGTTATGGGTCATCAGCAGTTCGGCCCTGCTCCTGGGCATCCCGTGGGCGCTGGCCTGGGCTGAGGAGCAGCAAGTACTCGAGATGGAGAAAGAGATGAAGATGCGCGAGATGGGTGGAGATGTAAGCCGTACCACTATCTCTGGAGACATACCGCAATTCACCTGACCATACTTTTATAGCTTCTTACCGCCGGTACCGGGGGCCAGGAAGGCTCTTCGACAGCACAGCAAGTTGGTGCGGCGCTCGGCCAGGACGTCAAGGCTGCTCTATAAACCAGCTTTGTCCGAAAAGTTATCCAAAACATTCCCGCATGCCGCGCCCGCTAGGCTTGCGCATGACACCACTCGAGGAAAATCTGCGGCATCTACGCTGTGCTATCACATCTCTTAGCTAATAACTGCTAAACGCAACATCGCCCTCACCATTTCTAACATACTCCTTCTCGTGGGCTTGTATACATATTAGCCAAACCCCATTAGGCTCGATGCTTGTGTAGCTATATGTCCACGACTCCCACAAAATCGGACGGAAAGGAAGTCTCATCTCACCGGCTGGACGGAACGTCTGCAGTCTTTGTACTATATTTGTTGACGATACGAACGTGTGTGACTTCAATAGAGGGGTCTTGGCAGCATAGATGGACTGGTATCGTCCATCGTCACGAATTGATTCTTGATCTAATGACTCATACTGTCGTTTTATTTTCTAATGATGGCTGTTTAGATATAAGTGAACGTGAGGCTTCTCCTTCTCTACGCCTTGCATCATGATGGTCGAGGCGACTTTAATCCATAGCCCGCATAACCTACATAGGTAGGGAGTGAGCTGCCATGATTCCAACACACGCAAAGCTTGGACTCGTCAATGGGCAAGTGGCACTCATTGATCATCAGCCTTGCATATACTCAGAACGAAAACAAATCAAGAATTCGTTCTCTTGCCTACACCCCTGTTATAGATGCCGATGACACTTTTCTGCTAAATAAAAGCTATGCAATAGAACATTGTCGAGCCTTTTATGGTGTAAGATCTTCCGTCAAACTCGCATTGGAGATCGATTACGACTGATCGATTGACTTTGCTCTACGTTAGCTTGCTGCGTCTTGTTCGAATTTAGAGAGAGGCTGTTAAATAGACATTGGCTTGGAAGGTTTGTTCAACACCAAAAACGAGACCAATGACTTCCAGTATCTGCTTGTTAATAGAAGATGGGAGACATGACTTGCTCACCGTGACATTGCGCCGTCTTGCGGCCGTCTAGATCATACAGACCATAATCACGATCCGAGTAGATAGCTGTGAGAATGTTGAGTTAGATAAGTCAATCCTTTCGAGTCAGGCGAACGATCTATCCAAGTTCTCAGTCCTATTACACTGCTGGTTTGTTTTCCTTGTGAACTTTAAAACTTTGACAGTAACAAAAGGAAATAAGTACTCTGATGGCCAGCCCAGAATTTCCCCGTATTGAACTCGACGACTTCCAGGGGATCCCGGTACAGCGGGAACCCGACATCGTTGCTCGGATCGCAGCGCATTCCGAACTTGTCGCCGCTCACGTCGTCCCTGTTCTCCCATATATCCGAATTTAACGTCGCGTCATCGCACGCCCAGCTCGGGTCTCCCGACGGCGTCGTGAACACGCCCCCAGCTTGGTGGAGATAGTCCGGATCGTAGCAGTCGAGCTTCATATACGCGAGCCAGAAATTTGGTAGCTGTGACGGGCTTGCCACTGGGACGAGAATGAACAGGAGGATGGTCAAAAGATACATTGTACGTGGAACGCGTATCTGAAGCACATGAAGTGTAGGCGCGTGGGTAATAGGAGTTTTTTGGTGAGATTATCAAAAATGAGCGAGGGGGAAATAAGAGACGGATACGGAAGAGGATAATTTAAATGCTATAGATCTATCCTCGTATCCCGTTGAGCAAAGGTGAAGAGACTCACGAGGGAAGGTTGGGAGGTACATGATGAAGTGTATGTGAATTGTTCTACAATACCGAATATACTAAGCCCCATCTTGAGGTTTGATATAAGGCGGCGTGTGGTATTCTCCTGCTCTACAAGTGGCACATAACATCGTATGGTTGAAACAGCTAAGTGAGACTCGGTCGCACATCGACTGAGTATTTGTCGATCTTGATTTGGGCCGTGCTAGTTGTAGATTTAGACGTCTAGTATCTTCATTACCTCTCCCGCTTTTTAAGAGACGCCAACCTCCCCTAACCCCCGGCCAATTTCGATGGTTTACAGATTTGGTTCCGACAGTTTGGTTCTGTCAACGTCATGCGGGGCAGGCCGCGTTTAGCGTGTCTTAACTGCCTACAGGGTCTGGACGGGGCGTTCTGTAGTGGATACCAAACAATGTCTCAGGGCTTCTTGCCGGGGGTTCCAATGACCTTTTGATATTAAGTACTGTATCGAGATCCTCTTCTTCATCGCATTTGTGGAATAAAGAGAGCATAGCAGCATGTTATGCGCTTGATTCTGATCAAAAAATCATACATATCATTGTAAGGTACCAAATAGTCCATCTATTGTCCTGTGCTTGTCTATCCATTACAAGATCCCACACCCCAGTGCCTTATTATTATTTCTTAGACCTAAACATTCCCATCGATTTTTTCAGTAAGTTTCCTGACGATTTACTCTTGATCTTCTTCAGTGTCCTCGGCGGCTCGACAGGCTCCATGTTGTTGACGGTTGTTGTAGGACTAGACAGAGTACCTCTTAACGATACAGCCGGTGATGATGCCGCGCTTCTGGATGAGATGAAGTCGGGATGTATTTGTTCAGGGAGGCGATGATCCCCCTCTAACTCTGCGACGTCTAGTCGATCGCGCATAGACGTCCCCTCAAGCTCTGCCGGTATTGCTGTTGAATCCAACTCGCTAATCCGCGGAGTGGCAAAAGTGGCCTTAATATTCTTCAACACGTCCGATACCAACGCTTTCCCTTCTATATCTATTATTGGTGGCTCATGTTTTGTAGCAAGCGATTGATCTGAGTCGTTCGCACTGAGAGATTTCTTGACTTCCGACATATCATATCGGTTCATATAGATGATATCTTGCAGACCTTCCCTTAACTTCCCAAACTTAAAACCTAAACGGTAATTCTTCAGTGGTATCAATCGCTCGATTTCGGCATGGATGTGTTCCTGTAACAACACTTCTTTTCCAGAAAACGTTTTAGTTGTCTCCGTCGTGTAGTATACCGCGGCATCTTCGAGCTGCTTCACCGAAACATACTTGCCCTGATAGCGGAAAGACCTCTCTAGGATGAGAATCATATCGCACGCGCATTTGAAAAGCATCCTGGCTGCTGGCGGTACCGAAAGGATGTTTCCCATGATTCCTATAACAGCACCGATACCAACTGGCCCGCCTACTATGCTAGCCGCTGTGAATATCGCAAATTGAGGAAGTGAGACCTTCATAAAACTCTTCAAATGTTTCATCACGACCTCTGACATGATCTTCTCAACGGCCTCTGGCTTTGCTTTTGGAAACCCAAAACATTGGAGGACTTGTTCGACTAGAATACGGGAAACGGTAGGCGTGCCGATTAAACTCGCTCCTGGAAAGGGTACTGCAACATTGGGAGTCAGTTATCGCCATCTGGAGCGTGTTCGATGAGTGTTCTAGGAGCTTTCAAACACTGTCTTGACCCTAAAAGGAAATCTCGTGGTCTGGAAGTTGCCAAAACAAGAAGAAAGTGGTTCCGAGAATTGCTTACCCATGGCTGTTCGAGCCGCATGAGTCGCTAGTCGCATGACCTCTGTGACGGCTTGATCAACTACAAGAAACTGAAGTTAGAAACTGCTATATCGAGAAGTAAATCGAGTGATTTGAGCATTCATCGCTCTAGCCAAAGCGGGAAAAAGGCTTCAGAAGTCTTACTCTTCTGCTCGACATCAACTACCTGGGCAGCTACACAGAATACACGCACACGATCATCAGTAATGACGTCCAAACTGTCGCTGAGTAGTTTGCGAATTCTGTTGTCATCATCTGAGAGAAGTTAGCACGAACATAATGCCATCGATGGACCATGCTCACCCTTCGATATGCAACAGTGCCCATCAATTTTGTAGTCACTAATACGAGACAGCTCATCTTGTAGGTCCATGAACTGTTTCTCCGCAGCCTCGTTGGCTTCCAGATTCGCTAAACGACTCGCTTCCTTATAATTTCCTATTCTTTCCATATACTTGTCTAGCAGTTGTATTTTATGGATAGCGACAAGTTTGTCTTTCTTAGTTCCGACAACGAAAACTGGAACATCGCTCGAGTGCTTGGCTATTGTCTGTAAGGTACGTTTATCTGCTTCTTCAATGCGACTAACATCGGCGTCCACGCAGAACCTACCATTCTTTAGCAGATATGCCAGTCTTGTTAAGGTGTTTGCTTACCATATGATGTGGAGAGCTTCGGCCGGGTTCTTTTGAAAGGCGCGATGCCGGAGAAACTTGGCGATGAGGTCGAGCTCTGAATCGCTACCGGCTTGCCAGCCCCTAGAATCGTGGACCAGAAGTCCAGGGTGATTGGGGGATTCAAAAGCTTTATTAATATCGTGCGTGCCTTGCGCGTAAGATGTTGACTCCTCTGTCATTTCAACCCCAAACACTTTGTTGATTAGCGTGGACTTGCCGACACCTGTCTTACCACAGACCAGAATGCGAAACGCTTTCACTCCACTTGCTTGTAAGGAAAAACCCTCGAGCCAGGGTTGCATTTCGCCTCGGTCATCAAGGCATCGTTCTTGGAAATCGGTTAACTCCCGCTTCTTTGACTTGAAGATACCTCGATCGTAATATCGAGGGTTTCTGTCAAGCATCATAAAAACTGACGGATGGATGACATTTCCGTAAGGGCGTGTCGCGGACCATCCTATGAGCGTTAGGTCATCATTGAACATTTTACGCTTGCTTCCAAAACCTTTCGCGCCGAGACGGACCGAATGATCGGGGCCGTCTTTGGTAACTTCTCCATGCACGCTTTGCAGGTCAAACATGGTGATCTCGATGTCATTAGTATATCTCAGACGCCACTGTGCTTTCTCCTCGGACTCCAAGGTGGGTGGCGATCCAGCGAACTGTGGGAAAGTGATTGAAAAAAAACTGTTATTCGCATTGGACTGAAAAATGAGACCGGCTCGCATGCTCTCTAATATCATCCACTGAAGTGGAAATAATGAGAGCCCATCGTGCTCGGAACCTCCGCAGATATCGCGGTGGCTACCTATGAACCAAGCCTGGATGAACGATCGCACACCCAGTTCCTCGTTTCCTGGTGTTTTCAGGGTGAAAGGCGTCGTGTGAGTGTCATTGAAAGCAAGCGCATGCCGAAAGTTTTGAATAGAGGCTACGAATGAAGGCGTGTATTCGTACTTTTCCACTGTCGTCTTCAAGGTATCAAACACCCCTAGAAACTGTATTTTCGGAGGGTCGTCGCAGTGAGCTTTGATGTAAGCCTTCAACCTATTGCCATTTAGGCTGTCATCCTTTTGAAAAGCTTTATTCAAGTCTAAAGCCTTTTCATAAAGCAGATCGAAATCGACCATAGACCTTGGACGACCTAAGGCATGTAGCAGCGATGCGACTGCTTGGACGATGTAAGCGCCCCGGCCCGAGCCATAGAGAAAGACCTCGGCCTGGTGTCCTACCAAATCCCGGCAAATTTCTTCGACAATCTGCTTAATTTGGCTGTCTACAAAAACCGATGAGCGGTGATTCATTCGCCTCCACTGACTAGCGTCTGCAGCTGCTTGATAGTAGCAAACTTTTTGATTGATGTAGCGACTTTGATGGTCTGTCGTCGGTCCTGTGGAGATCAGGGCTTTCAACCGGAAGACATTGCTGGCATTGCCATATCCTTTGATTGTCAGTTTAATTTTTTTTTTCCGTACCGGCGGAGAGAGTTTGCGCACCTAAAGTTCCATCCTCACCGCATTCGGACTCATCTACGCAAACAATTAGACGAGTCAGAGCTGATCCCGCCATTTGGACGGATCTTCACGCCGCCAAGAACGAGTAAACGTTCAATTGCAAACGGAACCAAAATAGCTGAGGCTTGCTCGCGACACTTTCATCATGAGTGAATAGAATAGCGACGAACTGTTAAAATTATGGCGGGTCGATCTATGATAGGGGAAGGCTTTGCTTCAACACCTCATGGTCAGACGTGCTGTCCAGCTCGTCAACGCTGATCCTATGTAACATTATATTGGCCGAATGGATCCCTGTGTTGCAGGGTACATGCTCCTCTGTATCACTTGGTATATGCACGTAGCAGCCAACGGGAACACACTA
Organism: Xylaria cubensis; assembly: GCA_022385715.1. Taxonomy (NCBI): domain Eukaryota; kingdom Fungi; phylum Ascomycota; class Sordariomycetes; order Xylariales; family Xylariaceae; genus Xylaria; species Xylaria cubensis. Next base: position 117,318 of record MU279072.1, on the reverse strand, counting down.
AAGCCACCGATGTCTTGGGAATCAATAAGTTGGGGGCGAAGGTGTTACGGTAAGCGCCCGCCTACACATGAGGCCAGCTATACTACAAGCTCCAGAGCTATAAATCGACGATTTCTGGACCTATAACAGTGTGGTTAAATTGACCGAATATGGTATACGAAATGAGTCTTTGTCTCCGGTGCACCAATGTCATCATCGCTGTCCTCTCTCACTTTGACCAATCAACTGGAAGTGAGCCGAGCTTGATGCCGGCGTGTCGGTAACCTCTGCGAATGGGTATTGTTACCCGGTTTCCTTAGGAACAGCGCGGTATGCCGATTGAGACACGGAAATTTGTTCTCGTCTTGTTATTGTCTAGATAGATGGCCAATTGTAAAATTACTCCTAAAAATTGATATATAAATGGTGGGGTCACGTGATATTAGAGACACTTCAAAGGCGGCCCGGCGCCGATAAGGTTCCAAGGCTCGAGAAATCAACCGCGTCTATATGTCGCCGGCTACCTAAAATCAGAAAATTGAAGGCGGGACCCTCGTGGTTGAAGCTATACGATGAATAGAAAGGAGCAGAACACTCTATTGGGTGAGTACAGCAACACCGCTCTCCCTGTCATGACCCCAAATGCAGTATCAGTTGATGCAGCCGCTTGCCTCAAGTGAGAGATCAAACTTCTAAGGCGACAAGTTTCCAAGAGATAAGGAACATCAAATGCTATCGCAATGCTGTCCAATTGGTGGACCGTGCTCACTACTGCCACGTCGTCCCTAACGACGAAGAACCTCTGAGCAATTGCCTGGTCCGCTAGGCAACAAAACTAGGTCCCTCAAAACTTGGTAGTTCGCACAGGTAGATTTTGCCTCATAATTCGGTTATCATGAGAGATATCTACTTTTAAACACTACAACATCACTTTTGCGAACAAGACGAACAACAAAAAGCCACCCTATTTTAGTCACCTATAATCATGATGGCTACCCAAGGAAGTGATGACAAGAGTATCTCCAACGAAAGTAGAGAGAAGGGTCTCGCTACTGGGGTTGATGGCGGGGTCTAGGGAGCCTCCGTCGCGTTCCTCGACGAGCCAGCAACTCAGACAACCAGCAGCGATGACACCACCAATAATCCTCCGATCGTTTCCAACATCGAGGAAAGGGGCCATGGGGGTTCTAGTGGCGGAGAAAACATTGATGATCCTCAGCCGGGGTCTGATATCAGCACTGGCATGATCACTGACGCGGGTCCGAGCTGCCACACCCCAGCAGACAAGAGCAAGGAAGACCTAGTGAATGCCCTTATTGAGTTGAACTTTAAATCGATATTCAATGATATGGCAAACAAGAGCAATCCAACAATTCGTCCAACTGGCTCCGTTGACATTCTCCCTCCCTCCGACTCAGCCTGGCAATTAGTCGACAAGCTTGGTAGAATCTTTGCATCGCATGATCGCAGGAAGCCTACGCCGCGTGTTTCCAAGCATACTAAGCCTGACCAACGCAAAATGACTTCCGCTAACGCGTCTAACCTGCTAGACCGGCATGAACTGATCATAGCCGCGATCCTTACGAGATTCCGCAACATGGTAAATGCGGCCTGTGCGCCACTTCCCACCGCCGCGGCGATTCCGCAGGCATCTTTAAACATCATGACTATGAACAACGAAGCGGCTGCCCTGGTTCGTAAATCTCCTCTATCTATTCTACTGAGGGTTCTAGGTTGCTGCCTTTTTGCCTCATCATCGCTCTGACACCAGATTCCCATCACCCCCCCTAACAGACAATGCAAATCCTTTGTTCTTCAACTATGTTCACAGCCACTTCTACGCAACATCGAAAATGATCAGACAGCTAACGCGACTGCGGGGCACAGATCAAAGAAATTGAAAACCTGCTAGCTCTAAACCGTGAAATAAAGCAACTGTGGATAACTGGTCCGCTACGCAAGCCAGGCGACGCCGACGAAAAGAACCTCGAGAAGGTGATTGACGAAAGAGCCGCCAAGGTTTCCAAACTCTACAATACTCTCGTGGAGCTACAATACGAGGCAGGCAAGCGGAATCCAGCCCAGCAGCAGCCTGCAAGCGTTCCCGAGGGGCATAACGTCGACGTTAAGCAGGAGAAAGGCGAGGCTCCTGTCAAACAGGAGTACAGGGGTGATTCGGCCTAGAAAGCCGAAGCCAAGGATGATAGTGACGGCAACGGTGACGGTGTCGAGGTTGAGGATGATTCTGTTAAGGTTGAGACTCAAGAGGTTGTGATTGAGCTTGGGACACCAATTTGAAGCCGGGCAAGGCGAGACAACGGCTGTTCAGCGTCACTATCAATTATTTTGGGTGCAATGCTTATCTCGTACGAGTTTCCTCTCGTGCACTATCCCCAGAAGGTGTATATGAAGGTGCACAAAGAGCATTCTATATAGTCTGATAGTCTGCACTTGCTACATCTCACTGCACGTCGAGCAATGCAATCTTCTTTTATGCCTGTGCTATGCAGGTAATAATACATGCATGTCTATTGATACGCTAAAGCTTTATGCAGCGTCCATTTTGTATCTGACATGATAAACAATGAGCATGTCTTCAACAAGGTCTGTTTAGCCTTCTTCTTGGCCCTCCACGTCTTCTCCCTCATCACCAAGCTCGTTTTCTAGCTCTTGTGGTATAGGCTCACGCGGGCCCTCTCTCTGCTGCGCGACCTCTAGACCCCCTGCTGTGACCCAAAGGAAGTAATCGCTCTTGAAGGTATCGATCTGGTTGAAAAACACATGGAATCTGTCATTGTTGTCAGCAAGCCTTTCTGACTGGGCCCCGCAAACACCTAACAAAAATTAAACTTACGAGTTCTCCTTCTCTTCAAGTTCGAAGATACGGCGGTAGATGTGCTCTTCTTTGAACGCCTGTATCTCCTTGTCGTAATTAGAGAAGTTCAGCTCTTCCAGGTTGAGATTCTCAACGGCTCGTCGGTTGTAGCTGTCGAACACGGGGCGTTCGAGAAGTAATCCCAAGCTAGGTGCTTTGGGAATGCTAATACGGGCGGGCGAGTAACTCTCCTCGAAGCGCGACCACGGCGTTGCACATCGAACAGCTAGAACAGCCATGCCTACCATCTTTCGAATTTGATGCATCATAAAGGACTGCCCATGAACTTTCAGAGAGAGCCACTCGGTGTCGTTGATCTGGATGGGTTTGCGGTTTACAACAAATGATTTGATCGATCTCTTAGACGCAGGATCCCCGTGCGACTTTTGTATCGTGTAATTGTGATAATTTTTGGTGCCAACGTATTTATCCAAGGCTTCCTGGAGTTGGTCTAAGCGGTCTGGCGTCACTCTGTACCGCCGTTTAGCGGCTACATACGCAGCTTTGATCTCTTTCAGCGCCTTTTCGACCGGACTTGGATCTTTTGCCTTCTGCTGCTCCCCATTCTGAAGCTCAGCTGGTACCTCTGTCGAAGTCGACTCGGCTACAGCCTTAATATTATCCGCGCCTTCCACCACGGTCGCCTCTGCCGTGGTAGCTAGTGTATCCTGAGTTGGAGTATTCACTGGTTTGTCTTCCTTGGAAACGGCGTTGTCAGCGACTTCATCCTTTTCTTGGTTGCCGCTCTCAGTCGCAACTTCATTAGACGTAGAGGCTTCCTCCGTGTCCCTATCAGGCGTGTGTATACGCTGTTTTACCGCTTCTCGGATATTGGGTTCCAATCCGTCTAGAATGGGCTGAATATAATCCTTGTCAACTTGATCCCAATAGTCCTTAGCATCTCCCATACGATTTGCGTAGTCCTCCTCAAGACCCTTTTCTTTGGTTGACTGTGAAACCTTTCTTCCCAAGAAGCTCTCTGGATGAGGAGGCAACAAACAGTAACTCGGCATAAGATACTCGTACCATCTCGAATCACACGATATGTAGCAGCTGAAAGCGTTGTTTGTACGTTGAATGCCCCATACTCGAATTTGTGGAGGCAGATTCTCGTTGATCTTCTGGACAATATCTGGGTCTTCAATGATTAATTTGAGCGAGACCATGTTTCCGGCGGCATGGACACCCTTGTCGGTCCTTGCGCATCGCACGAAACTCGATTTTCTCGGGTCATCGGCATTAGCTTTGGATATAGCCTTCGCAGCGACAAAGGCACCGAACAGGTCGCCCTCAATAGTTTTCAGATTGTGGTTGATCTGAAGTCCGTGGTAGCCAGTGCCAGAATAGCCTATCATGACAGCAACCTTCCGTTTCGGACGACGCTCCTCGGCTGCAATCTCGGCTTCGGGAAACTGGATGCTCATATAACTGGGCTCCGACTTGGCGCCCTTCTCTCCAGACTGGTCGAATTTTCTACGCTTGCGTTCTCGCCAGTCGGTCTGTGAGCTATTCTCGGAGCCTCTGGTGTCGCGATCTGGTCAGCACTGTTGGCTTTGGCCTCTAAAACCAGGAAATAGATAGGAGAGAGCTTACTTTTTATTCTTGCTGTCATATTTCTGCTTGCGTTTGTTGTCTGCACCGCGATCTGCCTTGTTATTGCCAGAGGACCGCGACTTTTGCCCATTGCGATCGGTCGCGTTGTTAGCATCCGAATTCCTAGGTGGAACTGGCTCAGCGGAAGGCATCGCAGTAGTGGTGGCATTTTTGTCGCTCGGGCGGTCGACCGCATTAGTTTCTGCTTCCATATTGACGTGTTGAGGTAGAGGTTAGTTCGCATTGCCAACTTGCGAATCGTGTTTAGAAATGAAGCGGGAGCTCGACTGCTCCCACTACAACAAATTGGCTGAGACGCTTATCGATAACCACATAGGTTCATCACCCCACCCTCGTACTACCTAACTTGCAAATGAATCTCTTAACCTAAACTACCTAGGTACATAGAGCGTTGAATACTTAAAGCTGAGTATTCGCCTGCCATAGGTATTGAACGCTTATTCGGGTATGAGCGTTTCATATAGGCCACTTCGCATACCGGCAATACCGATGATCCCTAGACTAGGTAGCTAAAGAACAGGAAATCACAAGCCAACCAACGAGTAACAACGCCGATAGAGGCTGCTGAGCGAGGATTGATAGTGGGAGCAACTGTGGCCACCTCAGTGCTGATGTGTGCTGTTAATTAGTGTGAATACATTCTCTGAATCTTCCAAGCATTGAGTCACCATCAATTCATAAACCAAGTCACAATTGCTCATAGGTTACTCGGACCCCATGAACCCTATGCAGGCTGCGGCCGCTGCCTTGCCACTTATAGATTTGGGGTGTCAAATGACTCACTAACCAGGGATGTCAGCCAACCAACTTACACGCTGAACGCCCTGTTATTGCTCAGCTCACCAGATATCTAAATACACAACTGCCAACGCATTACGTCAAGGCAGCAGGTCTCTCAACAATAAATCCAAGAAAAAAACATCTAATTACAACTTCACTTCTGTAACTCCTCTTTCCTTGTTCTGTTCACTAATATACTCATTGTCATCGCGCCTAGCTACGCTGTGTCTCTGACAAATCATATTCAGGCTTAGTTATATAGTAATTTCCTGAACATCTTCAAGTAAATTAAGTTTCACGCCATGTACTCAATACCGTCCTCTATAGCGAGACCACGGCACATTGGATCTGGGTTAAGTCCAACCGCAACTCGCCGTAAACACCGCCAACGCCCTAGAGCTGAGCGGTCGCAAGTCATAAACCACGCTCAAAAAGGCAATGTTAGTCATCCGAGCCAACTTATTTCCCCAACGATTTAAAAATCATAAGTGCAATCATTGACAAAATTTCCTTGCCTTCTAGCACACAGTTCGTTTAGGATGGGATCCTGATGAGCGAGAGGATGGCCGTCGTCTGGCCTTCGATCCTACTGTGGTATTACCCGGCGAGCGACAGCGCCACATGCCGCGCCTTAAGCGACAAGAGGCTTTCCATGTCCCCAAAACATGGGATATCTCGGATACGGACATCGTTGTCAGCGACGCCGAGCTGTATCGGTTAGGTATACTATACGACGATAACGGAAGTGGGCATATACACGGGTCTGGCTTCTGTCTCGACGCTCTCACCCACAAAGAACCCGTATACTCGATTCGTCATACTAAACGAGCGAAGAAATCCCATTATCGCCGATTGCCCCTGAGTGAAGAGAACTCTCATCTCTCGGCTGAGTTACTCTCTACATATCTCGGCGACGAGGTAGCTATTTCGCGACCCATGGGCGATAAGGAGCCCGCTCGATTACATCATGACGACTTCGGTGGTACTAATCAACAACAAACGAGCTCGACTCTAAGAAATGTTTCAGCTGAACCTCTTTCCATTATATCTGAGCTTTCTGAGAGCTCGATACACTCGATACCCACGGAGATTGACTCTATTGATTTGATGTCCGACCAAGATGAGGAACGATGCGAAGAGTTAAAAGAGGACATATCATATAGTGGCGACTGGGCGCTGGTGTCGGATACCGATAGCGACGCCGGTCAATCTATCCGAGATACGGATTGGTTCGATACTGAGGCCGGCACGGTTACTGGTCATGAGGCGGCGGCGGACCCTGTCGGTGGCGCTTGGGTTTTCCTTGCTGGGGACGACTTATAGCAAGTCCGCATCTGGGATGATTTTCATATCTTTAAACTCGAAAGCCCTCGGATCTCTGGCGGCTGCAATGGACCAGTCATTTTATACCCAGCATCAGGCGCCGGTGAGCGGGAATGGAGGAATGTCGTCTGGAGTTGAAGGAGGGGTCATGTGCTCGTAGTTTAACCAAAATTACTTGAGCAAGCTTCCTGTGAATCGGGGCGTTATAACACAAGCATACAGCCGGAGTTTGGTAAAGCGCCCGCTCGGACATCGTCTTTTCAGTATCAGCATTTTCATTGGCTTTTAGGGTTAACTAGTTAATGGATTTTTTTCTTCTTGTTATAAATGATGTCCGTCCTTCGATGAAGAGGATTCAGTATCCAATAACTCACAATATTCTGCCACTAATGATTATCTTACTGACGATGACGCTCGTCCTTTAATTATTAAGATGGAATCTGTTTACAATGTCGGATAGGTTCAAGAAGGATTCTTGGCCTTGTGGCTCTGTGATGATGGAGGCCCTTTTCATCCCCTCTGATGAGCCTTTGTCTTTTAACATCAAATGTACCTTACTACGGCATCCGCCCAGGCTAGTGGTGTCATTTATCACGTCGTGAAACCTGACCTTATCAAAGCTCCCAATGATTTCCCTGGATTATACCCGCCTTGAGAGTACCTGGTTATAAACTTGAGGTATCGACACTTTTTGCTAGGGTTTCGAGCGTAGGCCAAGCAATAGAGATCTTCTCTTTGATATCCGCTTCTGGCATACTCACACCCGCCATGATCTGCTCATATGTACTCTGTATCACCTTTCCGAACGGAGTACTAGCACCGTACATCTTAGGCGTATTTTCATGAAGATAAAAAAGAAACCCAAAGTAAATGAGCCTGAGCTCTAAGCCGCGCTGAGCAAATTCTTGGTGGAGGCTTTGGTTTGTGGGACCGCAGAGTACATTGATCAAGGTTGAGACGACCCACGCATTGATCAAGCGACCTGAATCGAACTCTTGCAGATATAGCGGGGGGAGAATTTCAAAATGCAACTTAATGCCCAACAGAAAGGCCAGATAGATAGACCCAGACTCAAGATATAGTGCGAAAAGGCGGCGGCAAAGTTGTGGTACTGGCTGGCGCGTCCAGGGCCACAATTTTGAGTCGATACACATTTGGATCGCTTTTCTCACCTCGTCAATCGGGGCTTGCTTGTTCTCAAGTACTGCATACGCCTCGGCCTGTATGGCAGCCACTCGTCTGGCATCGCTACCGCTCACCAGGAACTTGGATAAAGTCGGTTCGTGCCGCCTTACCAATGTATCTGCTAGCTTGTGATGCTCACTTTCCAAGTCTTCTGGTCGCTTGAGATATTGATCTTCTTCCAGGCCTTCACCTTTCTTGCATTTGATGCATTGACAAGTAAAGAAGTACCTCTCTTTCAGATCGGCCTATATATAACGTTGGAGTCAATAATGTCCACTTGCGACAAAAGTCACCCAGGGCTTCGGGAAGCTTGATAGGCTAGCGAGAACGGAATATGCCCCTCGAGGCAATTCGTGTCTCTGAGATGTGCCAGACGGGGTAATGAATTCCGGAGGACTTACCTGCCTCACACTGAACGGATTCGTGACTTCCGTGTATCTGATAAAAATTTCCTCCCCAGGTTTGATAACCCTAAGGGCTCGAATCTCTTGCCTGGGCTGACTGAAAACCAACGTCGCATTTGGGTCGCAGGAATCTAGAACACTGAGTATCAGTTATCACCATCGAATACGTCGTGATACTAGCCTAAAAAGAATGTCTTGTTCTCTAAAGTTGCCAAGGAAATAAGAAAATGGTCTCGAGGATTCTTACGATTTGCACTGCATATCAGCGGGTCGAATCCAATCCCAAGGTGTACATCATCAAGCGGCGATGCTAGCCCGCAGGCGTTGTTCATAATCTGGCCCAATCAGTAGATGCTCGTCTCGTTCAATCGATGTGAAACACACATTAGATACCAATCCTATCGAGGTAGACTGGGCGTCTAAGCCATCGATCGTTGGATATCCACAGTAATGCCAAGCCGCGTGCCCAAGCATTTTGAAGTCGTCAAATTTCTGCTTGTCTTGTGTGCCGATTTTATCTAAGCCTTTTGGGTCTCCAGCAGGCCAAATACTTAGGATATCTTTCACGTGCACACTTTCGCTCTTGGAGTCCGCTTTCAGACGGCCCAGGATCTTGATGACTCCACGGACTCCAGGAGGTAGATCCGGTCTATCCTTCACACCAATAATCTTGCATTCGTACTTGTGCTCACGCTTCCAGGCCTTAGACTGGCAGGCTTTGGAGCAATACCCGACCCGTTGGCATCCGGTGCAGTTTTTGATCTCCGTAGAGCCGTTAGGGAGACCCATCGCTGCCGCATTCATCTTTTCTATAGGATCTGTCAATCCACGTTGACAACACCAAGCACAGGTATCGAGCATCCGCTCTATCTCGAGTTCGGCCACAAGCGGTCTATCCACAGCGGCGACTATATCCCCCGGTGAGAAGGCCTTTCGAGCAAACAGCCCCTTCCCAGCACCTGGGATCGGGGACTGCTTCACTTCAACGCCTTCGTTTGTTGGCATCTTAGCACCGGCTGGATCTTTGACGGTATGAGACAGCGGTTTGAATTCCAAGTTGGATGTTCATCTAGATAGTGGGTACCAACCTCAGAAATTAGCTGTCGCGTCGCGCTAGCTAAATAATAGAGCTACTGGAAAATCAAAATATCGATCATCATTCTGCCTACCTAAAGAGAATGATGTGACGCGTTATCAGGATGTTATGATGGATGCATGAAGATAACTTTAATACCATATATGTACATATTGAGTTGATTGTTTCTGCTCAAGTACTGGATCTGGGTACCTCGCATAATATTTTCGAATCTGTGCGTCTCATGCATAGAATTCAGCGTGTTTTCTTGTTAGAGCGATCGACCAATCAATCGCGAGTGGAAGCGTCTCTACTAGCCCGGCAATCATCGTCCGCGTATCACGTAGCAATTCATAACTTATGCGTGCTAATAATATATTTTCATGAGGTCACCAGTAGGTACAACAGCATACCTTAGGTAATGAGGGGCTTCTACGAACCCGAGCTCTGCCCGACGATCTATGGATTACGTAGTAGAAAAACGGATCGAGTTATGGGAGTACGTAAACACCATGTTTTGGCGCTTAGCCATTATCGTAGCGGCTCCCGAATACCTGGGTAGATTCCTTGCCGACACGGCATCTCATGTCGAAATCACTGTGGCGTTCTTGCGGACACACAAGGAGAAGCCATCCCATTGAGGTGCTCATGCGAACGCCTGCACGAATTAGATGATCTTGTTCATACCTCGGTACACATTGTGATAGGACTAACAGGTCAATTGGTTCACTAACATGACCGTGGCTGGATTCTCAACTATCCATTGGTATTATGTCGCGGCGATAGTATACATGTCGAACATAGCTTCCCTTGCCTTCTATTCCCGTTCTAGCAGTTCTCCCGTCTTTTTCGGAAGCTTCCCCCGCAAACGCTTCAAAATACCTACTAGGTAGACTAGGTAGAACTAGTTAATGAAGACCTGGGGTAAAGCGTGCGGGGAAGCCATGGCAGTCAAACCTCGACCTCTTTAGTTCCCTGGCGATACCAATCACCTTGTTCAGATTGTAAATGAAAGCGGACACCCCGAGCTAGTGTAGTTGATGTCTCCAGCTTTTTCTCCTCACGTGGAGATATCTAACTTACACTGCGGTCTAGACGATACCATCACGACCAGGGATTTTGACCGGGGATTCTTACGGACTAGGTTAAGAATGGAAGAGAGTCGGCACTGCCGTGTGCCGCACATCCAGGTCTGAGAGCGTTGTCCTGTTTTCATCAAGAGTGACACCTTCTCCTTAATTTCATAAGGCCAAACACGTTATCATTCCAAGGTAAATCAGCGGTGTGTTTATCGAAGCCATAGTTATACCATAATCATATGTAATAGCTAGGATAGCATGTGTAAGCTGCCACATTTGACAAATGTCAAAATTTCTACTTTGTGTAACGTCTCTCGCCAGCCCCCATTGAAGCGGCCTGGTGATCGGCCATAGCTCGACCACGAACCTGCCAAGGGGATGCGGGGAAATAATCCTGACCACCCTCGTGTACCTACCTTGTCTTTAGTGATTGGCGAGAGCGGACACAATAATACATATATACTAAGAACCCCCGGGCGTAAAATGGACCGAGGTGAAATAGATAGCAAGAGTTGTCCAGTCTCAGCAGCAGCAGTGGCGGGATTAAGCGAGCTGACGCCGCCGTTATTGAGCATATCTCACGTTCAAGTACTTCCTATGTGCGTCTCCCTTCGTACGTTTTAAACTTGGTGTTACATCAGGATCGAATTTCTTTCGACGAAGTTCCCCAAACTCGCCGTTTTGCAACTGCCACAACCTTCATCATGGATAACGACAGCGACAAAGGCGCCTATAGCGCCGATCAGGTCGAGAAGATTGAAAGAGCCCAGCTCTCTATACCAGATGGAGAAGACGAGTTTACTGAGCGCGAAGCGAGGAAGATCGTTCACAAGATCGATCGCAGATTGCTTGTTACCATTGGCTTCATGTATTGTGTCAGTCTAATAGACAGAACGAACATCTCGGCTGCTGCCATTGCTGGACTGGCCAAAGACCTTGTCTTAACCGGTAATCGCTATGTGAGCTCTATACTACTCAATGCCTTTTCCCAACTATTTCATCACGCTAATCCATAAGTTTAGTCTATCGTGACGTTAGCCTTTTTCCCTACTTATATCGTTTTCCAACCCACGTCGACTGTACTCGTGCGCAAGATTGGCCCTCGTATCCATATCGCGGTGATCACGGTCTTCTGGGGAGCTGCCATGCTAGGAATGGGGTTTACAAAAACTTTCGGTCAGCTCACAGCCCTGAGAGTTGTAATCGGCCTCCTGGAAGCTGGGTTCTTTCCGAGTGCTGTCTATTTACTGTAAGAGTTTCTCCTTTCCCCCAATTTTCTTAGCACGAAAGGTATCCCTTAGACCTCCGCTGGAATACAGCTAAGACTAAGGGACGTCCATGTAATGGTTGAGAGCATTGACTAATCTATTATAGGTCAACTTGGTATACAAGATGTATGACCCTAACAGAGCCCAAAATCGAAAGCGAAGACTCCAAGCACTGCTAATGCTGATCTTAGATGAACTGGGCCGGCGTTATGGACTCTTCTATCTCATCGGTTCAGTCACCTCCGCGTTTTCCGGTATTCTAGCTTTCGGTATAATTCACCTCGAAGGTGCTGGAGGACTAAGGGGCTGGCGATGGATCTTTATAATTGAAGGTACTTCACCTCAGGATAAACCTACTGATGGCCTGCAAGCTAACTAACTGCAAGGCATTGTTACCATCATTCTCGGCTTTGTAGGATATTGGCTATTGGTCGACTTCCCTGAGTCTAATCGTAAGACTGTGAGTACTTCCAATAGAATTCCTCCCCCATGGAGAGGATATGCAAGAAACCTTGAATCAGCAGCACCATACATATCCCGCTTTTTGTATAATGGCCAATGCGGAATTTGTTGACACCCAATATCGCAGTGGAAATTCTTGTCTATGGAAGAGCGCGCCTGGGTCATCAGGCGGGTGAATTCGGACCGTGGTGATGTCGAGGCACCCAAGTTCCATCTTGGTGAATACCTTAGGGCTGGGCTTGACTGGAAACTCTGGTATGTCTGAAGCATTCGGGAATATGGAAATGATACTAATACTGATGAATTTCAAGGGCTTACGGCTTGATTTTTTTCGGCAGTACAACCATGTCTTATGCTCTAGCCTTTTTCCTTCCTATTATCCTCAATGGTAAGAAAAATCTCTAAGTAATTCTAAACGTCAGTGGACATTATTAACCTTATATTACGCACAGATAACTTGCAGTTAGTATTTCTGAGTTTTTTTACTCCCAGATTTGGCAAATGCTCTGCTTCTAGATGCCATATGATTATGTGTGCTTCAGAAACACACCGCATAGGAGTTAATTGCTCGTTATTAACATTATATCTGACGATTAACCTCTCACAGTTACGATGTTGGCACTTCCCAAGCCCTTGTTGCCCCTCCGTACGCTTTCGCCGGCATCTTCATGTACGCCGTTGGCTGGTTAGGAGATCGGTATCGCATGCGCGGTCCCATCATCATTATCAACATGGTCGTTTCTCTGTAAGTAACTCTTTGATTGTTTACATTCCTAGGCTACTTTTCGAGCTTATATTTGGGACCTCGGACTGGGAAGGCGTCCATAGCCTTCCATCGCAATCATTAGTCCCTGTCAAGATAGCGATAACTGACTACTGGCGTTTTAGTATTGGTTTACCTATTCTAGGCTGGCACCCGGATCCGAAAATTCGATATCTTGGCTCGTTTCTGCTTGTCGCAGGAGCAAACTCTAATGTGCCTGCGACCTTAGCGTATCAGGCTACAAATATCCGCGGTCAATGGAAGCGTGCTATTGGCAGTGCTATTATGGTAGGCTTCGGCGGAATTGGCGGCATTGCTGGAAGTTTAGTTTTCAGGTATGTCAGAAAGCTCATGTTCACGAACAATATCGCTAACGGTTCCTAGGTCTCAAGATAATCCAGAATACAGGCCTGGGCTTTGGGCTTGTATTGCCGTTTCTCTTTTGAATATTATCCTTGTTGGTATTCTCAGTATATCATTTTACTTCGACAACAAGAAGGCAGATCGAGGCGAGAAAGAACTCGAAGCTGACGATGTAAGCCATCGTCTTTCACTTTGGGAAGAATAGATGCTGACTATCAAACAGGAGGGTTTCCAACCGGGGTTTCGGTACACATACTAAGAGATACACACTGCTCAGGAACATATAGTTGTTTTTAGAGAGATAAATGCTATTCGAAATAACGGAACTAAATATTGCGATTCTGCCCGCCTCCCCTGGTTTACGTTGGGTTAACCATACTCCCAAGGTCGAATTACAAGAGTCTGTCATGGTGATCATTCAACTACTTTGGTTGTGACGACGGCTACTACTAATAACCATAAGGTAAAGGACTTCTAAGTCAAGACTGAAATTTGTACTCTGTACTGGTCATGTCATTAAACTAAGTATCCTTTGCAAAAAAATGAATGCTCAATATTAACTGGAGGATGGACAGAGCTGTCAAACAATTGAAAGTGCTCCCTTAGTTACAGCGAGGATAGGTGCTACCAGTCACTGTAGCCTGGCGAAGAACAGTGGAAACATGCAAATGAATGACGTATCCATGCATAAGTAGTCTAGATAGCTACAGCCCCTTCATCCTGCCTGGAGCCTGACGTAGACACAGACTTGAACTTCATGACTTTCTCCGCTATTAGCATTGTGAAAAAGAATAAAAGTACATCACATCATGGCCTCAATGTTCCAAAAGGCCGGCGACGCCTTTCGCGGCCATTCCGGAAACACGAATAGTGAGCAGGAGGAGGAGGGTGCATCGTTAACCACAATACTGGAAACGGCCGAGAATCGCGGGGCACTCACGCTGTTGATATGTGACATCACTGAGATTATGCGACAACGACTGCTCAGCACTTTTGATCCCAATGAAACCGGCAACGGAGAATCAGATTTGCTCGCTACGGGGGATGATGAGGGCGGAGAGGCTGGCGAAACTGCAAATGCCACCCAGCAGGCGCAGCAGAGCACTCTTGAAAAACGGAATGCTGAGCTCGCCAAGCGGGAGAAGGAGGTTAATGAAGAGAGTATGATAGAGCTCAAAAGTTCTCTGCTCAATTTCTTCGATGACTGGCGTGACAATGTCATTCTTAGAGTCGGCGAGGCCGTTAATTCCAGAGACGCTGCTGAAAACCAATCCCGGCACTCAAAACCAGAGACTTCTACGTCAAATATCGAGTCGTCATCAGCTGGATTGAAAACTGATGAGCACACCGCCAAGATTGATGAGGTGTTAAGAGAGCTATACCTACCAGTCGAGACATCGTTGCGGTCGCTAGATCAGTCCAAGAAGATACTGATACTGCACTCCATGCTTTTACTTATGTTAAGCCTAGAGCATTATAACGCATATTCACGGATACTCCTGCTCTATTGCACAACCTCCTTGGGTTTGTCTGTCAAAGTTTTATCAGAGGACGAGGGCAAGGTCGCTGAGGGTCTCTTGATGGCGGCGAAGCACATGTCGGCAGATGAGGAAACAAAAAAGAAGGCCGAAGAGAATAGTATGGCCCGAAAGTGGAAGATGGGAGCTGCCGGCGTCGCTGGCGCTGCTTTGATCGGAATAACTGGTGGATTGGCAGCGCCATTTCTCGCTGCTGGGATAGGGACCGTGCTAGGTGGTATTGGTCTCGGAGCTACTGCTACTGCAGGACTTCTGGGGTCGTTAGCTGGGAGCAGCGTGCTGGTCGGTGGCCTTTTCGGGGCGTATGGTGCTCGTATGTCAACACAAGCCATGGAGAAATACACAAGGGATGTTGAAGATTTCGCCTTCATCCCTACTCGCCATTTCAGTGAAGATGAAACTGCTCTTCATCGCCTGCGAGTTGGAATAGGAATATCTGGTTGGCTGAGCGACGTAAATGATGTTGTTTTGCCATGGAAAACTCTGGATGAGAGCCTCGAGACCTTTGCTCTACGTTATGAGGTCGAAGCCTTGCAAAGTCTAGGCAATTCTTTGCGGACATTGATTACCTCACTTGCTTGGAAATTCGCGAAGAGCGAGGTTATTAAACGGACCGTCTTTGCGGCGTTGTCGGCAGGTCTTTGGCCGATATCCCTAACAAATGCCGGCCGCATTATCGACAATCCTTGGAGTATTGCAAGCCAGCGAGCGCAGAAAGCTGGAGAAGTCCTTGCAGATGCTTTAATCAATAAAGCGCAAGGTGAGAGGCCTGTGAGCTTAATTGGATATTCTCTGGGTGCCAGAGTCATCTACATATGCCTACAACAGCTCTCAAAGCGGAAAGCTTTTGGACTTGTTGAAAATGTGGTGCTCCTAGGGGCACCAACCCCAAGCAGCTCTGCTGAATGGCGTCGGATCCGTTCTGTGGTAACGGGCAGAGTTGTCAATGCCTATAGTACGAGGGATTACATTCTAGCCTTCCTCTATCGAACCAACAGCATCCAATTCGGAGTTGCCGGGCTACAGCCAGTTCTCAATGTGAAGGGGGTAGAGAATGTCAATGTAAGTGATCTCGTCGAAGGACACACACTTTACCGGCATGCGACCGGTCCGATCCTGGGACGACTTGGATTTGAAGACGCCAATTTCCATGCGCTGAAGCATGAAGAGCAGTTACTTAAGGAGCAGGAGGAGGAGGAGAGGCAGAAGCGTGAGGAGGCTGGTAGCATTTACCAACCCGACGACGAAAGCGCAGTTTTAGATGCGAGTAACGATGAGATACGAAGATTGGAGGACGAAAAGCAGCAAAGCAAACAGTCAAGGCCCATGAGGCAGTCGAGGCCTATGATGAGGGTGCAAGAGTCTAGAGAATGAAGGAAATGAAGATATCAGTAGTATTATAACAAATGGCGATTACCCTATTCATTGCGTGCTATCTGATCAACCGGTTTGATTCTTCAAGCTTCAAGCTCAACAACAGCACTTCGCGGCATAAGTACCTGCTTCTATCTGAGCCCAACTCATAATTCAGTAGTATCATTAGAGGGCTTGAACGGCGGAGCTAGAGGTAGTACATACAGTAGTGGGCATTCTAGCTGTACTTAACCTGACTAGCACGTAGTTCAAGTTCCGTCACGAGCATTTCATAATAGTTTATCGAAGTTCACATTCTAAAGTATTTAATGTATTGATGTTGACAAATGTCCGTTCTTTTTGAGATTCTGCTGAATTATGGAGACTAAGCACGAAAGTAGGATACTCAGCTTAGCTTGCTTGTAGAGTTACATGAAGATAAATGAGTCGGGTGTGACGATCTTTGCTGAAACCGCCAGGAGCGTATGCTCCATGACGGAGGTTAGAGGTCCAGTATATTAGCTGACGACGCCCGTGCTGAATGAAAGTCTCCAACTAAATCCTATCCAATCGCTTCGTGGCTTCAACTGAAATCCCTCTGGTCCAATGCGATTTTTCGCCGTTGCTTCCACTTGTATGCCGTCACCATCTTCGCTGGCTTGGCCCGATTGAAATCTGAGGACTAGATCATTAAGTCGGATACGATTGCATCCTATCTATCCCGTCACCTCCCCGCCGTACTGCACGATGCCGTCGCCAATGGCGAAAGCCACCCTGGCGTCCGCCGCCCTGTCCAGCGCGTCGAATGTCCTCGCCCAGATACTCGAGGCCTACCGCGATGGGCGACCCTTCGCCTTCGACCTCGGCATGTTCCTGCGGTTCGTGACACTGGCTTTCTTGACTGCGCCGCCCAATTACATGTGGCAGCAGCTTCTCGAGCGCACGTTTCCGGCATACGAGCGCAAGCGGCCCAGCGCTGGGAGCGACAGTCCGCGAGACCTCGAGAAGCAGATGACAGAGAACCCTGAAGCTGGTGCCGGGCCCGAACCGAAGCCGAAGCTTAATATCAAGAACACTCTGAGCAAGTGGTTTATTGATTGCATAACAATTGGTGCGATTCTCAACACGGTCGCCTTCTTCATCCTTATGGGAATGCTGAAGAGGCAGCCCGTCGCTATTATTGCACACAATGTCCGCACCGAGACGATTCCTCTCATTGTTGCCGGTTACAAAATCTGGCCATTTGCTTCCATCATCAGCTTTAGCTGTGTGCCGGTCGAACGCAGAATTGTCTTTCTCAACTTTGTCGGACTGCTTTGGGGAATCTATATGAGCTTAGTTGCTTCGAGGGTGTAAATCAACATAGGGGAAAATCAAGGAAGTGTGAAGAACAACAGCTCAACACGCATTCTGGTCGAAACAGCTGTTTTGCAGGTTACGGGTCCTTCTTTTTGTAATCGTACATGAAGCGGTTAGATTGATTTACCGGATGGAAAAGGGATGGTAGATAATCAATCGATTCATCGTACAGCGTCCACATACGCTCCAGTTCCCTTCACGGCCCCCCTCTAACTTCCGGCCCGACTCGCAGATTGTAACCATTTTGCGTGAAATGTGATAGAATCGAATTATCCCTGAAGATATATATATCCTGTAGTGCTTGTGGTACGGTTGAGTTCCCGTCATAGCTTCCTAGATCATATACCACCGTCACGAATCGAGTCTTGACTACTGTTTTTTCGGCTTCAGGCCGCAGCCTCAAGCTTCAGTAGCACGAACTCCCAGGTAAGAAGCACCTATCCAGCGCCGAGTTCGCCCAGTAAATAATACTAATCATGCCTCTATTAAGCTCATCATTGTTCATATACGTTACAAAACCTGTTCGGTACCGTTCCCCTTCGGAGATACTTCTCACTCCATAAGATGACTCTAACCGTAGCCTGTTTGTCTGACTTCCTTTCCGTGCCACTATGTACCACATTCTCTCACCGTTATTATCAAAGCCTCAAGAAAAACAAGAACCCCATAATATTTCTTCGTCGTGGTATGAACCAGAAATTTCGATGACCTCTGTTTGAGCTGTCGTTTTGTAATGGATACGCATTATTTGACTTATAGAATAATGGACCAGTCCGTACAAGCCATGTTAGCCATCAAGTCCTCGCCATCGCTTCTTTCGTTGCTCTGATATATATACCGAAGTAGAAGCAGCATACTTCTATGTTTTTCGGCAAAATCACTTGCCTGACGTTAATATTTCCTAGAGTTATATGTGCTTAATATTGAGGCTGCTCATAGGAGATAATGTACTCTGCATGTATAACAACGTATACTAGCGGCGCGCTAAGAAACATGATGCTATCGTGAAAGGTTCCACACTTCTGAATAGGGCAAATCGACACGGATAAACTGTTCGGGACTTGCCGTAGTTGCTCTCGGGGAAACGGCTATCTACCTAGCGTTTTCCTTAGTGGCAGGGAAGCTACTTTCAAGATACCTGTCGAACCCCGCCTCGTCTGTCAACTCCAATCTGTTCACCTACTTTTCTTCTTTTAACACTGAAAATTAACTACGTATTCATATCCGCTTCTGCTTACAATAACGAACAAGATGGGCGCCGATTGTTGTGCTGGTAAAAAGACTCTTCAGCCTCCAAAGGCGGGAGCTGTTCAGGATTTCTGCAACAATCTGTCCGCGACTGATTGTAGCTCGAAGACCGACTGTTGCACCCCAAACAATGAGAAATGTAACGGTACGGTCCCTACCTGTACCGTGCTCTCGAGTCTGGTATTAATTATATCTGTTATGTAGAAGAGTGTCTTAAGTCCGTTGCTGCTACGCTGTGCGCCGAAGGCGTCGGCTGTCATACTGCTGATTACAATGATCGTGTGTCCACTCTGCCCAGTCGCCTTCTAGTTTTCCGGCTGCTAATCTAATTCAGATGGAATTGGTGGCTGTTCTGACGGGAACAAAGCATCAGCTTGCGATGCCCATCTTCAGATGGCTTTCGCGCAATATCAGTCCTTTTTGGACAACGTTCGATGTATCTGTCGCAGCATGATTGAACGTGGCTATAAATCCTGCTGCAAGCCCTCGGAGGCAGAGACTGAGGCTCAAGCGCCAAATGCTGTTCTTGCGGTCCAAAATACTTGCAATTCTGGCAAGAAAGACTGCTGCGGAGTTCCAGCTAGACGCACAACTAGTGTAAAGACGGACTGTTGCTCAATCGACAAAGGCCAGAGCCAGTGCTCAACTGGTGTAACCGGCAAATCCAAGTCTACCAAATGCTGTGATGGCAACCAGGCATCTGAAAACCACACGGATGGTGAGGGGGATTGTTGTAGCAACAACATGAAGCCAGAAAGTCTTTGTACCAAACAAGGGTCTGGCAACTGTTGCGACACTAGCACTAAGTCAAATGCTGGAGATAGTTGCGGCGGCTGTTGCGGTGGCAAGAAGCTTCCCGATAACTGCTGTGCCGATGAGGCGAAGTCGGAAGATCTTTCTATTGAGCAAAGGCTTGATGATTGTGATGAAACTAAGCTGGTTCCTAAAGACAGCTGCAAGGGCGACTGTTGCGGCAACAAAAGAAAACCTAGCTGCACTAGCAGTGGCGGTCTCCTTGAAAACACTCGTGACGAGTGTAGTGATGGCAAGGCTAGGTCTGCACCGAGACAACATCCAAACACGCAGAAGCGATGTCAAACAGCAAAGGCAAAGGTTGGCAATAGTGGTAATGAAATTGACGTTGAGAGAGGCTTTGACAAGGCAGTCCGTGTCGGCGTTACTGGTATGACCTGCAATGGCTGCAGTGACAATCTGACGCGGAATCTCGCAGCCAATGGGGCCCATAACAGTAAGTGAATCCAAGAATATCTCTGTCTGGCTAATTTCGGTAACCGGAGCCTCCTATTCTGTTTTATGCTGTCGAGAGTGGTTTAAACTCATTGAAGGGCCATCTTAACTAGAGACGGAGTTGCTGATGCATTGTATAGTTCGTGTCAACTACCTGCAAGGCCATGCAGATTTTACCGTCGACCCTACTCTAAACTTGGATGGAATTCTCATAAAAACACGAGAAGCTACAGGTTTTCAAATCACTGTAATGGGCGGTGACGAGTCCATTACTGTCCTCACTTCTGGCTCACAAGTCTCTGCGGCGCTTGATCAACTCGATTTTGACGGTGTCGAAGAAGTAGTCATTCTCAACAAGAATACTGTCCGTATTCATTACAACCCTGCAATCATAGGCGCTCGACAACTCTTCCACAAGATCAGACACTTATCGATTACACTTGCACCTCCTCAGAATGACCAACAGCTCGCTTCAGGTCGCAAGCGATTTCTTGTTCTCTTGGTCGAGACTATAGCTTCGTTTGCATTCACAATTCCTGTACTTGTTCTAGCTTGGGGCGAGACCTATGTGAGGGATGATACCAAGGCAGTCGTCTCATTAATTCTGGCTAGCTTGGTTCAGTTTCTCGCCGTGCCAGTATTCTACAAGCCAGCCCTCAAGTCCTTGATTCGACATGGAGTCCTCGAACTTGATATGTTAGTCGTGGTTGCCATCACAGCTGCATACATATACTCTGTTGTCGCTTTTGGGTATCTTATGTCGGGCAGGCCTTTGGAGACGGCTTCATTCTTTGAGACTAGCTCGCTCCTCATCTCATTGATAATGCTCGGCCGTCTCGTCGCTAGTTATGCTCGCATCCGAGCTGTCGCAAGCGTATCAGTTCGCTCTTTACAAGCAAGTACTGCTATTATTGTAGAGAATGAAGCAGACCGCGAAATCGACTCTCGGCTTTTACAATTTGGTGATATCTTCAAGGTCACGCCTCATAGTCGAGTTCCAACAGACGGAACCATTTTATCAGGAGTCAGCGAGGTGGATGAATCTATGGTCATGGGAGAGAGTCTTCCAGTTATCAAAAGACCTGGCGAGTCACTCATCGCCGGTACCACCAATGGCTCTGGCACCCTTGTTGTGCGGCTGACTCGGCTGCCTGGCAAGAACACAATCACAGATATAGCTAAGCTTGTAGAAGATGCTAGCAGCTCGAAGCCACGAGTTCAGGAAATTGCTGATAGGGTGGCAGGCTGGTTCTTACCTACAGTGCTAACAATAGCCCTAGTGGTTTTTGTAACCTGGACAATTGTTGGTATTAAAGTAAGGAACCAGACGGGTGGCGAGTCTGTTGCTACCGCCATTACATACGCAGTTGCTGTGCTTGCTGTCTCTTGCCCATGTGGCATAGGTCTAGCCGTTCCTCTTGTTCTCGTTGTGGCCAATGGCATCGCTGCACGCGGCGGTGTTATTGTAAAATCGGCTGAGTGTACTGAACGCACGAGAAAGGTGACGGATATTGTTTTCGACAAGACAGGCACTCTCACAGAGCCCGATCTCGAAGTCGTTGCTGAAGAGCTATTTGAGAACAATGCAGCCAGCGTTCGTAGTATTACAATGGCGCTAATCGGCGGCAGCGAACATCCCGTCTCAACAGCGATCGCAAAGTACTTGGGGCCTAACATTCAGCCCTCCGCATCAGTTACTGATGTACAAAGTATCCCTGGATTTGGCATGGAGGGCTCCATCGCCGACAATGAGTGTTCTACGGTAGTTCGCGCTGGACATATTGGCTGGACCCGCAGCAGTGAGGCCCTGCCAGAAATCCAGAAGATGCTGGATGATGGCATGACCATACTGATGGTAACACGAGACTCGATCCCCATTGCTGCCTATGGTTTGCGCACCCGACTTCGAATTGATGCAATTGCGACTGTTGCGAAACTTCGCGAGGATGGTATCAACGTCCACCTTGTTTCTGGAGACCTGAACAAAGCTGTGCAAGCAGTTGCGGCGGCTGTGGGTATTGATAGGGCAAACGTTGCATCACAGCGAAAGCCTAAGGAGAAGCAGGATTATGTGGCCACACTTATGGCCCAGGGCAAAGTGGTTATGTTTTGCGGCGATGGGACGAACGACGCAGTGGCTGTGGCTCAAGCTGATATTGGTGTGCAACTAAGCGATAGCATCACCAGTGAAGTCACGCGAAGTGCTGCCGATATTGTGCTGCTCTCAGGGCTCAGTGGCATACCCTTCCTCATTGAAGTCAGTCATGCTGCTTTTGCCCGGATTGCATTCAACTTCGTTTGGTCGGCCATCTACAACGTCTTTGCCATTCTCCTCTCAGCCGGCGCCTTCGTCCGAGTCCGCATTGCACCTGCTTACGCGGGTGCTGGTGAGCTTGTGAGCATTCTGCCAATCATTGTTGCATCCCTCACAATGCTGCTACTCAAGATGCGCGCTAGTTGAATGCCATTCTCTTGGTGATATCATCATGGCCTCTCGGACGGACCGCGACCAACTCCGGTGAGAGTTCTCAAGTCCTGGTAGCCAAAAAATATGCCTGACTGTATTGTAAGGAGCCACAACTATTGCGCGAACGGGAACTATCTCCAATTGTATGTAGCATATAGGCCATATACTGTAGCCTAATGCTCAACAATCTAGGCATTTTTGGTTCCAAATGACCACCGTACTCTATGCCTGCATTCACTCCCTTCTCTGATATCTGACTAATTATTCGTATGCAATAGGACAAATTTCCTATTGACTAGATAACTAAAGCATTGTTGGTAAACTTCTCTAGTTCCAGGATTTAGTCTGGAAAATGTTTTGTGTGTGAACCTACGGCACATCGATACTCATTGCCCTTGACATGAATCCAGGGGAACCCCTTTCAAATTCATCATCTCTCTCAGCTTTGCTTGCGCCTTTCCTTGTCACTCATACTCTTCATTAGTCCTGGCTATTTGGCCATTTCTGTTCGGGTGTTTCGCTTCCGGCTGGGCTCATCTTGCTTCGCCTAGGTCTCTATTTGAGCCGTACTTCTCGATGTCCGGAATTTATGAGATTGACTGCGGATGACCTGAAGCATTTCCAAAAGCCGGGGCATAAGGGGGATATATATCTAAATCACATGCTTTCCAGATTTTTCTCTTCTGATGCTTGTATTTGGTGTGTGCCTGTTGATTGTAGGGGGATCTGCTAGACAATGCTGCTGCACAAGACCAGCCGATTGTTTTTACTCGAGTTCAATTCAATCCCATTCAATGACTGACTAGATTGTAACCCGCGCTAGCCAGCCAGCTAGCTAAGATAAAGAACTAAATATGTCAACTGAGAAATAGGTTTCTCAACCATGCTGCCTCGTACCTTCATGTAGTCCTTCGTATAATGCCCACCACTCATTAGGAAATTGCGAAAGTATAGGCACTTCCTGAGTCCACGGTGTTTTCGAAACCCTAATACGCTGACTTGGTGAAGGACTGATATTGTATGCGGAATGGGATCTGTGATTCATCAGATGAAATACGACACAGGGTCTACAAAACGAGGCCAGATGTGGTATTAGATTCAAACAAGTTGTTACAAACGCTGAAATCCTGACGTAGTGCTGGTGGTTAGTACCACCAATGCCAACCACCATATTACTATACCATCAATACCCAGTTTGAGTTTCCTAAAACACCAAACGCCGTCGCTCCCTAAACCCTACTGTCTACTATCCGTGAGGTGGTGACGCCTTCTCGCACCTTCAATGACGCTCTTCTCTAGGGTCGGGGTGCCTCCGAATCCTCGCTGATCCGACCGATTGTCTACGGATGGTACGACATCCCATCTCGAAATAGGGTCATCCATACCGGGCCATAGATCCGTGGGCAGATGATCCGCAAACTCTTGGCGGAACGTGTCTCGCTGTTTACGATCCATATCAATGATCTTCTCAACATTATCTTTCGCACTTCTCCATATACCCAGAATCTTTTCTTCAACTGTTCTCCGTCGTTCGACCTCAAGGATGAGGTGGTCGTATGTGCCGGCATACTTCTCATAGAATGCTCTCAGTTCTTCCATTTCAGAAATCTTATCGTGTATTGTATCCTGTTCCTCGACCCATCTGTCTCGAAACTCATTTTCTGCAGACACATAGCTCTGAATTCTGGTACCAATGTCCTCCAATGCGTGGAATGCATCGAGTGTACCAAGATAACTTAACTTGACCCGAGTTGTCTGCTCAAATAAATTGTTATAGTCCGCATCTACTGAATGAAGACGTTCATTCAATTCTTGAACTACATCTTCCACTTCGGACGAATCCTGTACAAGCACTTCAAGCATCTGCGCCCTGTCTTCAGATGATAATGGTTGCAAATCAGGCATATGCGATCCCTGATCAGGTATCACGCCTGATATCGATACATCATCGCCTTCTTGGGATTGAGTCGCCTCTGCAGCTTTGATTCTAGCGAGGGCCGGGCCGCCTTCGGTCGTTCGCACAGCGGTGACGCAGAGGTCGAAGTGTTTCGTTAGAGACGTGAGAAGCTCAGCCATAGCATGCGAGTTGTCAATCATGGTAGAGAGTAGGTGTAATGGTGGGGGCCCATTCGGCGAGGTGATGGGAGATGCGGGTGAAGAAGCGGCGGACATGATAGCTTTAAGGTTACGCAAGTCGCCTTCGAACTGGAGAAGGTCTCTGTCAAACGATTGTTGCGTCGTCTAGAAGAACCCAGGTCAGCAACATGGATAAGCACTTTGAGTAAATGTGATCCTTATCTCTTGAGGCCATGCATAATGAAAGGCAAGAGGGTACGAGAGGGTACACAAGGTTAGCAATGCTTACCTGAAGTGCCTGGATATTCTCCTTCAGGGTGTCCCTCATCCTATCAACCTGGGCCTCGTCTACGAAGTCCAGCAAGTTCCGTTTCTCTTCACCTGGGGGACGGAACGCACTGTTGACAGTACGGCCACGAAGCACGTTCATGGTGTCCTCCAGACGTCCGTTGGTCGCATCCAGGGTCTTGATGATCTGCTTGAACTCTCGCTTGCCATTGTCGTAGGTGCGCGTTAAGCCTTTGCGTATGCGCAGAAGCAGCCGCATCTGTTCGCCGATGCCACGGCGAAGGAACTGTGTCTGCGCCGAGAGGATGACGGATTCTTCGTGGGCCTGGCGGGCGGCATGGACTAGCTCGTTGGCACGTAGAACGAGCCTCATGGACGAGAGCGAGCGCTTGGCGTCAAGGAGGTGTTGGACGAGCGTCTCGACCGGGACGGAGTCGGAGTAGGAAGGGGACACATGGAGAGAGGTCGGACGCGACACGGAATGCGACGAGGCCGGGCTTGTTGCAGCCATGGTGATAGAAACGGTATATCGAGACGACGTTGCAGTAGGCTCTGTAGATTAACTATAATTGTGCTCGCGAGGGCAGCTCGGCGCGAGGGTGTTGTCTACATCTACATTTCAGTCGTCGACCTACGTACAGAATGGAGGGAATGCAGCGTGTTGACACGGATGAAGAAGATAGATGGAAGAGGGAAGATTGAATATGTCCTAATAGAGACGGAGGACGAGGAATAATAATATGCAGCATGGGAACTGCTGGTAGGTACAGTTAAGTACCTGCGTGAGGCTCTGACGTTGAGTTATGACTCGGTGTCATACCGTTATAGCTCTAACTACAGCTCCAAAGCTAGAACCTTTTAGTGGGTACCTCCAGCTGGTACTCAGGTATGCACTTAGGCACACTAACTAGTGCATTGCAGATCCCCACGTTTATCTTTCAGTTAGTTGCCTTTTATTGCCTGATGGCTTACGTTTTGACAGGCCAGACCTGTGGAGGTCAGGGGAGCCGAACCAGATCAGCTAATAGCCCTGGTCAGCGAGGTTGGTACTCGGAACCTCCTGTTTTCCTAGAGAGTACGATCTGTGGTCCCTTCATAGACAATGACGCTTTAATCCGTTCCCACTGCGACGGTCCGCTGTGGTTGAAGAAGCGTTTGAAACGCGATGTACAAGATACCACGAAAGCCTGTAGCCCAAACAGCTGTCAAATCTCCGTTACAGTCTCATGATCTTCTTGATGACTTGATAGATGACTATCTTGAGCCATCTTCTGAATCGACTAAAACAGCATCGGCAGTAGATATCATCAGACAGCCCCAAATAGTATCAAAAACTTCAGATCAAGACTGGCCCTCGCCTGTGCTCCGTGAGCAAGAATCGACACCCACACTAGTCTCAAGCCCATCTGAATTGTCTGTTGTTTCTTCGCCTTCAGAGCCCAATGCTGTCGTTTCGTCCAGCTCGAGATGGAAAACGGTTGTAGATGAAACTGTTGTAAGTGATTCCCAGCGCAATTCCTTATTCGGCCACAAACACCGTTTCAAAAACAAGATCCTAATAGCTTCCTCCAATTCCGAAAGTCTGTAGATAGCGTTTAAGATAATGATGACTAACTTCGAGACTTGCAGTACTTCGCAGGAGGCTTAATCTCTCGCCCCTTTGAATCTACTAAACACTACAGTGTGCTTCGTCACTCATCTGCAATAGTGTACTACAAGGGTCCTTCAACCAATGTCACAATTAGCGTTTTCGCGGACTCTGCGCTCCCCTCCGACAGATCATTCTGGATTCAGAGGAAAGGATTCTCCGGAAACATGGGCATGGCTGCGAGCGCTCTGATGAGAAGTATGCGTTCCATTGTTGTGCGTTTGGAGGTCTTGCTCACACATGCTCCCATATTGCTTCCACATGCGCTGAAACCCCCAATAACGAGTCAAATTTTGGTTTCTAGCAGAAATTACTAACATTTACTATCACAGCAACATCAAACTGGATCGATGTCACACCTTCTGTTGAAGTATTGGCATCAAGTATCCCAGAAGGCGATGAGCGAGCGTGGCAGAGGGATATAAAAAAGTTCTTGAAAAAGGCTTCCAAGGATAAGCGTCTTTCTAAGCACGTATTGCGAGAAACATGTGTTCTTCGAATTCCGGCTGCGGCCGCAGATGGTTACTTGCGAATAGTAATGTGCTCTGGACAAAGCTCTAAGAAATCACTTTGCCCATCTCCTACTTTTCGGCTCGCGAGTACGTCGTCTGATGTCAGTGTTCTACGTGGTGCTAGCCTAGCTACCTTACCCGTCGAAGTTGGACTCAAGGTAGCATCTGTCGTCGGCAACCAGTACGTCCAGAGAGTTGTCGGCCCAGCCCAGGCCATTGTCCAGAGCAAAATGCAGAGCCTGCAGCCATCGTTCATTAAAAACCACCCTGACATGTTCGCTCTAGCGCAATCCAGCGTACAAGATCAATACGACAGCCTCGAGGAGAAGTTCGATGCTGCGAGAGATGTAACATACAGCCCATTCCACGAAGATGACGCGCTTGATGAACTGCCAAACATTATAGGGAGAGATTCCGGTCCCGAGGAACCATTTCCGATAACATTTAATGGGAAAGTTGTTCCTGGGACCGGTCAAAGCCGGAGCCAGATTGGGATACCAACAGCAAATCTATGCAACGTTGCCGACGACCTCTTAATTCGCCTCAATGGTATATACATTGGCTGGGCTACCATTGAACAGGGTAAGCCGGATGGCATACTCAAAGGCTGGCGTGAAGCTATCATCACCATTAGCCCATCACCCTACGCGGCTCCTACGGTCGCTCCGCGGAAAATTGCCACTGTACATATCGCTCACGACTTTGGAGACAAGAAGTCCTTCTTCAATGCTAAAATGAATGTTATCGTTATGGCGTTCCTAAGACCTGTTCCGCAGCCGACTCATTCACTACTACCGACTGATATTCTGGCTGCTGTTTCCCGCGACAAAGAAACTGCGATCGCAAGCTTGAGCCGCGAAAGATGGCAACCCGATGTGTACCTCGAAATATTATCGGCCAAGAAGGCTCAGAGAAGTATGACAGATAGATACATTGGACTAAGATCTCAGGTACAGAAACGTGTTGATAGTCTTCCCATACATCTTGCAGGTATTCGTACTGAAAGTGCCGAGGCCAAAGATGAGGCCTACGGCCAAGGTGGCTTCTATATACGAAGATAATGTATTTTCATGTTGAAAACCCACGTTTTTAAGAGACATTCTTAATACCCTAGTATATTCTCTATATGTTTGTAATGTCTAATCCAGATCCTTCCTACTCATTCCATCCAATACAACCTTACTGTCTAAACAGAGTCAACGAGGGAAAGCCCCTTGTAATACTTACCAATAAAGACACGAACTTCAGTTGTCCCGGACGCCTAAGTAGCATACTGATTTTTCGGCCGTCCTTCGTGAGTCGGTGCATTCATATCAGGTGTCAAAATAGACTTGGGTCCAACAGTAGCTAATGCTCAATGACAGGACTGAGAGAAGATCCGCCCCTGAATCGCGTAGTTAACGGCCCGTTCCGGCCTTGGCCGCTGGGAACTGCCACGGCTTTGAGCCCACATAACATGTTTATGGCTTCATCTAATAAACTACAGGCGACGTCTTAGACGCACGTCATGAACCTGACGTAACCCCTTTCTTATAAAACGGTTTATTGAAAGCTCAGGTAATTCAACGCCTTCAACTATTAATAGCACAGGCCACGAATTAAGCTTGACATGTACTGGTAGTCAAGCATCCAGCTATCTTGCAGAAATATTATCAAGCATTGCAATATGAGGCAAATCACAGAAGGGCCGTCGCAGATAGGCCTGCAGAATTAGGAAGTACCGCGGTGTTACGACTACGAAAAAATCCGCTTGCTTGTATAGTGTTCTAAAAGGGCTAGACGAGCCCAAAGCTTACAAGAAAAATTAGATAAACGCGAGTGTTACTATGAATAGCCAACCAAACTCACGGTTATAGGCAGAAAACGTGGGCAGAGGTTTCGAAGGTCTTCCGTCTCCAAAAACGGGCCGCACTCAACTTCAGCAATGAAACATAGAATACCACGCACAGATTATTTCTTTCGACTTTTGTGTGAGGTGTGGGCGCTTTGACAGGCGCTTTGGTTATTGGACTCGACGCCGAAGCAGAGCTGCAATTGGTTCGACTTAGCACAACGCCGAGATACTAAAGGGATAGGTAGAGCGAATAAGTTCGCGAATGGTGGCCTTTTTAATACTGCGGAACAACCATATTCGGTAACAGGATGGACAAGAACACGAATGACGTCGGCTAAGACAGACAAGGCCATGTAACGGGGAGTGGTAGTACTGATTCCATTTAGCCTGCGAGCACAACCTCTTCCGTGTCGCCCTTTTGGAGAGCTAGGGATGAGCAGGCAACTCGCCACTGGGAAGCGCTGGCTCTTATAAAGAGAAGCGGTAACAACTTTCTGGAATTCGGCACCAGTAATCAATTATCGGGAAAAAAACAGAGGGCCACTCATTCGCCGGCCGTTTACAACCAGTTCCACTCGTCAGCATAATTCCCCTTCCCATTATATATACAATGCTTCGCAAATTTCTTCTCACCTTCCTCGCGCTCGTCACGCTCGGCATCGGCACGCCTGTCGGCCTACATCATCCAAGAGCCGCAACCATATGTCCGAGAGAGACCGGCATCTATGACGTCTGCGACACTCTACACTCATTCCTGCGGTGCAGAGGCAATAGGCCCATGATGGCCTTTGACTGCGCACAGGAGCCTGACCACTACTGCTTAATTCAAAATGATAAGGGCAGCTGCAGCGGTTTACGTCCGCCGCCTATGAATGGGACTATTCCTCACTGAGATTTTTCCTGTTGGCTTCCTGTTGACTTGGATGCTGGGACTCTATCACTTGTTTTCAAAAGGTGGAAAGGGATAAGTCGGCAATATCACTGTTAGGAACTGCTATGGCGCATATGGTTGGGCTTGGGTCTTGGTATTCACTTGGCGCTTTCATGCGACTTCGCGATGGAAAAGTTGAAGAGAGTTTTTAAATCACCAAGTTGAGGCCAATATGAGTGGGATTCTCGGAGCGCTGTATGATTTTTAACAGCTTAGATTTCAAAGAGTTCGATGCGGTGCAGTTCAACGACGGCGTATTCGTGAAAGCATCAGACTGCTGTACTCATCTGCAAAGCCTCTACAATCGATTAGTCTTGTGTGTTCGTATCGAATATCAGACTACATCAATCACCAAACAATCCATTTTAGCCCATGAGTCTACGTATACCTGTGACAATACGTCTAGAAACATGAAGATAGCGAGTTGCTTATTTAGGAAGCACGTCGAATCAAAACGCGGAGAAGCTATGTATGTTGTTGTTAGGGTCTCTGGTATGGGGGTACGTATAAGCTCTTTTGTTGCGCGAAGCGATTCACCCTCATAGGCTAGCCTCCGGCTTTATGTAAGTATACATGCTCTTTTTTCAGTATGGTCGTCACAGTTGTAATACAGACCTGCCATATAAGTATTCATGGAGGATTTTGCTGCGGCCATGTAACTGTATATATGATAACGATGCTTTCATAGGATTATGACAGTAGGTGAATTGAACAAGGCAAAGCCGGCTACAACTACCTCTGTCCTTCAAAAGAAAAACGAAAATGGAAGCTACCTTGATAATGCGCCCCGTATGGCGTTCTCGTTCTCGTTCTCACTGGCCTTTCGAACAAGGATGAAACCTACTTTAGGGATCGCGGGCCTTGGGCAACGTTAACTCGGCGGCATACCTTCTGAATTCGCAAGAAGGATGGCGCTTCAATCCTTCTTGGCAACCTGGTACCCCTTGATTCAAATAAGGATTTCTAACTCTGATAGTAACCATAGAGTACTTCGTATCGCTCCAACTATCCCTAGTATACGACCATATCCAAGTATGAGCTTCAGCTGTATTCGTTGGACAAGTTAGTTGTCTATTATAGTAAATTCAGCAAGAAATTATAACTAACGGTCCAACTAACGGGTTAGCGGGGGGTACTGTAAATGTTACCTATAATAATGGCAGGGATGAGTGCAAACCAGAACCAGTCCTCTTGCATCCTTGCTCGCGTGCAAGAATACGGCCCCTCATTGGTGCTGGGAGACGGCGTCCGCTGTAACTTAAAATCCAGTCCCCAGGTTGCCAGGAGGCTCGGCAGGAGCGTGATATCGGTCATTCGGCACATCTGTACAAGTCCCCTGACCGATTCAGGCCAACTTCCTAGAACAGCCTGGTAAAATGGAGCCATCGTGATAGTAGCCGCCGCTAACATCATGGTGTCCTTATGTCTCTCCACTCTCAATTCAACATCACAAGGGGGTATAGCTAACGGCATGAACAACCAACATGTGAATGCATCGTTGCATTGAGGGATCCCTTACCATGGAGAATTTACGTATATATACTGGTTATTGATCGTGAGCGGATTTTCATCTCCCCTGATTGTTCTGCTAGGCATCTGGCTACCGTGGTACAATATATCTTTTATATAACTTGTAACGAAGATGCGGACAATCATTTTGGGGGTTCTTGCCTTCAACGTGGCGCTTGTAAGATCGTGATTCCATCATGAAGAGTGATGCTAACTCATCCAGGCCACGCCGGTTGTACAACGGCCAGTGCCTCAGCCAGCATACCCTCCATTGTCATCGAACCTCACAGACTCAGCAGAGCCTTCTAATAAGACGGCTCTTGTCACAGATGACATCTCAAGCTGCTCGACCACCTGGATGGCAATCCCTGATGTAGCAATTGGGGGCGGCACAGATATGCGAAAGGGTTTCACCTCAGCTGTAAACCAGTTCTGTGATATGGCCGACGGGAAAACTGTGAAGAGCCAGGATTACTTGTCCATGGCCACAGAGGTTTTCTTGAACGGTGGGATGAACCCTATGACTTACGGGCTCTTGGGTTATGTGTATTGTGAGTTATCTCTAACGTTCGTAGTTTGGCCGAATCCTTAACACTCGGTAGTCGAGATTCATAACAAGCTAAGCTCGACTCATACTGTTGATGGTTAGTTGAACAATCTGCTGGCTACGGCTTAGGCGCTCACATCAGACAGCTGCTTCCTGCAAGAAATACCTCGCAACACTTTCTGCAGCAGGCGGTAAATGCTTCGGGACCACCAATATGGACACGAAGGGGGGAACCTATCAAGTCGGGACCAACGGTGTCAGCTATCATGCACTCGGTTATACCGTTCCGCCTAAGGAGGATGCCCTCAATAAGCTCCTTCCCACCACAGTGTTGACGCCCCAGAGTGTCAATAAAGGATCCGGCGCTCCGCTCAGTCCATGGCCGTTGGATTCGCTAAACAGCGTCCTCCCAGTTTCATGCCATAGCCACAATGATTACGATCACGACATCCCTGTATTCCAAGCTTTGAGCGCGGGCTGTATTGGGATGGAGGCGGACGTCTGGCTCTTCCAAGGAGACGTGATCATTGGGCACGTTCTTCCCACCCTTGGAAGAACTCTCAGTGCGCAATATGTCAATCCTCTCAAAGCAATCATTGACCATAACGGAGGATCTGTGTACAAATCCCGGCAAGGCCAGACACTGGTTTTGCTTGTCGACTTCAAGACTAGCGACACAGGCACGTTAGATGCTGTCGTTAAGGCACTGGATCCGCTTCGCCAGGCAGGATATCTGAGTAGGCTGGAAGGTGGCGCATTTGTTAAGAAAGCCATCACAGTTGTGGCGAGCGGCAGCGCGCCGTTTGACCGGATCTCGACGGGAGACGGTGTACCGCAACGAGACATATTCTACGATGCGAATCTTGGTGCTCTGGGCGGGACGACCTATACATCACAGAACTCCTACGTCGCCTCAGCGGATTTTCAGGATGTTGTGGGACAAGCATCAACACCGACTTTAACCACTGCTCAGATGAATACGATTACTAGTCAAGTGAGCCAAGCTCATGCAAAAGGGCTAGTAGCTCGATACTGTAAGTTTTAAGTATGCCCTTCTTATTTTGTACTCTTCTAATTCATTTGTCGTAGGGAATTTGCCCGGCGAATACCTATGGGAGTCGTTGAAGGTGCTTGGGGTTGATTTACTTAATGCCGACGATTTATCGAATACTGCTAGAATACCACGGCTTCAATAAGTAGGATATAATGAGGACACGATTGAGACGATAATTGCAGTTTAAATGAATATATATGGATGCGTTCATCATTGATCTCTATAACGTAGTGGGAGCAGCTAGTGCATTCACCAAGTGTGGGCAATAATTTTTACCTTGATTTTCCTCTACCCACATGAAAAGAAGTAGGCTCAATAATCAAGAAGTAAGCTTTTTGTAACTTTTGAAAATTTCATTGCCATGATTGGTCATCCTAGTTCAACTTTGCCGGACTATTTAGTTAACTATGTAGCACGATAGTTGTGCTACCTAGCTATATGTAGCTTAGTTTACCTAGAAGATATGGCAGAGCGCAAGATCGACGTCGTCACTAACTCACGAAAGCATGAGTAAAGCAAGTCAATGTAGTCAATCATTCTTCGGGCGGACAATGTTATTAATGGTGAACAAGCGGTTTACTTTTTCCAAGGGAGCGCAAGCAGGAAGTGGAAAAGATTTAATGGACACGTAAATGTAAGTAAACGAATTCTGTGTGGAGCGCTTTCTTCTAGACGCTTCGGACGAGCTGCATCGAGACTTACCTACTTAGTAATGGAGCTAGTAATCAGTTTGCGGTGAATTGCCTAAGCTGCACAGCATTGTCTTTTTCCATACGAAGGTCGGGGCCAGAAGTCTTCGATACGCTAAGCGGTAGTACAGTGTGAATAGAATTCTGACATACCGTTTGGCCGCCAAAACCAATGAATAAGGCCTTAGTACTTAACTTTCTACCTAGAATGCCAGTAATAAAGGTTTTTTTTAGTGTTTTAATTAATACTTTTAATAATACGACCTTAAAACATGTAATAAATTAATAACGAATCAAGAACTAATCAAGAATTATTTACTTCAAG
This sequence comes from Xylaria cubensis, assembly GCA_022385715.1. Classification (NCBI taxonomy): domain Eukaryota; kingdom Fungi; phylum Ascomycota; class Sordariomycetes; order Xylariales; family Xylariaceae; genus Xylaria; species Xylaria cubensis. The sequence continues at coordinate 83,522 of MU279072.1, read as the reverse complement.
CGTAACTTATAAATACCGTTCGGATTGGCGGACCGTATACGGAGCGTCAGCAGCTGAGAAGCGACAAAGCTAAGCCGTCAGCCATCTGGCAGACGGCTGACTGCCGCTTTCAGTAGTGGGCTTGCACTGTAGCCTATTGCTTAGCGTATCGAAGACTTCTGGCCCCGACCTTCGTATCTCTTCCTCCAACTGGAAGCTGAAGCTGGTGGGTACCGAGACCGGCGGGCCGGAGATGCAACACTGCACGCAGGTTGACCCAAGAGATAAGAAGGGGAAGGACCTCCAAAGGGTGAGTAATAAGGTAAAAAAAAGAAAAAGGAAAAATAAAATAAAGATTTGGCCACCTGCATATTCTGCTCCTCCCTTCTTTCATCCACAAACGAAGCCCGCAAATGGCCTCCTCACCGTTACAAGCGCCACCGTCGCCTACGGCGAAGCCCTCCAAGGCAGGTGGCGATGGCTTCCCTCGCGTCGACGTTGAATCCTCGGAAGAGACCGAGGGTGACGGAGGCATCGCGGATATTGAAGGAGATGATGCGCTGGAACGACGCCTACGACTCAAGGTCGACTTACGCCTATGCACCATCGCCGGTATTCTATGCTCGCTGAACTTGCTGGACTCAGGTGTCATCAGCTCGGCCGCCGTGACATCGCTGCCCTCAGACTTAGGACTGACGGGAAACCGCTTCAGCGTCGCCATCTTCATCTTCACCATCAGCTCCATTGTGTTCCAGCTGCCGTCGACATTGGCCGTGCGCACTTTCGGGCCGCGACTGTGGTTCTCCTTTATCACCTTCTCATTCGGCGTCATCACAATGTCTACCGCTTTCATCCGGACTTGGCAGCAGATGATTGCCCTGCGCGTTCTGCTTGGCGCCACCATGAGCGGGATTTATCCCGGGTTAACGTACCTGATCTCGACGTGGTATCCTCGCCGGGAACAGCAGACGCGTTTCGCATTCCTTCAGGTTGGTGAGGTCGTCATTCTGGCCACTGGCGGCATCGTCAATTTCGGGCTCAATCAATTGAACGGCCGAGGCGGTTTAGCTGGGTGGCGATACATGTTTCTAGTGCAAGGTCTCATTTCCATTGTAATCGGCCTGATCACTTACGTTTGGATGGTCGACTTTCCAGAAAATTCACACAAATCCCTCTGGTTCCTGACACCCGCAGAACAGGAGCTTGCGGTTGCCCGCATAAACGCGGATCGCAAAGACGTAGAAGTCGACGAGTTCGCTTGGTCTAAGATCTTTGTCCACGCAAAAGACCCGAAAATCTATGGCTTCGCGGTCATGTTTTTCCTGCTAAATCTTGTTTCGACTAGTCTCTCCTACTTTTTACCTTCGATTTTGCAAGGGGGTTTGGGCTTCAGCGAAAACCAAGCGATTCTCCTCAATGCACCGCCGTATTACTATGCTGTTATACCGGTACTTCTCTCCTCTATCATAGGGGACAAGTTGCGCCTAAGGGGGCCGATCATTGTTTTCAACTGCGTCACCTTGATCATCGGCTTTAGCTTGCTGGGTTTTGCTAAACAGGATGCTGTACGATACTTTGGAACATTCCTGGCTACGGGTGCCTATGTGTCCAACTGGGCCGCATTATCTGCATACCAAGCAAACAACATCACTGGGCAATGGAAGCGCGCTTTCACTGCAGCTACTGTTACTGCTTTGAATGGGGCTGGTGGTATCGCCGGCAGCTTCATTGTCCGATATCAGGAGGCACCTTGGTATCCTACCGCTATATATGTCTCTATCGGCTCACACATCTTAATGATAATCATCGTGGCGGTATTCTCCGGGTATTTCCACTATGCCAACAAGCTAGCTGCGAGTGGCAAAATAGTGCTTGAGGGGGTTGAGGGGTTTAGATATACCCTCTAGTTCATCTCTCATAAACCTATAGATCAATAGAAATAGCCATCCCACTGCTCTATACATATCCAGTATTCTTCTTTCTATCGCTATGCCAAAATGCAGTCATATCAGCTATCAAACCTTGTCGGAATGAAAGTATCTACCTATCCTTCAGAATTACCACCCAAACTTCTCTACCCGCAGCTCGATGTTCATCCCACGCCGAACCTCTCTTACACAGGCATTTCGCGCGGTCCTGTTGAGCCCATCCGGCCCCGACACTACCATGCTGATATCAGTTAGAGAGGCCTTAGCAACCTCCGAAATGTATCCAGCGACATCTGGTCTGCCCACTTCAACGGTAGGTTGCGGAATAGTGATACGAACACCGGCTTGACGCAGCTTATCCAATCGATCGGTAGATAGCCATGACCGCTGAGACCCAGAATGAATTATCCACATGAAATGAATTTGCCTTTTCCCCGGGTGTGTTATTGCTAGGTCCCAGAGTAGGGGGAAAACAACTGCTACACCAGACCCGCCGGCGATGAGTATTGTTGACCTGCTCGCTCGTAACGCATTGAGAGGGTCCTGCGATCCATAGGGACCGTCAATTTTGATAGAAACAGTAGAGTTTAAACGTGCGTGGCTGAGTAGCTCTGACGTGAATCCAGAATATGCTCGAATCAAAAGATTCAACTGCGCCAACGTGTTACCACGGCTCGGGGCTGCAGATGCGATTGTGAAAGGATGCGCTTGTAATGCATTGCTTCCACCAAAACCGGGGATCGATATGAAGACATGATCGGCCGGGCGCCAGCCATGCAGGATGTTGCGACCAAGAGACCGCCAAAGCGGCTTCTGCCCTTCCGCTCGGGTTAAATCCCAATTAGCCGAGAGTAGCACCGTCTCACCGTCTTCAAGGACCTCGACGTCGGCAGTAACAACAGTCGACTTCAATCCTATCCTCCATGCAATTCGATCCAAGACAAATATCACCAACGACGCCAAAACATACGGCCGACTTGTGTGGAAGTGCAGCCAGAGGAATAAGAGCGCGGCGATCTGCAAAAGAACGTGAGAGGCGAGAAACAACTCGTACCATCTCTCGCGAAAATTACCAAGTGATGTGAAGTAGAGCAGCTCATACGACACGAATGCACCTATCCCTAGAAGGATCAGGGGGTGCGTGAAATAATGCCAAAGGCTCCCGGTAGCAAGCCACTCAGGTTCAAGGATCAGTCGCCAAATCAGCATACTCGCGAAGTGAACGAGGGCCTCGAAGCACATCAACTCGCCCACTCGGCGGTGGTAGATATTGAGGGCCTCGTACGAGCGGCCCGTGAGTAGTTTCAAGGGCTGATTCTTGGCTGCGAGGAGGTACAGGAGTGGCAGGTTCACTACAAATACGTATCCTGCACGGTCGGCAAACGCGAAAAAATATCTCAGCTCGAAAGGAAGCTTGAAGAGATGGACAAAGATATTGAGGCCGTAATACCCGGCCACGAAGAGCGATGTCGCATTTGAGGGGAGCGACCGGTTGATGAATGGTATCGGCCGTGGCTGGTACATCAGCCATGAACGAATGATAGCAAATACACTGGGTTTCGATCGGCTTGGAGATGACCGGTCCCGCCGGAGCCCAAGCAATAGTGGCTGCCGCTCAATGTCGGCATCGGTGTCCTTGAGATAGGTGGTTCGTGATGATAGTGAGCCTTCCAGAGTGCTGCTGGAAGAGGAACCTGCGCTGTGTTCACCGTCCTCGGGTGCCTCGGGAACTGCATCGCCGCCTTCGCTGGCTCCCTCAATGGCCGCCCTTTTACGACCTTGTATAATTCCTCGATAAAAATGAGATGCAGCGAAAGAAAGAAGGATAATTAGAAGAACCAAGTTGTACGAAGCAATAATGGTGCGACCATCGAGGATGTGTCGAATTAACTCTCGTAAGTACTCTAGTTTCTCTGGGTCATCCAGAGGCAACTTAGAAGCTTCAGTGACTCGGAAAGAAGATGCAAGTTGGGACGTCCTAAGACTTTGACGGAAAACATCGAGCGCCCATTCTCCGTCGCTAGTGCTAAGTCCTGCCGTCATTGCGACACAACGAAGGAACGAAGTCGCTTGGTCCGTCACTTTCGAAACATTGAGGAAGGAAGTCTAGCTCCAGTTACCTGAGGGCCTTGAGGATGTTATCAGATGGATTGCTTGAAAGGTATGTATGTATGTACAGTACCTTGCCGTGGGGCCAACGCGTTGTTACAGGCCAGCAAATCACTGGTCAGGTCATGGGGGTGGTGCGTGATCCCGCGCACCAGTGTAGGGTCCGCTCTCATTCTTATCAGATGAAATCAACTTGGTCCCTGGAGAGTAATACGTAACCTCGTGGAGTGTGCTTTAGTTAACTAGTCGACAAGGGTTAGTGAACTAGCTCTCTTTCTAGGCTCTACTCTACCATCATTATGTGCTAGATAGAATAGGAGGAAATGCCAGCAGATCTGGTAGCAGCTCTGCCAGACGTGCAGCAGGATGCCGAAACCTTGTACGAATATCACCAGCTGCACACAACTATCAACCAGAAGGCGGATGCCATTTTCTGCCTGTGCAGTCTCGACACGCGTGTGGCGGAACGAGCCGCTCAATTATTTCTCGACGGCTACGGCGACTATCTCATCTTTTCTGGAGGGTCGGGCAAGCTCACTCACGGTCGTTTCGACAAGCCCGAAGCCGAAGCCTTCGCAGACATCGCTCGTCAAATGGGAGTTCCCGCAACGAAGCTTATAGTCGAGCCTAATTCGACCAATACTGGCGAGAATGTCCGCTTTACGTACGCTGTCCTCCAAGAAAAACAGCTGTCTACACGCTCGTTCATCCTCGTTCAAAAACCATACATGGAGCGCCGAACATACGCAACTTTTAAAAAGCAGTGGCCAGATGAAACAACTGAGATATTCGTGACATCGCCACTATTAAGCTGGAAGGACTATCCGAATGAGGATAACCCGACAGATTTAGTCATTAATATTGCAGTTGGCGACCTGATTCGGATTCGCGAGTACCCGGCTAAGGGCTTTCAGATTCACCAGGACATCCCACACGACGTCTGGGCGGCAGCGCAACGATTGATTCAGAGAGGATACAACAGTCATTTACCATAGCTTATAATCTATATTCTTTCTGCACGCTGCCATAGATAGCACTGTTATCTCCCTCAGCTATTGTGGCTAATGCTCGTCGCTTGCGCCAGAGACTCGAATTTCTCGATCGTCTCCGCCATCACATCAACATTCCACATAAACTCACGATTTTCTCTGTCACTCCATTGATCCGGATTTGCTGTGCTCGTTCCTCGGCTCGCCGCCCTAATAGATTCGTCTCTTCTTCTTTGTTCCTCGCCGTCTGGCAAATGTAACGTGAGACCATTATTCCCCGCGCTGGCTTGAATCCGTTCGCTACGATCTTTCCTGACTAACTGATATAGCTCAAGAGCTAGTTCAATCTGATCTGTGCAGGTGAAAGCCATAGCTAGAGTCCCGGCGTCTTCTATAGCATTAGCTGCACCTTGCGCGACATATGGAAGCATATAATCTAAATCGGGGGTTAGTGCTTCCTACGCATGGTAGAAGTTTGGGGTAGTTTGTGTGCAGGCAGTTGTAACTGGCACCAAACAGCAAATGCAACTAAAGAAGAGGAGAAAGGACTCACGACACGCATCACCGGCCAGAGCTATCTTCCCCTTATACCATGTCGGAAGAGGAAGCATATTGCTCATAGGGGTTTCCAATAGCCCGGAGCTAGGCACATGGCTGATCAAAGCCCGTACTAGAGGACACCATTCACGGTAGCATTCAAGGATCTTCTCCTTTTTGCCATATGTTGTCCAGGACGTTTTGTTCGACATCTCGCCGTCGGCAGCACGTACAAGAACCACATTGTACAAAGTGTTGTTTCTGAGAGGATAGGCCATGATATGACCGCCAGGCCCCAGATACCGCATACCTTGGTTCTTGTTAAGGAGACTCATTATTTTTTCATCATGTTTAACCAGCTCCTTGGGGAGCACGAATCTATACGCCGACTCCTGACTGCAACTCAGAGTTAGCTATCAAAGTTCGAAGTTCGTCTTTAAGTGTCTCGCAAGACACTAAACTTCTAGAAGATGGAATTATATTTCAAAAATATCTAGTCTGTACGAGGACGAATAACAATTACTTACATCGGAACAAGTTGATCGACGTAACCACCTGCGGCAGCCAGTCGCTTTCGAACAATTGAGTTCATTCCATCAGCTGCCAAGACTAGGTCTGCCGACATCCACGTGTCTCTTAATCCATGAATGCGCACATGAACTCGTCTAGCACGGTGTCAGCCTTTCTTGAAGCAGGCCTCGCCTTGATTAATGTTCCTAGAGAGGCAGGGTACGACACGATAATGGAATCCGGAGGAGGATCACGCACTAGAGTAGATGCTAATTAGTCTTTCTTCATTTCTTTCAAGATTCGGTCCGCGATATGGGAAATACTACAAGCGGAAAGATATGTGCCGTACCGGTAGAAATTGCTGGTCGACATCGATCACTTCGTGATCTTTCAGGATCTTGCATCCAGATCGTATCGCGGCATCATACAATATACGCTGTAAATCAGCCCTATGGATAACCGCAAGTGGTGCGCCGAAATGTTCCTCAACGTCTGGGACTAAAGGGATGGATCCCAGTTCTTCATCATCCATCCACCGTCTAAACCAAGTCATTAAACTTCCCACTGAAGAAAGGCAAATTGACAAGCAAGTTTGGAACGCTCCTCGCGGATACACACCTTAGACTATTTCGCTCCAGCACTGTAGCAAGTTTCATGGTTTCGTCAAGAAGACCGAATCTACGCAAAATTCTCAAGCAATTCGGAGCGAGCTGTAAACCAGCCCCAACTTCAGCAATCTCCATTCTTCTTTCCAAAATCACTTTGGGCTAGGGTCAGCTAGTTTCTTTCTGGGGTTTTGATCAGGGTGAAGACTGAAAGGCCAACACGTTGATCCAGCCGTACCAAAGGCCTCGACCCCTAAACTATCATAACAAGGGTGAAGGACACTCACTGTAGTACTTGACGTCAGTGATCGCTATTACAAGAGTTTCATTTCAAAAGAGGGAGGACTTTTACATGATTCCCGCCCGACAAGAGAATGACACTTGAGACAACTTACCCAACATCGTGTCCTGTCTTCCGCATGAGATATCCAAGAGCTAGCCCGCCTATGCCCGCACCCACTACGATCACAGACAATGGCCTTACTGCTCGACGTTCCGAGAAGGCCGAATCAAACTGTTTATCCATTTGGTATATAACACGTACGCCAATTACTTCGAAAGTAGAGATGAGCAAGAAGCCTGTGATCAGATTTCGCTTCACTCATGGCAAGTAGATGCTTTTGATAAGATTTCAGAAGCATGTTTGCCCGAGCGGACGGACAAGAAGCTGAACGCTGTGTAAGCATGACAGTGGGATTACGAAACCATCAGACGTGCCCCATTGTTCCTGCATGCCCTCCTCCATTAGTGTAATTTCTCGACATACTACTATAAACCTACATTTCAGCTCTTCATGGGCTGCCGCGTTGCGAAATAGTTATAGGAGCAGCAGCCCTATAAGTCACAAGACCACATCTTACATCTGGATCGTCTTATGAGATTGAGTGTACTGCCGGATGCTCCCTTGTAGAATTAGACACCTGGAGGAATTTAACATCGCGCTAATTCCCGTAGTCCTCCGTGGCGCAATTGGCTAGCGCGTTCGACTGTTATAACGACAGGGTATCGAGAGGTTGACAGTTCAAGCCTGTCCGGGGGAGTGGTTATCAGCTTCAGCTTTTGCTTTTGGCATCCTATTTATAGCGAATTGGTAAGATATTGTCTCCGAGCTGTAAACGTACGGAAATGTCCCCTGGCGTAAGCTTGTTGATGGCTGGTTATCGTGTGACGCTAGCGAGCCACATCATGAAGTTTTGAGTTTTGTTTTTCGGGATGTTGCCTGTGGTAGTTCTGGCGTTAGATACCTTTAAAGGCTAAATATATGAATAACATGCCAACTAATTAATACTACGGATATCTGTCGACCTACCTAGTATGTAACTAGCAGCGCAACTGGGCAATCTTGTCTTTAAGATATCGGAGTCTCGCGTAGTTGACTCCAGCATTGCTATGCAGAACATCAATTATAGTCCGGATATTGTATCCGTTGTCAATCGCCGAGAATATTAATTTGTCTTGTGTAGAGTGAGCTTACGGGTGTGATCTACCTGTTCACTTATATTCTCACGGAGCTCAATGTGGGTGAGATCCGCGAACCTATACTGAACTCACATATTAACGGAGCGGATCAACATAGTTCCGAGTCTTCAACACCATTAAACTCATATGTGTAACTGATCTGAATTTTATGTGATACATACAGATCGAGTTTGAATCGATCTAAACTCCTATTACATGCGGATCCCTGCAGCTGATGGAGCGTAGGACCTTCCCCTATCAGATCAATCGCACGACCCTCCCCGAGATCGATCGTAGCAAGCTTGAGGATGATTAGAGCAAGGAAGAAGATACTAGTATCAATGAAATAGTCAACGGGCATGATTCTAATTCAAACTATCGGGATCTTTCTGGAGAGCCCTCCGTTCAAGTACGTAGATATGGTCGTTGTTGCTGAATCACCTCCATAAGCCAGCCTGGGCTATACATGTACATAATGTTTTTCATAGGAGTGGCATCATAACAGGGACTTTTACGTTGCTATCTGCCTATTTTAACACATAATTCTCCCTGTACATGCCAAGTCAACCATTCAGCACATTCTCTTTCCACCTAAACACTGCGTGAAGAAACCGAAATACATTACCCATGGCCTATTAACTATTCAGAGTCGTCGCGGATGGATTTCAATAGGGCCTATAATTTAACGTAGCAACGCTTACAAGAGGATATGAATTGCTTCAAGATCTCATGAGTAGCATACGGAAGGCAGGGATCACGATTATTTTGCGTGAAAGAGACCTAATATCATATGTTACTCCTTTTAATTGGTCCCGTTTGGAGTTCCTTTTCGCTCTCAACTGGAGAACTTTAACGTAAGTTTGACTGAAGAACAATACCACAGTAGTACCAGCTACATTCGTAGATAGTATATATGAGTCTCTTTCCCACAAAGCAATGTATTATGTAAATACGTCTGAATGACGGCGAAGCGTTACCGTCATTTCCAATGTTATGATTTGCAATTTTTATTGCAAACGGTCTTTATCGTTGATCGTTGGATTGCGATATAAGTATGAAACATCTATATAGGTAAGATTATACGATAGCCGACACTAGGCTTATAATACTAGACGCCACGTCATGAGTTGAAGTCAATAAATACAACATTGGCATATTTAATTGATACATATGCCGCATTTATGCACACAGTCTCAGATTTCGGCTCACACCAAATATCTGTTTCGACTAAATGCTCAGGAACTGACATTGGTAATTCAAAATGGCCTTGTCCTATATAGAAAATTACGGACCCGTAGAATGAGCTGTTTTTAGAATGTGTGTAATCTCTAACATGTTTTGTTTATCCGCGATTTGTTATTGCTGGCGGAATTACTTGTAGAGGATTCTTACTCCCGACTTACTAACCCGGATGAAGGTCGTTCACGAAGTCGCTTTGAACGATGTAAGCTGGACTTTTGGGCTAAGGGAGTTTGCCAATTAGTTAAATAGAAGTTTATTTTCTACCGGCGGCCAACTAACTCGATGGATTGAATATTCATATTCTTTGATAATGACTTCACGATTCCTAAGGCGGCACTGAAAGAACTGAGTTAATTAGAAGCCCAACAGAGATCAGCTGTTCCATCACAACAACCATGCACAGGGCATCAACGATGCAAGTATATAACCAGATAATGACATGTCAAAGGGGTAAAAGTGCCTTTCTACCTGCTTCGTTTCTAGCACTGGACTTTAAAGACCTATTGGCCGCTTATATATAATAATATATAATATGTTGCATTTAGGTCGTACCATAAGATATAGCCGTACCATTATAAAATAGAACTATCTGACCCGGCCCAACCCCCCCGGCACATTATATGACCCTCAAGAAATAGGACATGTTATACGCAATAGGTCGGTAACAAATTAACTAAATACAGACGACCTTGGGAGCGAACCCAGGATTCTCATGGGAAAGATTGTAGAGGTATATTTCTAAGGACTAGACACGAGAGAATTCGTGTCACACGGACCGGCTTGGTAAGGTATTAATGCAACTACCCGTGTTCCAGGGTCTGGTCGGCGATATCCTGTGTTCAATCTCCAAGGCGTCTCTGTTCTTGGATATCATGTTTACTATTATCGTGGACACAATAATTGCAATATAAACGTATTCCTGAACTCTGAGTTCAGGAACAGGATGATCTGGAGTGATTTGGTTCGCAAACAGCGAACCAATTCGTGTATAAAAACCCTAGATTCGCCGCTGGGCTCCAGAGAGGAACTTAGACTCCTATGCCTCCTTGACACCAAAGAAGATTATTGCAATATTGAATACCCTTTCAAGCCCTAGTACTCTAGCCCTTTTGACAATTTGAGCCCATCGCGCAATAACAGTAATCTTTACTTCCACAATGAATACCTGAAATCATACGACAAAAAGAAATCCGTATAAAGGCGGACTAACTGACGATGATGATTTTCGCCACCTTTACCCAAGTACAAGTGTTCGTGATTTACAGGGTTCTTGACACTTACCTACGCATTATCTTCACTGCTTACGAGATTCTGACAAACACGAATAGTCGGTACCGAAAAGCAATGTATATAACCAGGGTCATTAAGGCTGAAGGTCTCATGACTTGTTATACTGAAGCACGTAGTTACGCTACCCCTCCCCACTCGGATATATCTTATGTCCACACCTTGTCCTATCTGTAGGGATAATCACAGCCTTGCAGTAATGCCTGCCAAAATAAGAAAACCTCAACGTGGAGACAATGAAGCGCAACTTGGCAGCATGGGATATCCCTGGTGAATAGAGGGTGCTAGGAGCGATCACATGCACACCACCCTATGGCCCACTAATCCTTCAGAGATCCGTCTCGACCCTAAGGCACGCCCCATGATGCAATGAATCCCTTGCCGGTATGTAGGGACGTCCATTTCTAGCTGCATTTCGTGTAGTAGTGTAAAGAAGGGCTGAAAATGGCTTATCGAACATACGATCGAGCATCGAACGAACAGTGTGAGAGATCAAATTTCAATGATTGAAACCTAGCCGGTTACCTCCGCTGTACTTTACCCACAGGGGTTCATTCACTTGTTGATGTGCAGCAGCGAAGCACAAAAACGGTTACCTGCAGCCCAGCTGGCCACGTACCCCTCGAGCCGCTTAGATGGGCCTGTTCAATATCTCCTGTACATTGACGTCTTAACAGCGGTTGGTGGTAGATCGCATTGTAGGGTCTATTCAGAAGCCTCTCGGCTTTAACGTGTTGACCGAGGTCGGAATTCCGCGCTGTCAAGCTGCCCTGGTGATAATGAAAGATATTCTTGTTTTTCACCATTGACTAGTGTAGCATAGGAACTTTTAGGTAGGTTGGCATGAGGAGAGCACTCACGTTTCGTAGGTTGACAAACTTACACAGTCATGCAGTACCGCTTGGCAAACTACACTGGTTTTTATGACAAGTTGTAGAGGATTTCATTATTTATTACGAGATAGAATCGTTACCCTAGTAATAATTGATAAAAGTGATTACTAGTTGTATGACTACTAATAACACATCATGTGTAATTTACGAGTGTTAGTTGAATAGCACATTTCTCGTCTTTTGTTAGCAGCGTTCTTTTGCGTGTTATGCATTTGCATAGTTGTTTGAGACGATGAATGACGGATGTATGGAGTACGAAGTTGCTATCTCGTCAGCCCTTGATGAAGCTGCATGAAGCCTATTGTCTTGGGGCCTCACGTTGTTGCCACCCAGCATCTATATAGTTGTACCAGAAAGCAGAAGATGATCAATATGTGCATGACCAACTTTACTTAGTAGTTTATGGCCATGTTTCGGTTAAGCTCTGAGGATCCTAAGATGTTATTACCAGATGAGTTGAACTTATTTGATCGGAAGCCTTTTACAGCATTATATAAGTAGGTGACTTTTCAAGGATTTTGTTTTATTATAATGTTAAGATCTACGGGGTTTTGAGACCCTAAACAACAAGGTCATGCCAACCAGCGTCGTCTCAACTTCTTCAAAATTCTCTTTTAGGACGCGCTCAAAGTCCTCTCTCTTATCGTCCAAATTATGAAAGATCCCAAGGCGATTATATAGCTTCACGTACTGATAGTTAAACCAATTCGTAGCGTGACTGGCCCCAAGCACAGTGCAGCCCGTTAAGACCCCTCCGTCAGCTAAGAGTTCCTTGTATATACTAAAGGCTCTCAGTTTCTCATCGCCAGGAATGCAATGGAATAGATTGAACATTGATATGGAATCGAACTCAGAGTGCTGTAATGCCTTAGGCGGTGGTTCCGTAACGTCAGCGACCACAGTCTCAACTGTAGCATTCGGTGCCTCAGATAAGATTCTAGCCCTTGCCGCGTTCAAAGGATTAGGGTTGAGGTCTACCAGAGCGATGGAATGCTTTACGTGTGTCCGGAATGGGCGAGAGAGAGCTTTAGCTAGGAAGTATCCCGTTGCGACACCGATATCAAGGTGGCGTCTTGAAAAATTCTCGGCGAAGAAGGGTTCTAGTACAGTATCTGTGCTATAGCCAATGTCCACGTTAGTGATAGAATAAAAACGAATGATATGCTCATGAGGAAAGAGTTAATCATGAGATGGCTGTAGGCAAATTGAACTAGACTCACCGACAGCGCCACATATACCGGAGGTTAAAGCGGAGCACGACAACATCATAGATGATTGATAGAAAAGTAGGTGTGTAGATGTTCGCATATAGACCAGGCGTTTGGCCTGTTTGGCTTGTTGCGGACATGGTGTTTGCAAAGACTTGTCAAGCTTGGCTCCGAGATGTTGCATACCAGCAGCGCCCTCTTCCATGTAAATGATAAATGGAAGACATCGAAGCTCACTGCATATAATAGCTACGATTCTATACTAAGCTGCTTCAACCGGGGCAAGTCTTCTGATCCGGCTAACCCCGCTCTCCTATCGTCAGATATGCCACCGGCGCTTCATTGGCGCTTCGGTTACGACGGGGTTCGGTCCGCCTAGTCTTCCCATAAGTGTCTCCAACGGTATCTGCGCGATTAGCGCAGGCGAACTTCTAACAGACTCCACGGCCCTTCCATGTTGAGCTGGAATTATCCGTTATGTAGATCTGTGTACTGACATGGCTTCACATGAGATGGAAGCAGGGTAAGGAGTGGGATATGACGAAAGACCTAATTAAGAATGGCTTCATGTATGTTGGGCAGCGGAATGACCGTGTTGCATCCGGAGGCATCCCAGCAATGAAAACCTCGCGGTAACCAAAGCCATTGGCTTCCCTTATTCTTCCTGTGAGGATTTCTCCTGCAAGCCAGCAACGCACAGTAGCTTGGAAAATCGGGGTCTACCAGACCCTCGGAATCGTGTCTGAACTTTAAAGGGTTAGCACTACTGTACCTGTCTCGCCTGTTAGCCCTGCATTGCAGATAAGTAAGTCGGCTGGCGTTGAGTCGCCGATGCACCGCTGCTTAGCGTCGCATTCTAAATTAAACAATACTACCGTAGAACCTATGAGGGCAGATTCACCGAGTCAGTAACTACTAGGTCCACTTTTGAGGAGACACGTAGCGAGGGGTGATGTATAATACCTAGCTATTAGAGTATCATCGAGTTGAACCCACTGTGTCCAGGTGTCCAGGTTTTCAGTCAACGATCGTCATCATCACTGTGGGCACAACGATGCCCTTGTACAGTATTATGTCAAGACTATGCGCAGCAGAACGAATCTAGGCATTCTCTTGCACTAGACTAACTTATCTTAGTGTAACTGCATGACATGAGGACCATGTCATGTCATGGTTCTTGAAATATAACACTGCCACATCGAATAGAGCTAGTTGGAATAGCTCGCAAATCCAGAAAATTTAGGAATAGCTCCCGCTAGCGACCTTTTATTCAACAGGGGTCGTATGCAATCATCACTGAATAAGGCCAAGTGTAGCGCAGTATTATAATATCGTCGGCTTCAGAAGGTCCCGATATGTAGGGTTTGATTACAGCGACGCCGATATCTGACGCTTACCAATATGACGATTATATACATATTCGTCATACCACGTGGAGAACAGTCGTTTATCAGAACAGGGTTAGATGCCGCGATAAAGGTAGTAAGATTATAATTGGTAGTTCGTCTCGGCCGAAGGAAGTATTGATGAATGTCTAGTCTTCAAGTTTGGATTTCGAGCCGAACTTTTCTTCTACGATTCCGACTAAATTCCCTCGCTTGAAATGTTGTTAATTTCCTAAATGAAATCATCAAGATTCATTACAGCAATTGGCCGTTCTAGGGGGTATAGCTACAATGAATGGGTCTGTATACATAGATTTATGTAGTACGCTTCATACATTCTACACCGGCTCTGCGGATCTCACCGATGAGGCAGAAGACGATTCTCCACGAGGCTTCTGAGCGTAAACAGTAAATCTATACCTCGTCAGTAATTGAACGCGGGCAATAAATAGGCTATGCTGTGAATGGCAAGAGGGGCCGTACAAAGTCATAAAAGCGTGCATTCTCACATCCGCTATTTCTTTGCGAACTTCAGTTAACAAAGATTCAAGAGCGTCTGGTGACCAGCCCAAGGCTCCCGTAAAAACGGGTAGTGACATGGGTTCAAGAATAGTGTTGATATTCAGTGCCATCATGGACCCGATTCTCTGAAGCTGTTTGCCCGGGGGCCATGGATTTACCGGCACTTTTTTTTCCATCATCGATCAGCAGTGATCTAAACAGGGGTTTAATCCGAACCACAATGCGACGTGGGAAGGGTATAAACTGCCACGTGAACCAACCAGAAGCATCATACTTATGCAGTAGGTACAACTATGCGACTTGATGACTTTTTTTTTTTTCTTACAAAAAAAGGTAAGACTGACCTGCATATTTCCGTTCTGTCACATTCTTGAAACCCGCCTCAGTGAGTAGCCTTTTGTACTCCAGTGGATAATACACTGTTGAACCCATTTTCTTTACACCTGGATCGGAATTAGCAAGGTATTAGCTAGGGCTGTCAGCTATGGCTCTCGGAGCTTACCTGACTTCCAATACCTTAACCACTTGTAAAAAGATGTTTCGATGAATGAATTATGAGTCGATTGTATTGCGACAACCCACTCGGTGAACTCCGCCCACTGAGCTTTGATTAGCCACCTGTGGCGTTTGTCTCAAGGCCGTCGGGCAGAGCGGCCGGAGCAACAAAACTTACCCCTCCTGGACTTAAGTTCTCATATATTTTTGTCAGGAGATCGTGTTGAGGCAAATTTCCCAGATGCCGTAGATGAATGAAATCGAACTTAGATTCGTAAGGCCACTTGTCGTAGAAGTCTGCTTCCCTGAATTTGCAGTTCGGCAAATGGAAAGGTGGCCTGATAGCATCGGCATCTACACCGATAACTAACGTATTCGGATTTCTCTTGGCTTGTTGTCTATCAGCGACATGTACAATGGCACGTGACCCCGGTGGTGTCTTACCGAACTCCAGCGGCCAGATACCGGGACCACAGCCCAAATCTAAGACTCGTCGGGCGTTGGCAACCGGCGCTAAATGCAGTCTCCCGTCCAACATCTCTAAGACGATGTTGTGCTGAAGAACTGAGTCCGGTTAGCTCGGCTTCCGGCATGGGGACAATTCAGGATCTACTGCTCACCATTTCTATCCTTTTCTTGCTACATGGACAAATGGGAGTAAGTAGTGTTCGACGCCCTTAGCGTTTAATATCGAACTTACTGAATCATTCGGCAGAAAGTCGTAACCTGAAAAAACTAGGTTCGTTTCATCCAAATCCAGAAATAGACAGACTGGACTCACTTTTATTATATGACCTTCCGAATTTTTGCAGCATTGACCTCAGTTTTCGGGCGGTAGTTCCCGACTTTGCAGTGGTCGTTCTGTTCTGAAGTTTAATGTCATGCTGGTAATGACAAAGGGGTATGTATAAATTACCTCTTGCTGATACTTCCATCTTTGCTACTGTCATCTTCAGAGTCTGTTTGTGGCCAGAACTCGTCCGGTTCGAGGTTCAGGTCGTCGATCTCAGAACTAGTCTGGGTCCTGTCAACATGACTTGGAACTTTGAGACGGGGAGGTGCAAACTCACGGTAGCTCTGCTACCATAATAACTGTGACCGGCCGGATCCCATTCTAGCTGGGTCCCTGATTGGCTCGATGTTGAAGACGTCGGAGGTCGGATGCTTTCACGCAGGCTCGAGGCTTGCTGCTCTGTTTGTGAATAGCCGGCGATAGCGGATGAGGTTGCGGGGCGAATGGTGAAATCGCCAGTACTTGACCTATGGCCGGACGCCCTTAAGCGAGACTTGTGATTCTCCATTGCGGTATGGGCCGCGGTCCCGAGGGGTGGCGTGCCTCGATGCGCGCGTAAACCGTTGCCCCTCGTTGTGCTGAAACCTGTCACATATGATGCCTGCTTGACTATATGATCTGCCGGCGTGCCGTGGCTAACGGGCGTCGGACCTGAATTGTCAAGTTGAGTGCGAACGAAGGTGGGATTGTGTGTGGGACAATGGTGACAAGGTAGCAATGGGTATCGTCAAATGCGGGAAACAGATGGGGCACAGGTCTAGAGGGTCTATCCTCGTCGTTGTATGCTTTCTTATGTGCTTTACCAAGTCCCCCTTTTGGGTGGGCCCAAGTCGAGGACTATTCCAGGATGGATAACTCGCCGTATGTACTACAATATTCGCCGACGAGCTGAGTACTCTGTAGGTCGTAGTGTAGGCAATAGTGATGCAAGCAAGCCGTGTACCAGGCCAGAGCAGGGGGGGAGAGGGGGGGGATAATGGTGTGCGAGTTGCGAGTGAGATCTACACCACTATCACCTACGCTTGCTGTTTTCATCGTAATTATTAATTCGTAATTCGAGGTGGGAATTCAGTGCCTTGCATACTGACGATGGCTTGATTTGCCGGCATTTCCCCAGTCCATCGAAAAAGTGGCTGTACCAAAAGACCGGGCCATCTTCTCCCACCCATTCATTGACAATCTGTCCTTGGGTAAGCAACAAATCAACCTCGTGAGTCTGTTCAGCTCACTCCCTCTTCCTTGGCTATTCCACCTTGCCTGCTTAGGCCTAGATCATCGGACCAAGAGTTGCAAGACATCCCGACCAAGATTGCACCGAACCAGCCGGTTGGAAAAAAAGATGATTCGATGATTCGTCGCATCTTGACTAAATAGTGGAGTATCAGATCTTGTGAACGGGTCACTTTTTGCGACCTGAAGATCTCGTCAACAAACCTGAAACTAACCAGTTCTGGCAACCCCCTGCCACCACACACTCCCTGCTTCAATCCATACCTAATTTGTATAGGACTAGCAGCAGAGTCTATGTAGACGGTCTGGCTTGATTGAACGGTTGCAATTGAAGTCGGTTAGGGGCGCAAGAGGCATTGTAACAGCCACCAAAAATCCAAAATTGCGTATTTTCGCTTGAAAAAACCTGCAATCAATAGCTTGAGATAAGATGAAGCTAAACGTAACGTTATTTTGATAGAAATATTGAAAAGGCAGGTGGGTGCAGCCACACGTGGCACTTAAGTGTAAGTGGTGCAGTGGCTGTGGTGGCTGTGGTGGCTATGACCCACTTTGAGTGCTGTGGTGCGCTGTAAGTTAGTGGATGTTAGTGGGTGTAGCCTTTGAATTGGGGCATTTTGGCCACCTTATTCGCCCTATAGCCCTTAAAAGCGCTATATGTTGCCGACCTTCGTGACTGTTTTTTTTATTGATTCTCTCTTGGTGTCTAGGGTGACCCTGGTTGGTGCTGGGCTGCCTATACAAATTAGGTATAGATTGGAGCTATAGATGGGTGGGGTAGCGACAATGCTAGAATAGGTTAGTTTCAGGTTTGTTGACGAGATCTTCAGGTCGCAAAAAGTGACCCGTCTTGTGAAGGCATTCTCATCCTGGTTGCGACCTATGACAATTTGATAGACTAAACAGAAGTGGAGGGAGGTGGGGGGAGGGATCGCTCCAAGGGCTGCATCCAAGCAAAGCCAAGCAAAGCCAAGGCCTGACCTAGGGTAGGATTGGGGCAGCCACATCGCCTCGACAGGGTCCCTGATGGGGCTGCCCTAATACGCTGTAGTGTAACACACAGTCGTATCCAAAATTCTGGGTTAGGGCTAGTAGAATACGCGTCATTCCTAAGAAAACTGGGATTTTGAATTGTATAATTAATTCAATTCGTATTTCCCATTGGTGTAATCGTACAGTTTCGCAGCGCACAGATATAAAAACATAAATAGGTAGGCTTAGTCTGATGTAAGTCGAATGGAAAGGCTAACAATATTCGGGAGGGGGGAAGCTAAAAGAGTACATAGTGGATATACGAGCTCCACTGACAGTCCGAGTCTCGCGAGAAGTACAGTAACTAACTACCTAGGATAAGGTATAAAAACAAGTAAGTACAGAGTAGCTTCGTCCAAACTTGCCCGAGCCCGAATTAGTCGCCGTTGAGATGCAACCCGTCCTGGCGCCGAATCCCGCCCCTCCCCACGTGCTACCTGCCAGACTGGTCTATTCTCTTCACAAAAGAAGAAAGAAGCAGATCGTTGATGAGACCTTGCATGGCAAAGGACGGGCTCGGGCGCTTGTCAAGCAGCCGACTACCAATATGTGACACTTCGAAAGAATGGATTGGTGGTGTTGATAATGCCAGCCAGCGACGGGTACAGTATCCAGTCTGCACGTATGGCGAAAGAGCCTCCACAGTCTCCGCCCCTCCCGTCATACTATGTACGGAATGTGTACCTATCTGTATGGCACTTATCAGTCTCCGCCAAACTGCATATGTAAGTGTCTTGGTGCGAAGACGATCGTTAGGCTGCCCACATCATACATGATATTCCGTCAACTGGGGAGGCTAGCCTGGTTATGCATAATGTGACCGACGATGTTGGGCAAGCTACGTGGCGTTGCACGTGGGACGGACAATCCTATCTGCTTTGTATTCTGATGCAGTACAAAATGCTCCCGAGGGAGGCTACCATGTCAATTCTTCTAACAGGAGGTCCTTGTGGACTATTCTATCGTTGTCACATCTCAATGGGCAGTGTCACACCGAGATGGATGAGCCTATAGCCATTATCGGGTTGGATGCGAGATTACCTGGGGATGGGGACACGCCAGAGCACTTCTACGACTTCCTGCTCGCAGGAAGGTCAGCACGTACCGAGGTGCCGCAAGACAGATACAAGGTAGATTCGTTTTGGCATCCCGATCCAAACAGAAGGGGCACCGTAAGTCCGACTTCAGTATCTTATCAATACTGCCTGAGCTGAATGCGAGTAGACTAGAGTTCGCCATGGCCATTTTCTTAAGGGCAGTATCGCGGCTTTTGACGCACCTTTCTTCTCAATAACACCCAAGGAAGCCAGCAGCATGGACCCGCAACAACGAGGAATGCTGGAATCTGTTTACAGAGCGCTTGAGAACGGTTTGGGGCCCTTGAAATCTTATTCTCAATTGACACTAACATGCGTTCTATCAGCCGGGATACCCCTTGAAATTGCAGCCGGGTCACAAACCGGTGTTTATGTTGGATGTTTTTCTTCCGACTATCGATCAATCATGGAAAAGGACCTAGACCAAGATCTGAAGTATGCTGCTACAGGAGTACGTGAGATTGTCATCAGAGAACACCAAGATGAGAAACGATAGTCCTTGTCTATCAGATGTTCATTAACATGTTTACTGTTGCCCCCTTGTCTCAACCAATATCCCCTTGAGAAGACATTACTGACAAATCTGTAGAACGTTGTCAGCATGTTGTCGAATCGTGTTTCTTGGTTCTACGACCTTAGGGGTCCTAGTCTAACTATCGATACGGCTTGCTCTAGCAGTCTAGTGGCTATGCACCAGGCTTGCAACAGTCTTAAGCTTGGTGAGACAAGCATGGCTATCGTAGGTGGTTGCAACCTGATACTTTCCAACGAATTTAGTATGACACTCGACAAAGGCGGGGTTCTTGGCCCCGACGGAATATGTCGAAGCTTTGATGAGAGAGGAAACGGATACGGACGAGGAGAAGGCTTCGGTGTTATTGTGCTTAAAAGGGTATCTGATTGCATAAGGGATGGAGACACGATTCGAGCGGTTGTTAGGAACACAGGTTCGAACCAAGATGGGAGATCACCTGGCATTACCCAACCGACCAAGACCGCCCAAGTGGACCTTATACGGCGCGTTTATTCTCAAGCTGGACTTGATATGTCACTTACACGCTTTTTCGAAGCTCATGGTACAGGGACCTCAGTTGGGGACCCGATCGAAGCCAGTGCTATTGGGGAAATCTTCGGACCGCTACGATCGATAGAACAACCGCTTTATGTTGGCGCTCTGAA
Organism: Xylaria cubensis; assembly: GCA_022385715.1. Classification (NCBI taxonomy): domain Eukaryota; kingdom Fungi; phylum Ascomycota; class Sordariomycetes; order Xylariales; family Xylariaceae; genus Xylaria; species Xylaria cubensis. The sequence continues at coordinate 63,044 of MU279072.1, read as the reverse complement.
GAGCAACGTGGGACACCTAGAGGGTGCTTCCGGTGTAGCGGCGGTAATCAAGGGGATATATACTCTTGAACAAGGTGTGATACCTGCTAACACGTGGCTCGAAAAACTCAACCCGAAGATTCAGGGGTCATGGCATCTGCAATTCCCCACGAAACTTTTATCGTGGCCACAACCTGGTCTCCGGCGAATGTCGATCAATTCATTCGGTAAGCAGAGGGGCACTATACCACAAGGTTATGTTTTCATCTACCTAATGTGCTAACTTGGACAGGTGTCGGGGGTTCAAATGCACACGTTGTTCTCGATGATGCGCTGCACTTTTTAAGAAGCTACCATCTTGTTGGTCGCCACCGAACATTACTTACTCCCAATGTTCCACAGTTACTATCACTACCTCATGTTAACGGTATCTCGATATTCTCTTGACGATTTTTCCTCCGCTAATAACGTTAACAGGTGACAATCGCAATGACCATCCGAATGACTTTAATGATAATGAAAATAACGACAAAAGGATTAACATTAATCAATGCTTCACGAATGGCGCTGGAAATCAGGAAGCAGATATCGAAGCTGAAGCTGAAGGAATCAACGAAGATATGGCGATCTCATGCAGTCATTTATTCGTCTGGTCTTCACATGACCAAGGTAAGCACACTGGAGCTTTTTCGAACACTTGCACTTGTTTCACGCTTCTACGGCCTTCAGATTATTGCTATGAGATGGTGAAAAGCAGCCGCTAACTACAGTTCAATAATTCAAGATGGTGTTCTACGTGTGCGGGACTTGCTTAATGAATATATTGATAAGCGATCTGAACGCCTTGCCTCACCAACGAAGAGAAGTCATTTTCTGATGGATTTAAACTATACCTTGGCAATGAAGCGGACACATCATGGATGGAGGTCATTTATCATCGCAGATTCCAGATCCAGTTTACGAAATGCGCTTGCCTTGAAACCAATGGCAACTAGGACGAAATCCGAACCGCGCCTCGCCTTCGTATTTACAGGGCAGGGTGCTCAGTGGGCAGCGATGGGAAGAGAGCTCATGTCTTATTCTGTATTCCAACAGAGTCTCTATGAAGCCGACAGATATTTAAGCAAGCTGAATTGCCCCTGGTCGCTGACCTGTATGTATTCCCCTCAAAACATTGGTGAACCGGGCTAAGGAGTAAAATCACCAGTTGAATTATTGAAGAAGAAAGAACAATCACGCATCAATCGTGCCGAGTTCTCTCAACCACTATGTACCGCGCTGCAAGTCGCCCTCGTGGACTTGTTATTTTCTTGGGGCAGTGAGTAATCCCCGCAGTCGCCTTCATGCTCTCGGAATCTTGAGAGCAAAAATCTTCTGAAAGCTTTCAAAGCTCCCATAAATCGCGATCAAAGAAACAGTTACTGATTCCGACCATTGCAGTATTTCCTTACGCAATTACTGGCCACTCTTCGGGTGAGATCGCTGCGGCTTATGCTGCTGGCTTTATCTCTCGCGAGTCGGCGTGGAAGATTGCGTATTATCGAGGCAAGCTGTGCGCCAAACTGGCTCTTATGAGCTTAGAGACAAAGACAGCAATGGCCGCTGTGGCCCTCACCACGGAGCAAACCGAATTACGTATACACCGCGTGAATGAAGCTTCAAAGGAGGGCACGCTTGAAATAGCCTGCTTGAACAGCCCAGACAGCCATACCGTCAGCGGCGACCTTGACAAAGTTCAAGCGTTGGTCAGCATGCTCAAGTCCGAGAACATATTTGCGCGGCAATTAAATGTTGAAATGGCGTATCACTCAAGACATATGGGGCCTATCTATGACGAATACATTGACTCAATTCAGTGTATAGAGCCGGGCCTGAAACCTTACTCCCACGAATCGCGGTTCTTTTCTTCGACTAGGAGTGCAATGGTCTCTACTCCCGATTTGCAGGATCCTCGTTACTGGGCTGACAACCTAGTCTCACCGGTTCGATTCAGTGAGGCTGTAACGCAGTTGTTCACGGAACCAGTACACAGAGCCGATATCTTATTGTCTCAGGAGAGGCCCTCTGATGAAATCACCGATGTGTTAGAGATAGGACCGCACAACGCTCTACATGGCCCATTGAGGACAATTTTGAAAGCACTGGAGAAGGCTGATAGTGTCAAACTTCATACCGTCCTCAAACGGGGTGCATGTGCAGTGAACAGTGCGTTAGAAGCTGCGGGTTCGCTATGGGCTCGTGGACATCACGTTCATCTTCTGGCAACAAACAATACTTATCATGGTGTTGATAGATCATCCATGTTAACAGATCTACCTAGCTATCCTTTCAACCATAGCACGGAATATTGGTTCGAAAGTCGGCTTAGTAAGAACACACGCCTGCCAACACGCGAACGGCACGAACTTCTGGGAGCGCCAGCGCCGGACTGGAACAAGAACAACGCTATTTGGCGTCATCGAATTTCTATATCTGAAAACCCCTGGCTACTTGATCATAAAGTCTTTGATGATATTCTGTATCCTGCTGTAAGCTCATCTTCCCTGCTATTTTACCTTATCTCTACGAGCAGAGACTAATACGACTTACAAAGGCGGGCATGCTGGTTATGGCAATAGAAGCTAGTCGCCAGATCTCTGACCCCAAGAAAAGTCTCAAGAGTTTCAAATTCTCAGATGTATCATTTCAACAAGCATTGAAGGTACCAAGTGAAGGTGGCGTTGAGTCGCACTTCTATTTACGCCCGTGTGTTGAAGTCGATTCCTTACACGGTATCGGCTGGAATGAGTTCCAGCTGTTTACGTTAGTCGAAGACGAATGGATTGAAAATTGCCGAGGCTATGTACACCTAGAGTACATGGACGAGGTGTTACGTACGACAAATGGATTTCAAAAGCCGCCGCAAACGAGCATTCTAAACGGAGTAACTGAAGAACATGGTGGATTAAGTGCGATATCGAAGGAACAAGTCTACAGCACGTTTAAAAACTGTGGTAATATGTTTGGTCCTCAATTTCAAACGCTGGAAGAGATCTGGGTAAGTTCGAAATCGATGACACGAGCGACGGTGAAGAATCCGATTCAGACCATTAAGGCATCGATGCCTTATCAACATATCCAATCTCATATCATACATCCAGTGGATCTGGATGGTATAATTCAGGCGACCTTAGTTCCTCTGATATGCAATTCTTCTCATCTCCCAACGGCCTTCGTGCCGTTCTATGCTAAAGAACTATGGATCTCTGCCAAATCTCTGAATACCGACGACAGTTACACAGTTTCAGCTCGAGCTGAACAATTGGGTCCCATAAAAGCTGAGAGTACTTTTACTGCTATCAGTAACAAAACGGGATCGATGATGGCTAAGGGCGAGGGTTTTGTACTGAGCGCTGTTCGTGGAAATGGGCTTCACCTTGAAAAACCATCGAAGCACATCGCTTTCCATATGGAGTGGAAACCCGACTGTACTTTGGCTGAACCAGCCTCTATTGTCGAGGGCACAGTAGACCGTACTGGCCCTGCATACTCATTATTGGCTTACGAGTCTTTATCGCTAGACTATATGCGCAGCGCCCTCGATCTGGACTTAACAAATGAACTCGACAAGATGCCCCGCCATCGTCAGCTGTATTTGGCCTACATGAAGCACGCCGTTGAAAACACAAACATCAAGCCTATTAAGTACGATATTGAAAAGCTTGCGCAAAGTCCGGAAGGCGCTCTCATTGTTGCTGTCGGACAAGCTGTACCCCTAATTCTTACGGGAGAAATTGACCCCTTGGAGGTATTTTTCAGTGGAAAACTGGCAGACGACTTCTATCAAGGGGCTTTTGGCGCAGAGAGATGCTTTGCTCAGTTGAGCAGCTATCTTGATGCCTTGGTCCATAAAAACCCTTCAATGAAATTTCTTGTACGTTGTCTTCTAGCATATTTATCTTCTTCCATATACCGACTGTTTTTCAATATCTAACCTAAAGATGTAGGAGATAGGTGCAGGTACCGGTGGCACCACCAAGTCTATCATGAAGACGCTTACTCGAAATCAAGAGCGATTCCTAGAATACTGCTTTACTGATATTTCACCTGCCTTTTTCGAAGTTGCCCGGGATCTTTTCAGTGATCATACAACACGAATGAGCTGTAAGGTCTTGAATATTGAGAAGAGTATTGAAGAGCAGGGGTTTGAGGTGGGCCAGTATGATATTATCATCGCAGCGAATGTCCTTCACGCAACACAAAACATCGAAGTTACGTTGCGAAATACAAGACAGCTTCTCAAACCCGGAGGGAAGTTGTTACTGTATGAGTGTACCAACCCAACTGCGCTCAACGTCAATCTCGTTTTCGGCACACTACCTGGCTGGTGGCTTTCGCAGGAGGCCCATCGAGCATTCGGACCGTTGATGACTAAAGAGCGTTGGGGCGATCATCTGCAGACGACGGGCTTCTCTGGGATAGACGCCGTATTTCCCGACTTTCCAGACCCCGCGGATCAGTTTGGATCTATCCTTGTATCAACCGCAGTTGGGCTGGTTGAAGAACCCCCCAAATTAGCACCTGCTTTTATAATAAAGTTAGAGGGCTCACAATCAGAGGTGGCTGCTGAGATGTGTGGCACTCTCAGGAGAGAGCTACCATGCGAAGTCGTCGACCTTACTCGAATACGGGACAAATGCTTCCAGAAATCCACATGTATTATCATAGCCGATCTGGAAGCGCCAATTTTGAGATCTCCATCGGCTGAAGTGCTTGCCTCGCTCAAGCATATAATATTGCGAAGCAACAGACTGCTATGGCTGTCTAGGGATGGCAGCATAAATCCGGACTACGAACTACTAGCAGGCTTTGCGCGCGTCATAAGAGCTGAACATCCTGGGTTGAAATTTACCACGATCTCTTTCGATCGTATAGATAACTTACCGACTCTGGCTGAGACATCTATGAAAGTCTTGCGTGCATCGTACACCAGTACAGAGAACGCTTTCCGTGTTATGAATGGTGCCATACAAATCGCGAGAGTTGTACCGGCCAATCCTATTAGCAAGCACGTCCAAGCACAAACTAGCAGTCTTGAAGCGACCGAGGAGATAATAGGTACTGGCCAACGGGCATTGACTCTCCAGATAGGTTCTCTGTCTCAACTTAACACCCTTCGGTATGAGGATGACCCGGTATTCGAAGCGTCAATTGGGGCGCATGACGTCGAATTCAAGGTTATGGCTAGCGGGATGAGCTTTCGTGACCTCGCTATAGTGCTTGGGCAAGTGAGTGGCGATGTAGTGCTTGGTGTCGAGGCTGCTGGTATCGTCACACGAGTCGGGCCTGATGCTGGGTTTGAAATAGGTGACAGGGTGATGGGGCTCTCAACTTCTGGGACGATGAAGACTTACGTACGAACCCATAAAGATTTCTTGACGAAAGTGCCCGAACCTATGAGTTGGGCAGAGGCTGCATCTATTTCTTTTGCTTCCTCGGCGGCTTATGCTGTGCTAGCCGAACATGCAAACATTCAGGATGGCGACACTATTCTTGTTCACTCCGCGACTGGCGCATTTGGTCAAGCTGCTATACAACTGGCTCAACGCCGCGGCGCCGAGATTTTTGTGACTGCAGGGACGCAAGAAAAACAAGATTTCTTACATAAAACTTATGGTATCCCACGCAGCCACATATTTTTCAGCCGAGGCACGTCGTTCAAAGAAGGTGTACACCTACTCACTCAATCCCGAGGTGTTGACGTAGTCCTGAACTGTCTTTCGGGAGATGGACTCATGGCATCATGGGATTGCGTCGCACCATTTGGGAGGTTCGTCGAGCTGGGACTGAAAGACCCGTCCAGTCGCACCTCTTTGAGCGTACGAAATCTCGGCCGCAACGTTCGTTTCGAGCAGTTCGATTTTGTTTACCTTATGAAGAATGATCCAATCCGCGCGCAACGTATCTTCAAGAGAGCCATGAAACACGTTCTTGCAGATGACTATCCACGGCGTATATCAACCACGGAGTATTCGTTCGCTCAAGCCCAGGATGCTTTCCGCGACATACAGAGCCGAAGGTATATTGGCAGAGTTGTTCTTGAGCCTCATGATGATGATGTGGTCTCCATCATACCTAGTCCAAAACCCACAACAAAACTTGATCCCGATGCTTCTTTCGTCATTGTTGGAGGCCTTGGAGGGCTTGGTCAGGCAATTACCCGCTGGGCGGTAGCTCGAGGAGCGAAAAACCTCATCTTACTCTCAAGAAGTGGACTTGTAAAGGCCGCTGCCAAAGCATTTCTTGATGAAATTACGCCTCTGTGTCAGAATGTCGCGACACCCGCGTGTGACGTGGCAGACAAACAAGCGCTGGAGAGGTGCATTGCTGAATGTTTGACGTATATGCCAAGAATAAAAGGGTGCATACAAGGCTCTATGGTGCTCAAGGTAATATTTACTTGGATTGTGCTGTACTAGCGCTCGTTGACTAACGCGAGGATAGGATAACCGTTTTCTGGACATGTCTCTTGAGGAATGGAACGATGCCCTACGACCCAAGGTTGATGCTTCTTGGAACCTGCATCACATACTAGGACACGACCTGGACTTCTTCGTATTACTTTCATCTACTATGGGAATCGTCGGCAACAAGGAGCAATCAAACTATGCAGCGGGTAATACCTTTGAGGACTCTTTAGCGCGTTATCGACTGTGCAAAGGGCTACCTGCAGTGTCTCTAAATCTTCCTGCCATCGAGGACGCAGGTTTTGTCGCCGATAATCCCGGACTATTGGAGAGTATGCGTGCCGCTGGTTATGGCTCCATGCCAGTCAAGGAACTCCTCGCTGTCCTGGACTATCATTGTGGGCTATCGCCGGCGCACCTCCCCGTCGAAAAGGCACAGGTAATACTCCGACCGGGATTGCCGCATGAGCTCGTTCCTCTGGGCATTGTAAAACCGCTGTGGATGCAAGACCCGTTATTTAGTCAGTTTGGACAACTCGAAGCGAACGTCTCGGTCGACCGGGGTTCGGTAGCCAAAAAGGAAGCAAAATACGCCGCTCGCATCGCATCGGCCACATCGATGACCGAAGCGGAAAATATCATCCTGGATGCCCTGCTTAGCAAACTGTCTCGAGTACTTAGCGTCAACCCTTCAGAACTAGACCCCAGCAAGCCATTACACGCCTATGGTGTCGACTCGTTGGTGGCGGTGGACGTGCGGTCGTGGTTGCTTAAAGACCTGGGGTCTGAGGTTTCTGTCTTTGACTTGAATTCTCAGGCGAGCATAAAACGCGTAGCGAAGATTGCGACGGATAAGAACCGCTTCTTGCCAGCTTTCACGAAGACCGGGCAGGACGAAGTTTTGAAGTTCTGAACGAAGCCATGGTATGTATGTCTTTCATGTGTCCATGATGGTGATCGGCGTCTGCAGATATGTTTTTTTTCTTCTTTTTTCTGATACAGTAACGAGGTTTATGACTAGCTACGGCTTTCTCATGAGTTCATTAGAAGTATTACAATATTATATATATCATAACCCAGTCTGCCAGCGTTCAGCTAGTCCTAACGGCGCCAAGACTATTATAACTTTGATGAATACCCCACTCACCCCGCCATGGTGGGGGTGGGGTAGCCCCTCCTCTTGTACTTATGAGTGAAGTTAAACTGTAAATTTGACCTTCGTGTCTCTACCCAAAAACATTCCCATACCCATCTCTCCGCGGTGACCAGAGCGGATCTACCCGTTCCCAGAAGCCGGTCTTCTGGTATCTCATTTCGTGGGCTATAACATAACCAGTCGGCAAGAAGATGCAGTCTGGCATATCTGGTAAGAAAGTCTAGCCCAGACTATTTTTATTCTATAAATGGATGGCTTATACCTAAGTCGAAGGGAAGAAGCATCTCGGCTAACCAACGATTAACCCTCCTGCCAGCTTCCCAGGAGCTCGTCTCCCAATTCAACCGCCTCCTCTCGGACGCTTCGCAATTCGGCCTCCTCGTCACCATCTCCTCCGAAGCCCTTGTACCCGTGGCCAGCCTACCCCGCTCGTCGCCCGATTTCAAGGCCAATCTCAAGCAACTGACCGACTATCTGAAGCCTGACGAGCCGCTCTACGTGTTTCTGCGACGCTACGACAATGCGCCCTTCCTCGTTGCCGTCACGTACGTGCCAGACACCGCCAAGGTGCGCCAGAAGATGCTCTTTGCGTCGACGCGCCTGGCCCTGGTGCGCGAGCTCGGAACCGAGCACTTCCGTGAAACCATTCTTGTCAATACCGCAGACGAGCTGAGCCCTGCCGGTTTCGATAAGCACGACAAGCATGTCCGCCAGGACGCCCCTCTGACGGAGGAAGAGCGCACCCTGGGCGAGGTGAAGCGCCTCGAGGCCGAGGCTGGTACTGGCACCGGCGTGCGTGAGATGCACTTTAACTCGCCCATGAACATGCCCGTTAAGGATGACGCCTTGAGCGCGCTGACTGAGCTGGGCCGCGGCGGTGGGCGTGCGCTGGTAATGCTGGTCAGTCCTTAACTGAAAGTACTTATATATGTAGATCGACCTCCTAACTAACTTCTGCAGAAAATCAACTCCCAAGACGAAGCCGTCGAGCTAGTGCCCGGCTCCTCGAACCCATCATCTATCGCCGAAGCCGTGAAAGCTATCTCTACCTCAGAACCCCGTTTCACCTTTTTCCGGTACCGGCCTTCCCGCGCTGTCGCCGAAGATAAGGATGTCCTCCTGTTCTTCTATACGAATCCGGCAACGCCCGGCACCAAGGCCGTCAAGAATCGCATGATATATCCGCTACAAAAGAGGGCTGTACTAGCCATGGCTGAGAATGACTGCAGTTGTGCCGTGGAAAAGAAGTTCGAAGTCGAGGACCCCAGTGAAATTACCGAAGAGCTGGTATTGGAAGAACTGTTTCCCAAGATTGAGACGAAGGCAGCTTTCAGGAGGCCTAAGAGACCCGGTCGATAAATTCAACGGTCAAGACGTGCTGACGAACGCTACTATTGCTTGTGCCTCCAGCCCGGCGAGCAAGATGATGAAAGGTGCATATCGAAATGATGAGGCATAGATACTAAAAAAGAAAAGACGGTATTAGGGGGGCAAAAAGGCCACTTCCCACTACTATTTCCTCCTTTAAATTGACAAGGTGCCAAATGCTGCCTCCCACGATGCGGATGATATATATGAACACGATATTCGAAAATCTTTCAACATGACCATCCTACTACCCTCGTTACGCTCAAGTCCATTAACACGGTATGAGAGAGTGAATACATATCCTTACTCTTCATACCTATTACCTCTCAATACAGATGGCCCGCTCTTCTCCAGCTTATCTTTCAGATATTCGTATACCGTAAATGTGACGGCCTGGCCAGGCGCGACACGCATAATTCGAGGTGTGATACCCTTATAGAATGCATGGAAGCCTTCTTGCCTACAGTAATCAACGCAGTTAGCTATCCATACTTTGTGGACCACAGCTCTCACAACCCAAACACAAAGACACAGTTGGCAGTAGTGCAACTTACTTGAACATGTCCCCAGCGATTATGGTGATCCTCTTAAGCGCGGTGACGCCCGGCTCGGCAGGCGTCTTCTGTAAACGCGTCTTAATGGTGTCAATGGGCGCGTTACTCAAGGGACCCATAGCACCGCTGACGAGACCGATGAGTGTAGTCTGCCAGCTAGGTAGGGCCGCGTTGTCAGGCTGTCTACGCAGCAGCGCCTCCTTGAAGTACGTGTAGGCGGTGAAGTTGACAGCCTGGTTGGAGCCCTGACGCAGGGCAGTGAGACTGACGCCACGGTATAAGGCACCGGCGCCCTCCTCTTTGACGACGGTATATAGAGCGTGTGCGGCGTTGCGGTACTTGGGTATGTCGAGCGGATCCGCCATACTGTGGTGCTGCGCCTGCAGGCGAATCTTGATGACCTCCATGGGCGTCACGACGGCCACGGCCTCGGTCACGCCCGCCGCGAGTCCCGCGAAAAACGTGCCTGACCCGGAGATCGATCCCGTCTTCTTGTCTGCGAGCATCTGTTTGTACGCCTCGAACGATGTGAATCGGATCGCCATCTTAGGCACGATACCCGTCAACACCGCTCCGAGGCCCTTGTATAAACCCAGGGGCGTCTCGCGGCGCACGATCTCGGCGCCTGTCTTGATGAAGCCGCGCTTGGGCGCCCCGGGCTGGCGCGCACGGCGCGAGAGTTGCATACGCACTTTTATCGTATCTGTGGCGGTTTGGTAAGAAAGGGATGGAATACGATATTCGTAATGCTGCTGGATCAAGGCCTAGAGATGCAGGAATGCACATACCGAGAGGATGACATACAAGAGCCTCCATCATACCAGCACCACCACCAGCTACAAGTACAAATAATACAGTCAGCGAAGGCACATCGGAGTCAGCGTCTCCATCTTTCAGAGCAAGACCGCGTGATTTTAGGATATGGGTATTTCGTATCATGACTTACCGATCAGGTTTGTCGCTGCGGATGGCGCTGACTTGCCGTCTTTACCGCCGACTTTTGTCGCCATTGAAAATCGAGGAATCAATATTTTGGGCTTGCGCCCAGTTTCGACCTATAAACTATCCCACTCTATAAGACTTAACGGCCTCTACCCTCTTTGTTATTTGCTGAGGAGTTATATAGCCAGTAGGCTATGTTTGAACCACTATGTAAAATTTCCAATACGTCTCGTCATAGAGCTCCAATAGTACGTACGCACGCGCAGGGAATGATAAATCGAAAAAAATCGGCGTCCGATGTCTCGGCGAGGGTAACGGAACTGTGCTTCTAGAGGAGCTCGGTTAAAGATAGTTGTATGCAAGGTAGCTTATGAGCTTGCTTTCTAGCTTCTTCCAGTATGATATGAAACGAATAAAAGGGAAATTCTTGGTAATAGAGAAGCAATAGCTAAAGTCAAGAAAGGGTGTCTTAGATAAGAGAGAAAAGTCAATCAACAATAATAAGTAAGCTAGCTTTACCTCGCTCCAAGCTGCGACTAAGGGTAGAGCTATATAAGGAAGAAGTGCCAATGACTCTACGGAACCGTCACCTGGGAGTTAGGTAGGTACTTCTACGCCAAGGATGTCTAGACAAGAGAGCTTGAGTCACATAACCGCACCCCCCTCCACGTGCCGGATAGAAAGAAGTTGCTGGTTTACCTAGTATAAGCTGGATAGCCCATTGTCCCGCGGCTTCTTTCTTACTTAGATGTGGAGAACAAGGAAAAGGCACGAGACAAAAAGGACGGAATAGTCTAGCCTGCGTCAGAAGCAAACTAATATGATCTGCTTAGTATCGATGCAGGGAAAACAGACCCCGGAGGAGGGTATAGTCCCTGTCCAGCATGAGTATCTAACCTCTACCCCTATGATATCCTATCCTGGTAGCCTATTGTGAATAAATTAAAAGACTCCCTGCCTAAGTCGGCTAGCTTGGCCTCGTCCCATTAGTCCTGTGTGCATAGGACATTTATTCAACCAAGAAAAGAAGCGAGAGAATCAGTGGTACGGGCAGCCGGAAGGGATCGGTTCGTGAATTCGGCGAACCGGAGTTCTGGCATTGGCGCGTCCTTTTTTCGACGTGAATACAGCATTGGCAAAATTTGTTGTCAATATTCTTATGAATATACTAATACTCGCACCTTGGCGATGTCAATTGGGCTTTCTTTCAATTCTGTACGAACGACGGCTGTTGGCGCATTTCAGTTCTTCCCCTGGAGCGCGTGCTATCGTGATGTTGATAGGGAGTGACGTCGTTCCTGAGGCTTAACCGACAGAAAGCCGAGCTTGTGATTTTGCGGGGTGGGCTAAAGTGGGCGTTCCCCGCCAACCCCCCATACATTAAGCTAACCTAGCAATTTGTTTGATTGTGGCTTCCAACTGAGTCGGACCAGGACAGCCGAGGTTGAAACTGCATTCAACCAAAACAAGTCAATCTTCGTATAAATTTACGGCTACCATCCCTGTGGTATTGCCCTAGTCGTTGTATCGGATATTGTAGGAGGACTAGACCAATCTACCGGTACGTATACAACAATACGTAGATAGCAGTCACATGCAGACATTTTGCACGAGTCAGTCCACCAGAAAGAAGCTCTAATCGCACATATGACATTGATCAGCATCCATGAGCCCAAGGAAGACGATCCCATTAAGTTTTTAGTTGACAAGTTCCTGTCCTGAATCATTACAGCGTGGCTATCAGAAATGGTAGCAAACCATATAAAACGCCCAAACCCCAATCCGTCACTGGCCCTGTTCCAGCTTTAGGCCTGGCCTAATGAATCTCTATGAATACGCCTTGACATTTTGTGTTAAATCCCCATTATAAACCTGCATGCCGAAAAAAAGGGGTATATATGGCGCATTGGAATTTCATAGACTCGAAAAATTGAAAAGAGAACGTCAGCTATCCCGGCTAGACGTGAGCCGAGAAACCGAACAAACAGATATATACTGCCGAACCGGGCAATTAAGACGGCGTGCCTCTTTCAAGACACTCCGAAGGCTCGCCCTCAAAACTGTATAGACGAACTTCTCCGTCTTCGCCTCCGCTCGCAAAACGGCTATCACTGAGGCCGACACAGGTGACGGGTCCACTATGACCAGTGAACGTACGTTCGCATTTGCCTGTACGCGGCTCCCAAACTTTCACTATTGAGGGTCAGCATTGGTTGAGACCACAAACCAGGGGACAACTTACCAGTCGCATCATTCGCCCCGGAGACGTAACGGAGCGTGTCCACGGCAAGGCCCCAAACTCCTTCGACATGTCCCCAAAAACAGCGTGGGCTCTTGCCTGTGGCGGTATCCCACAGCCGTAGTGTTGCGTCCAAGGATCCTGTAAGCATGTACCGCGGAGGCAATGGGCGGTCTGGGTCGTTGAAGAATATCGGGCCATACGCCACTCTCTCCTCTGCTTGACGGCTCGAGCTATGTGGACTTGGTGACGTGACCGGTGTGACACTGCGGTTACTGGCCGTAGAGGAAGCATCGGCTTCACGAACAGTCTCGTCTTCAAACTCGAAATCATCAGGCAGAGCCAAAACTTGCTGAACCTGTCCAATGTGTCCCTCATACGTCCTGATACATGTCCTAGAATCCAGATCCCACAACTTGACTGTGCAATCGTCCGATGCTGATAACAGAGTGCGAGATGTCACGTCCAATCGAACTTGGTTAACCCAGTCTGTATGACCCCGTAAGGTAAACGACTGCTGGGTCTTGAAGTTGAAAATCTTGATAGATCTGTCCATTGATCCGGATGCAAGGAAGTCTCCTTCCATATGTACTGTGATGACGCCCCCCTGATGGTTGAGTGTGTTGATACAGGCGCCGGTCCGCCAATTCCATATTTTGACTGTACCATCCAAGCTTCCGCTAACGAGCATACGGTCGTCGAACTGCAGAGCCCTGATGCCCATGGTATGCCCCTGCAAAGTTCGCACAACCTCACCCTTTTCGATGTTCCAGATCTTGATGGTGGCATCGTACGAGCCAGTGGCGAGCATGTTGTCGTCAAATTGAAGGCACGTAACTCCGTTATCGTGTCCACTGAAGGTTTTGATGGTACACCGACCCTTTTGCCAATTGGAACCAACTTTGAAACGGTCACGGTATACATCCTTCCATGGCCGAAACTTTTTCCCTGGTCCCGATTCTGTGCTTGCCCCATTACTATCAGTTTTCTCTTTGGTACATCGGCGCTTAGTTGGGCTTTCATCCTTGTCGGGTTCTGCGGCACGCTTTGTGGCTGTCGGAACGGGAAGGGTACGGTTGTCGACAACTATGACTGGCGCGGGGGGGAGCAGATGCTGCTGCTGCGTTTTCCATTCCCGCAATCTCTTCTTCTCAAGTCTAGGTAAGCCCCATTGGCATTTTTCGCACTTCCTCCCAATGTGTTGCTCGCACATACGGTGCCAGACAACGTCGTCTCCAGACAAGGCGTTCCATCGTCGACTGACCTGAGCTGCTTTGCAGAGAGAGGAGCAGTCAAGGTAGCATAGAATCTTCAATGATAACTCTGTTGGTAATGCGGACAGGAAGTCAATCTTGAGTTGTTCGTGTACTTCTCGTGAGACTGTAGAAAGCTGAGGAAAGCAGCATTGGGTGATAATGCCCTGTAACATCAATTCGCGTTGTTTAGTCGGAGCTGCAGAAAATAATGACCACACATTCGTGATTGCTTGACGATCTCCCGCAGACAGTGTTTCGAGGTCCTATGGCCATAAATTAGCAAATCACCTCACAGCCAACCCAACCAAACTTGATCAAACACGAACATACCCGTTGAATAAGAGCCATTTTGGATTCATCAGCAGCCCGACGACATTTGGAATCCGGACGGTGTCTATAACAATACTTGCTGTTGGGATCCTTATTCTTCAGGCTCATCATCGAAGGGAGATCCGGTTTGCCGATAGGAGCATACAGACTAGGAATGTGTTCGCGAAGAAAAGGCGTCACTGATTGGCTCATAGACTGTTGCGAAATATTAGGTAGGCGGGAGGTATCGTCTTCTCCAGGTCTCCTCCTGTCGCAGTTGTCTCTTGACGGCTTCATATTTGAGTCTTCGACCTGCTTAACCGCGGCCGGCTGTAGTTGTGCACGGCCACTGGGCGAAATTGCCGGCTTCTGGTTCAGATGCATGAAGGCGTCGTCCTTGGGTTGGTGGGTGGGGTTGGTATGCCACGGCGAGGGTAGTAAAGAGTATGTTGCGGATACAGTCATTAGGCTTTCCATTGCGGCAGCATCGACGGGGAGGATGGCAGCGTATTGGAGTTCAAAGGAGGCAGCCCTGTGATGTGTCGAGTGAAAGACTAAGACATTTGAAAAGGGAGGTCGAAGGCGAAATGACGGTGTGACGGTCAAACGAGGCAAGATGGCGTGCTATTTCTGTAACAATTCGACAATGCTATAAGTGCTAGCAGCAAGGTACCCCCCAGTGTATAGTGTATAGTGTAGATAGAAGGAGGCTCGGCTGGAACTAGAGTAGGTAATCAAAGGGTCCAGATGTCTCTTAAACACCCCTGCTCAAGATAGCATCGACGATAAATCGAAAATCGACGGTCGCCGGTGGGGAGGCCAATGGTCTGGGATACAATCGGACAGTTGGTCGAAGATAGCTCGACTTCTCTCGACACGGTCGTCTTCGGGAATCGCAGCACGACAGCTGGGCTGCAAAAACGAGAGAGTTAGAGGAAGAATTGCGAGATTGGTGGAGTTGAGCTGCTTTGGGGCAAGAATTGCGACATCGCTGTGCGTGCTGCACCGAGATCCATCCTCCCGCTGCACGATTCTGCCCCACCACGGCTGTCGGGGCACGCCCGGCCACGTCCCTGCCCCTCCCTGTCCCTGTCTTGCCCTGGCGACCCGCTTCCTGTCTCACTTGCCGTCCACTGACACGTCGCCGCATCCATACAGTTGGAAAAGACGCCAACGCCATGCTTAGATTAAATAAGTACGTACTGCCACAGGGGGGGCCGACATCAGTTGGGGTACGGTAGTGTAAAGCAGGTCATGGAGCTCCTCTATCTAGCTCTGACTGTTACCCATTCTGGCTCCTCCATTGCATATGAAGACCACTGAGAGGGTCATCGCCCCGGGTTATCTCCGATCTGGATGTATGCACTATAGAGACGAGCTACAACTCGCGACATCATCGTATTTGAACTTGAACAGGGGGGTTATTTTGCCGGTTGGTCGCAATCGTGCGATTTTTGTTGAAGGATCTTGCTCTCTGTGCGACACCGACAGCCGTCGATCCGAGCGGCGATTTTTTGGATCGCCTACTGAGTTTAGCCACGTGACCATAAGTTTCCATTAGGTACCTTTAACTCCGACGGCCGCCCGCTTTCCCCAGAATTTCTCGCAAGTCAAAGGACTAGTACGTACCGGTCATTTGGAAATGCGACACTATCGCGTGCGATGGCGACCTTGGATGTAATTGGACGCCGTTTCGACACCAACCAAGCTAAATTGCAACGGAAAAAGGAGAAAAAAAAAGATTAAAACGAAAAGGCCATACTCTTCTACCCGTCATACCTATAATCCATTTAGGCGCCATTAGCCCAGGGAAAATATCAGTTGTTTTCTTAAGGGGAGGGAGTTGGGAAACAAGGTGAGCGAGTACCTTGACCCTCTTCGCGCAGTCTCCATCAGCCTCCAGCCTGAGGATGTCAGCTTTACCACTTGAGCTCGCCATTTCGCCGAGTCTTATGTCGGAACTACCGGCTACCACTTACTAAGATGCCATAAATGTCGCAATTGCTTGAAATCTTCCACGAACTATCAGCATTTGATCACTTCAGTGTCGTCTGGCCCCCAAATTTCTTAGGCCTATCACTATGTAACCCTCTTCTACCGTGCGATAGAGAACAGTCTGCTGAGATATGCTCAGCTCTTGTTGGGTATACAAACAATCATCGCGAACCCGTCGATCTAGACTCAATTAGGAATACCTAATAGACGGCCACTTCAAATAAGCACATCCCATGTTAAGCTGGGCATCTTACTATGGTCAGCCAAATGACGACTCGTACTTTTTTTATGATGTGCGCGTCGCTTGAGAAGTTCGTCATACTCAAGCGCGTCATTTGCGTGATTATAGGTTGAATAGCATAATCCTCAAAGGGAGGAGGAGTCTTTGTATTCGCGCCTACAGCACCTCCACCGATATACTTCCGTAAGTACCTAGGAACATGAGACTTAATCGAAGATCTTGATTGTATTACCTAAATGGAAACCGTTGACGAACTTCATGAATTTTAGGAATATGAAGCTCAGAGTAATAACTACCTTTCTTATTGGATAAGTTGTTACCTCAATCATCCACCTATACCACTTCAGTTATGATCCTTTTCAGACGCATTCAGACGGGAGGGGCCCTGCAGCCCTATAAAAATTACTTGTGGTCCTCCTTGTCACGGGACACTCCGGAATATCGTCCGAAGACCGGGGATGCCGGTGTATAGATCTAGCGACAGTGCAAACTCTGCGATATAAATAGGGGCATTCTCCTTTGGGATATAAGTAAAAACGGTTAATGCTATATATGTTAGTAGTTGGAATTGTGACAATTCTTGAATCATGGGTAGAGGCTATCAAGTCCTGACATTTCTCGCATGCTCGCATCAGTTCTTATCCTAATCAGTCTAGGCCGAATGATAAGATCTTGTACAAGTAACAGTCCCGAGCTAAGTAGTTTTTTCGGTTTATAATCCTGGACTACGTAAGAGGGTTGGAAGCTTCACTAGATGGATCATCCATGTTGGAGGTAATTGTACATTTTAAGTCATACCCTGCCATTATTGTTTGAGAACCTTTAAAAGTGGTTGCAAACATGGCATTAATGGGCTAAATGCTACTGCTTATAAGGCTCGCCCGGCTCATATTGGCCAAGATAAGATTCTGTAGCACCTAACATGGACTTGTTAACCGGGAGGCTTTCGGACGTGTGTTTGCTATCACGTCATTTCCCCTTGACTATTCTTCAATCGTCGTCGTCGTCATCTTCGCCATCGTAATGATTGGGCTCGAGAGCGTGTTGACCACGCCCCATATTAAGTCTAGGACATATCAGCTTCCCTACCTACCCATGGACATCAATTTTTCATAAGTAAGGGGATGATGAACTTACCCGTTAATCTTGTCGAGAAATTGATCAAGGCTTTTAGTGCTGAGCAGTTCCTCCGTCACTTCTCCAAGATATACATCAATGCGACTTCCTGTTGTCCGTAGTTTTGAGAGGGCCGATAGAATTTGATTAAGCGACTCTGGATTTCTGAGGTTTGGGCCGGTAATTCTGATCTTGAGGGAACGAACGTTTACACCGTAGTTGATCATCTCGAGAAACCGATGAATTCGGTTCACAAAACGGGCATTCGTTGCATCGGATAACGGCTCTAAGTTGACCTTGAGACTCTTAGTAAACTCTAAAACTGCAATAGGAGTTAGCAATCGCCAACTCAAATTGAGAAGTACAGATATATTGTAAGTGTAATTTCATTCAACACCGTTATGCGCTATAGGTAAGAAAGTCTCTCAGGTGGAGCGATATAAATGAATATCTGGCAGTGTCCCAATGAGAATGACCATGGCCCTCTGAGCAGCCATGGTACTCCTGGGAGGAAAAGACAACAGTACGCCTGATAGTTCTAAAATTACTTACGTCGACTGCCTTCGGAAAATCGGAACTCTGTTCGCTCCTCGTCGTTGATATCATCGTCACCCATGATATTGAGGACAAATTCAGCTTGGCCGCAGAGTACTTCAAGGGCCTCATCATGGACCTTTCTACAGGTGTAAAGCAGAGCTGTAAGTCCAGTTTTTCCAACGTGGCTTTCTAGACTCGATCTCGTATAGTCGTAAAGGAAATCGTAAAGTGAGAAAACGCCGAAGAGGTTATCAGATAATTCGCTGATGAGATCTGCGTAAGCGAACTCGTAAATCTTGAGACGTAGCTCGACTGGGAGAACATCCAACATGATACTTCCCGCTGACGAATCACTACCTAAGAGTCCCGGTTTATCGATGCGCGACATGGACGCCATAGCGAATATTTTATGAAGCTCAATGACGTTCAAACTAGAAAGAGAGAAATGAAGAGGTCAGTACAGCCACAAAGTTGCTTGATCGTGCCTGGACGATTAGGCTTAGTCCCATGTACTACGACCCACTATGTGCACTCAGAAACTCAACCACGTGTACAGTTGAAAGACCGGAGAGCGGCATTCTACTACCAACTTGGGATTTGCTTATTTACTGAGTATTTGAACTGTATCTATGCCGAATTAATTTATGCATATAGAAAAAAATCATAGTAAATAGGCCGATATCTTGAGTTTAGTCATCACTTGACTATATTTGCCGTTACAGCAGTAGCGGAAAAGCTGCCTACTAAGAGCTGCCTTTGATCCTTTAAATACTGAACATAACCAGGAGATAGGGAGGTATTTTGCGAATATTGTGAAGATACAGTGTCAGGAGTATAGCTCAGAGTATACCTATAGTTGTCTGGCAAACATATAAATACATGTCACACGGACTAGCAGGTATTGGGGCTGCGTCTATTCGAATACCAGAAGGCCAGGGCCGGCGATATCCAGTAAGTATCCCACACGCGGCGAATCGCATATTCAGCTACCCGTCCTCCTTTTCACATTCTTCCGATCACGATATTAGCAAATATGGACCTGAACAGGCAAGGCTAAGCGAAAAGGAGCGAAGCTCTCGTATACCCAAACAAACCCGAATCACCGCCAGGGCTAGAAGGATTAGGCTGTATGGCCTCGTAGATACTTATGTTGTCGAGTAACTTTCCAAGCCCTAGATAACCAGCTCTTGTTGCAATACACCACTCTGAAGCATCTGTTTTGGTAAGACTTAAGTGTTAATAAGCAACTACCCTGGTAGGCTCCTGGAACGTGTTACCAGTATGATACATCATACCGAAAACTATTTCACTGAACTTTATGGCTTGTTTGAGCCTCTTCATCTTTGAACAAAAGCGCCAGCGGGGTACTCTTGAAATACTCTCTGTCCTTCTGCCATCCTTTCAAAATCCAGTCTCTCCCAATTCTCATGGCGTCAGTAACTCTTTCTAGCGGGAAACCCAGAGGAGCAGTGGGAGCTCGTCTAATGTACCAGCCGATCAAATGAACACCAGCGTGTACGGCAACGCGAAAGGCAAAATCATAGTTGTCTAACCCTCCGTAGCCTTTGATAAACCCTTCAATCGCCGGTATGGCGCCTTCAGCCTCATTGAAGTGCCCCCGCTCGTAGATATCTCCAATCATCTGCCCAATATCATACGCGCGATGGCCAAACTGGGCGAATTCCCAGTCAATGATGGAGAGTTTCACACTATTAGGAAGTTGCATATCTGGGGACGACAAATCGTACGGAACCAGAATACTTGATTCACATTAGTCAGCTCACCCATATTATCACCAGAGAGCTAAAATGAACATCGAACAAGCTAGAGCCGAGGAGCTTACTTTCCTGTCCAAAAGTCCCCATGTATGAGTCCCCAATTGTGGTCCTCGTCTTGGTCGTTGGATACCTTCTCAAACTCCTTCGTAGCTGCGTTTCTGACTTGCTCCAAAGGTAGCCTGTAGCTTTCTAGAAGATCCGGGAAGTGGTTCTCGAGTACTTTCAAATAGGCATCGTAGGTAATGGCGTATTTCAGGTTACGCATAGGGTGGTTGTCACCCATGTACTTCAGTCTACTCCTTGAAGACACGGACCAGTCGTGAAATGACCGTAACCAAGAGCCTATGTCGTAGCCGATAGATGCCGCTAAGGGCGGAGTGAGAATGCCATTCGCGTTCGGGGATACGAAAAGGGACTTGAGGTCAACCGTTGCGGGAAAATCTTCCAGGACCAGGACATTCGTATCTTGAATAAAGAGATGGAGGCGCGGCGCCTTGACGCCGGATATGTCGGAAGAAAGATTGTTCAATGCATCGAGCATGGACGCTTCGTAGAGCTATATTATACATTAAGAAATGGAAACCGTTCGTCCGCCTCTGGTTGCACACTATCCAACCGGGAGCTGGGTAACACGGAAACGACTTACAGCACGCGAGGCATCGATAGGCAGGTTTTTGTTGAGAGCCGCGTGTTCTAGAGAGTGTTTCACGATCACAGTCGACGTGGTGTTCTCAGTCGCTTCATCAAAAATGGGCTTGGCTAGTTCCCCACGGAATACGAAGTTAGTGGTTCCGTTTGTAAGCTGCACTAGCGAAGAGCAGGCATAAGGCGTCTCTGAAAGCACTTGACGCACTTTGAAGAGGAGTGTGTCTTTTTCTTCATCACTGAGTGATGCCATTTTCACTTTCGATTGTTGTTTGAAAAAATGAGAAAAGGTACAACACAAATGAGTCACCTTGTAAGGGAATAGAGCACAGACCACTATTTACATCATACCTTCAATTCTAACAGTCCCAATGGCTTATTATCACAGTGTAAACTAGAACAATCAAAAAAAAAAATGAACTTGGGGTCAAGCAAGGTCAATTAATTGCTTGGGCGATTATACATATATTATCCAAGTAGTTGTAGCTTGTCGACCCAAGGGCGCGGGTAATCTCCACTTCCCCGCGGCACCTCTTCTGCGGAAGTCTATCAAACGCTTCATATTATTGATCAATGCGGACAATAATGGCAACATTGACCACATTGAATCGAGTGTGTCGTTCACAATCCCAACCAGCTTGCCTCCCGTGTAGGAAGTAGAAATCTCGCTGCAAACTTGGTAGCGCAGAGTCGATAACTTGCCTTCTATGCAAGCTGCCGGGAACGAGTGTTTCTTCCCCTTTATTTTTATGGTTGCTAAACAGAAATCAATCAAAACGCTAAGGGCTGAGAAGGCAATGGCGTACGGACTTTAAAGCTGAATTTTGAAAAAAAAAAAAAGACCGCAGCAAAATAACATAATCTGATTCGACTCTTCGAATTTGCATCACAGAGCTATATTGGTCGGCTGTAACGGCAACCGCCATCGGTGACTAGCTTGGTTGTCTACCTACTTAGATAACGAACACTTGCCATTGCCGGTGGAGGCATATCCACCTACCCGCTCCCGCGGCCATGGGGTCCGACTACGGCACACCGAAAGCTAGACAAATTGAGGAAGTTAGGACTGTTCTACAAAACTTATAGGTCTAAGCAAGCAGGGAAATAGTTATAAAAAATGAATAGTTATGCATCTAGCGTTCGTGACTCCGATTGCGCACAGGTTGACCATCATAACATAAAAACACCTAGGTAGTTTGCAGCGAGACTTACGTCACATGTGAGATTGAGGGATAGCGTAGACAGTCGTTCTTCTACTAAAAAGCTCTATAAAGGGGGAGATTCGTGAACGTATTTAACGAGTATGTGTCATCGTATTTTGCTAAAGCTGAGATCTATAGCGGTCATTCATCACGCACTCCTCCCTTCTCGGATCCACGTTGCCCAACTTAAGCACAATGCCTCAATTTCAAGTCGAAGAATTCTGGACCAAGGCCGATAGGTATTTGATGGATAATGGTGTCCCCCATTTGCCTATAATCGTAACAAAGGCTATTGGCACCAAATTATACGATCACAATGGTCGAGAAATTCTTGACTTTTCATCGGGCCAATTGTGTTCGCTCCTTGGACACTCTCATCCCGAGATCGTAGAGGTTGTTAAGAAGAACGCCGCTGAGCTCGACCATTTTCTCATTAACAGTAAGTCCGATGGAGTTTTTCAAACCCCTTTTTGGTATGTCTCAGAGAAGATTACCTCAATGGGCATATCGTACGCTCTCTCCTGCAAAATCCCTAGGTGATTCTTACGATGAGGGGACATTATTGACTCCAGTGCTACAATAGTGATTACACAGCCGGTTGTGGCACTCGCAGAGCGTTTGGCGCGCTGCTTACCTTCTCCCCTGGAACAGTCAATGTTTCTTAGTACCGGCTCTGAGACGACCGAAGTTGCGTTGAAGATGGCCAAAGTCTTCACGGGAAATTTCGAGATCGTATCTTTCTCGGCAGGTTATCATGGAATGACCCAAGGTGCTAGATCAGTTACATACACGTCAGGTCGCAAGACTGGTGGACCTTTAACACCAGGCATGTTAGCCTTCCCTGCCCCTTATGCTTATCGTTCTCCGTTCCGGAAGGCTGATGGGTCTTATGACTGGGAGACGGAGCTTGAGTTTGGCTGGTCCATGATTGATCGCCAGAGCGTCGGGTCGCTGGCAGCCTTTATCATGGAGCCAATCCTATCAGCCGGTGGTGTTCTTGTCCCTCCAAAGGGGTACTTGAAGCGCATGGTAGAGGAGTGCAAGAAGCGAGGCATGCTTGTAATCATGGATGAGGCTCAAACAGGTATTGGGCGGACAGGCAAGATGTTCGCTTTCGAGTATGAAGACATTGTGCCTGACATTCTATGTCTTTCTAAAACTCTTGGTTGCGGTTTGCCTTTGGCATCCGTCAGCACAACTGCCGAAATTGGGCGCGGCCTCACTCAGTCTAAGTTCTTGTGGACGTCCACTCACATGAACGACCCTCTTGTTGCCGCGGTCGGAGACAAGGTACTTGAAATTGCCGAGCGCGACAACATCGCTCAGCGAGCTATGGAGCGTGGAGAACAACTACGCGTTGGCTTGAAAGAACTACAGAAGAAATATTGGTGCATTGGTGATGTCCGCGGCAGGGGTTTGCTACAAGCCATTGAGATCATCGCTGACGCCGAGAGCAAGGCTCCTGGAGCTGAATTGGGCCAACTTGTCTCTAGCAAAGCTCTCGAGATAGGTCTATCATGCAACGTGATAAGCCTTCCAGGAATGGGCGGCGTCTTCCGCATTGCACCTCCGGTGACGATCACTGCCGACGAGATAAACCAAGGCCTTAGAATTCTCGACGAGGCTTTTGGAGCCGTTTTAGCAGCACATAACTCAGTTGTTCCATAGTGGAATATGATACCGTGTCCGCAACCATTGAACCCAGGCTACTAACATATCAGGTGAATTAGGCAAACGAATCTAAGCACGCATTCAGGAGATCATAACATAGTGAACACTTATTAGGATGATTGATTGAATTTCATATAAGATATCTGAAGCAGATGAGTAGTATAAGCTCCAGAGTTAATGATGACTACTTCAAGTAGGTATCTCGAAGAGAGGGGGGGTTGGGGGTAGGGGTATCTATATATGACGAATTTCCGCATTGGCCTCAAGCAGAAAGCAACACGACAGGCTCACCATTAGTGACGCTGACACAGATGTTACCATCTCCGTCTGACGTGTAAGATCCAGTACCAAAGGTGTTGTTCCACTGCCTATTTGGCGCCTGAGTATTGAAACAGTGATCTCCACTCGACCCTGATCCGCTATTCGTAGTCAAGACAACGAGATCGCCCCCGGCCCTACTCCAGGCGTATGCGGTATCTGCTACATACAAGTGAGTTTGATCATCAGCAGCAAGTCCACCTGCAGACTTTCTCGCAGCAGATAGCCTAGAGATAGCCTGGTAGAGATCGGAATCGGTATTGAAGCCACTTCGCCAGAGATCTTCACGATTAGCAGGGTCCGCACCCCCAGCGTAGGCTTGTTCCGTGCCATAATACACAATAGGAATGCCCCTAGAAAGAATGACGTATGCCAACGCATTTTTGAGGAGAGATACATCGTTCTTTGCATTCAACCACCGAGGATTATCATGGTTATCCAGGAAAGTGCCCAGTGCCGTAGGGTCAGGGAACAATGAGCTAATCTGGTTGTGCATATCCACGAGGGCTTGGCTGCTGCCCGTTTGTTGATAGAAGTTGTTCATTGGGTAATAGATGGCGTAGTTCAGCAGACCCGACATCAGATTAGCGTATCCAGCTATATAGTTGACGTCGCCATCAAAGACTTCACCAATTGTGTAGACTCCGGAAGCAGACGCGAACCCTGGCCAGAATGCCTTATCGACGTGTTTTACTGTATCGATGCGAACGCCATCAAACATGTACTCGGAAATTAAATATTTAATCCAGTCTTGGTAGAGAGTTTGAATATCAGAACTCTCGGTGTTCACGTCAGGGAGGCCCGAAATTCGGCAATCCTCGACACTAGTCTGGTTAGAATAGTCAATGTCGCAGGCTGGATGGTATGAGCTCTCTTGATTCATTGGTTCTGGCTTGTTGTCCGCGATGTTGGCATTGCCCATATGGTTCGCAACCACGTCAACCATAACGTACATGCCCTATTCCGATAAGTCAGTATATCTAAGAGTCAGAACGCGGAGGGGAAAGCACCTTGTCGTGGGCGGCATTAACTAGGCTTTTCAGATCATCCGCCGTGCCGTAGTTTGGATTAATGCCGTAGAGATCAAGAGCCCAATATCCATGATACCCTCCCTGGCTATCTGATTTGCACATTGATCAATGACTGTACGACCCATCTCGTGCCGAAGGAGACCTACTAGTCACAACAGGCGTTATCCATATGGCATCGAAACCCATGCCAGAAATGTAATCAAGCTTAGATTCGAGGCCACTAAAAGTGCCACCACAGTAGTTGCCAAGATCGCTACATGCGTCGCCTCCCGTGTCATCGCTGCTGCGGGCTATGCGATCGGTCAACGCAAAGTAAATATTCCGAGACCTCCATGCTTCTGTATCCGCGGAGAGAACGGGTAGAAGCAGCTGAGAAAAAACAACGACCGAAGAAGCTGAGACACGCATATTTGCGATAAGTGGCGTTAGAGCCTCCAAGATCAGATAAGGCAAGCTTGAAGATACAACAGGCTCGAAGCGATGATAACCGCAACGGACATCACGATAATTATATGGGAGAATGGCTCCGGCAATAATTTCAGGAGCCGAGACGGGGGCCGGGGTCCCTGCCGATCGAGTTCCTCAATGAGTATATCGTCAAGGATGTTGCCGGTGCTATGTCGGCTGCACTAGTCAACAAAAGGCCGATTTTGAACCAGAAAAGACCGGCCGACGTTGAAGAACGACGAACAAGGTAGAGCCGCCCGTATGCAACTCCGCGCTGCTCCGCCCGTGTGCATCGCCACGCGGTTATGACCCGCGCAGATCCCGCGTGATGCAGCATTCCATTGTTATACTGCCAAATGCTAAGCTTTCTACGCTGGGGCTACATGGAGACCCCACGGGGATCGCTGTGGCAGAACCGCATATGGAAGAACGACCGAGCGGACCGATTTATGACAGCATTCAAGATCGCATAACTTGGAAGTGTCGCTTAAGAAATTCGTGTCCATATTTTATCAAGATAAAATCGACGGGCGTTTCAGCCAGAATCCGAAGGATTAGCATCGATTTAATGCTTACCTTATCGTGATTAAGACCCACGTAAGTGGCAGAGACCCAGTCAAGGCGATCCTAAAAAACTGATACAGCCGAGGGGGTTAGATTGCAATTGGCTGTATCAATTATTTTTAAGATCGCCTTGCCGGTAAGCTTAGGACTAATTATCCTTTACAACTACACATCCTTAAAATTCTAGTTTCCAAATAGGAGTAGCAAGAACATGATATAAAGAAATTAGGATCTTGCATTAAGATCAGTCCAGGCAAGTTGTCACCGGCCGCTGTTACGCCGAACATGTCAAGATGCAGCGAGTACATCATGAGTAATCACTCCTTTTTCAAAGCTACTGGCTACCTTAACACCGTAACTATGACGTGTAGATCAAAATGTGATGAATAACTGCTTTGTCATGATACACGGGTGCTATAACTACGGTTGCTGAGACTCTAATGCTTACGACACATTTGTTTCATATAGCAAAGTGCTCGATTATGACAAATTTGCCCTAAAAGGGCAACACAGAAATTTAAAAAAAAAAGAACGGTCATTAATTCATCTACGTTGCTAGACTATGAGACAAGATTATACAGAAACACATATCCGCTCATCATAACGAAGCCCGGATTGCCATCCCAATACCTTCATACGAACCAGCCTAGCAGTATGGTGGTTCGCAAGGCAAGCCATAGCTATAGGCCGTATAGATACCAATAGGGCATTCGTTATAATCCTGAAAGTAGGAGAAGTATGTATCGTTGGTTGATGTGACTGCTATATGTTAGCTTCATGCTACCCTTGACAAAGGCTTTTGGTCGCCACGTCACCTCCAGCAACACATGTTCCGGCTCCAACAAAGCAGGGACCGACATCAATCGTGTAAGCATAGCCAGGCTCCATGTGGATGGGCGGGAAAGGCGGGTAAGGGCCGAGTGCAGGCTGATTAGCGAAGGTTGTTTGCGAACCGGGGCACTGCCCAGGACTATACCCCGTGAAGAAGAACGTCCCGCCTCCCTCGTACGAGAATGACGAAGTCTTCAGCTGATTTTGGTGAGGAAACAGGAACTCCAATGTGCAGTTCGCGTCGGCCCTCGAAGCCGGAATGTCGAAGCTGAAGATGGTCGAGATGTCGTTGGGCGTAAACACGCCGTCGTACTTGGGACCAAACGCCTTGTTAGGTTGCTTCGCGGAGATTTGAGTTATGTAGTGCGGATACTCAAATTGGCCCTCGGCGAGATAGGCTGGACATCCAGTCTTCTTGCTGAGGCCCCATTCGTGGTCGTTGAGCTTACGCTTTGAAATTAGCTCATATGGGGCGGCTAGCACAGCGCTGAGGAGGAGGGATGCGATGGCGATATAGTACATTATAACTTATTGTGAGTTCGAAGCACTCTGAACAGGAGTTGAATAGTCTTGACTCGAAGACTGTATGAAACGTGAATGAATAGTTGGGGGAGACAACGATGATAAGTATATGACGAACAAAGCATTTATACTGTTTCACCCGCAAACAGGCTACGGAATCTCGGATCTGAGTGCTTCCAATCGACCCAGAAAAGAACTTCATAAAGTCAATAATACGATGTTCTACGGCAATTCACATGGCATGGCTGTTTGCCAAGTCCGAAGCCTATCAGCAGCCTCTAAGCGCCAGTCTGACGAAAAGGGGATAATAAATCCAATAGTCGTGCCTCACTAAATGCGACATGCAACTGGTATTTTTAGCATTGAGTGGACACATCACCAATTGTCGTGATTCATATCTCCTCAGTGAAAGCCAATATTGAGGGTAACTGCTCCTGGATGTAGGCAGCTACCCGTCACATCTGCGGTCAAGGAGATTGCCCGTGTTCATCTGCCCACTGATTTACTATTATCATATCAAGCCAACTTGAATCGTGTTACACTCCTCGGGACCGAGCTCGACTTGCATAAGCTGGCATGCACGTCTTGCCTGACATTGCGGGGAGATGCGCTAGCGCAGATGATTATCAGCCTCACGATGTCCAACCGGCACCCAGAACAATCACAAAAAAGAATACTAACGCGCCATGGTCTCAGCTCGCTCATGATCCGGATTTCCCCTCTCCTAATTTAGGGCTAATCGTTTCCAGATCTAGCAACTTCTTTTGTCAAGCACGAGCCTTGAGTAGGTGTGTATCTCATATATGTATATTTATTATTATCATATGATCAAGCAAACGATCGACACATTCTATTATCTTGGGTTTCCATAGCCGAAAGCTTTGTGAGATAGGTGTATTGAAGGTTATTGAATCTTAGCATGTACTTAGGTTGCGTCTAGCTCCGAAACAATCTTTACAATGTTGGGTGATTACCACGCAATCCCAACATGGTGGGCACCATCTCACAAATGATGGACGACTTCGCGATGACTCCTTATATTTGACTGTTGCACTTTCTCATGAGTATCAATTTGGTGATAAAACTTGAATTCCAACGGAGGTGAGCTCGATGACAATCTATTAGTAGAAGAAAACTCTACCCTAGCTGTACGAGGTTTATTATTAACTTAGTCACTGTACCGCTTTAAGGGATCAACTAGCTCTTTATTTAATATTGTAAAAGCTCGAGCTAAAATCTTGCAGATAGTTAATAGTATTATATAACTAGTATTAAATGGCTAAGGGGTACGATATCATACGTAAATTAAAAGGTTAAGGATGAATACTGCGTATATTAATCTTATTTTTTATGAAAAGTAAAGGTAAGGCTTTTATACATAAAATCCCCTTTTATATAAGGAATTTAATGTATAAACACTGCTTAATTAATTAAATAAACAGCTTAATTAAACAGTTATATAAAAAGCTTTATATATAATTAATATTAATGTTTTAATATTAGCTTTTTTTTTTTAGCTTCCTCCATGCCACTAATCACGAGTGACTTTTGATCAACCTTTCACCAAACCCTCAGTTTCAGTGGTCCGACTCATGCAGTCCCATTCTTGATTCCCTCCCAATCCTCTTTGCTGAACCTGTATTCAACCTCCTTTCCTTCGCTCTTCACCTGCTTCCACTTCACCAGCCCCATACGATCAGCCAGTGCTTGAAACGGCGTATTCACCGCCAATGTCTCAAAAAAGGCCTCCTCGCATCCGGCGCCCTCCGCCTCCACCTTCCGGAATGCGAAGTCCAACGTAGCCTGCAACGCTTCCCGCCCGTACCCCTTCCTCCACTCGGAGCTGTCAATCAGCACGCCCAGATCCGCCACTCGTTTACCCTGAGCATCCGTAGAGATGGCGTTAATGCCGCCGAAGCCGATAACACTACCCGCAGATGGTGAGGCTGATCCTGTCTGCGTTGTTGCGCGTCGGGATATGACGAGAAAGTAGGCTTTCCCAAGAGCGCGTAGGTCATCCCATTTGGCGATTCGGCGTTGGTACTCTTCTTCTGTTGGGTTGCTTGGCTTGTGCGGTTCATGCTGGGTGTTGAAGCAGTTGGCAAAAATGGCTGCCAAGACGGCGGCATCGGAGGGGACGGCGGGACGAAGCAGAAGATTTTCAGTGCGTAGATGGGGATTTAGAGAAGACATCTTGTGACAAAAAATACTGGTTACTATCAATAGCTCGGGTCGTAAAGTCACGTGTGACTGGGAGACAGCACACTCGAGAGTACGTGGACGGTGTAGGCAATTCCTGGCTATGTTGTCTCCAAGAATCAAGAAACCAGGAGGGAGGAGGGAGGAATTTATGCAAGAACATTCTGTTTTTAAATAAGTGTGGTTTATTAACATGACTAAGAACTTTATACACATAAAGAAGCGTTCATAACATATTATAAGTTTAATCCAACAACAAGAATATTTTAAATGTGCTAGGATGGCCTAGAAAAAAAACCTAGCTAAATAGTGAGGGGAATATTACTGTTAATCTTCTGTGAATCGTACGACTAGGTGGGGATTCGAATTCATCCAATCCCTCTGTTCTTACAGAACCAGGCCTGTTATTCAATCTCAAGATTAACGGTTGAACAACACTGACTAACTAGTTACCAGTTCTCATTTCCACATTCAAATACTATAAAAGTAACCAATTCAACTTTACACCTTGGTAGTATGCTATGAGTGGAAGCGGAATACTGAATTGAAGGTTACAGATAGAGACGTGTGTATTCTCTAGATATATAGACCTAATCTTTAGCATACTCATAGCCTTAGAGGACTTTCGCAGTGACTTGAAGGATGAAAGAGAAGGAGCATAGACTTCAACAATACAAGTCGCAAGTTCAAATGCTCCGTAGTAGTACCCGCCTACTTAGGCTTTCCGAAACCTTACCCCTCATTCCACGGATCCATTTCCCGTACAATACTAAAAGTAACCATTTTCTATGGAAAGCATATGTATCAGCTATTTATTAATAGCTACATATCAACATAACTCAGGAAACCATAAAAGATGCCACTCAAATCAATCCTCATCACAGGCTGTGGGTCGGCCGGTATCGGGTCAGCCCTCGCGATCGAGTTTCACCTGCGCGGTCATCGCGTCTTCGCGACCGGGATCTCAGAGGCACAGCTCGAGAATCTTGCCACACTGGGAATAGAGACGTTCGAAATGGACGTGACATCTAAAATCTCAATCGAAAATGGTGTGGCGCGTGTCAAAGAAGCGACGGGTGGTACATTGGATATTGTGATTAACAATGCGGGAGTCTTACAAATCATGCCCTTCGCTGATACTCATATCGAAGATGTGAGAAGGGTCTTCGAGGTTAACGTTTTGGGCGTCTTTGCTGTCACAAAAGAGGTTCTGCCCCTGCTGATCGAGGCCGCAAAGCAAGGTGTAGGGGACGCAATCGTAGCAAATATCGGGAGCATAAACTCTGTCCTCCGGCCACCGTTTCTCAGTCAGTATAATGCATCAAAAGCCGCGATCGAATGTTTCGGCGCCAGTATACGGACGGAGCTCGCACCACTGGGGGTGCGCGTTGTTACGGTCAAGACAGGATGCGTCCAGTCGGACTTGTTCAAGAACGCGCCACCGACTAAACTGCCAGAGGGGAGCTTGTACGAGCCTATTAAGGAGTTTATAGAGGGAAGGAAGATGCTTGAGGGCCAGAATTATATAACGACTGAAGTCTACGCCAAGAGTGTCGTGGATGAATTATTGCGACCTAAGGTTAAACATATCATCTGGCGGGGTGGTTTGGCTACGATTGCCTGGGTCTTGAGCTGGTTTGGCTGGGAGGGTATATTTGTGAGTATCTCCGCGTCCGATCAGTTAATGACCCACGAGCTTATTGAACCGATGTTTTCTCCTTGTTAGGATAGTGTTATGATCAAAGGTCATCATTTAGAACGGATACGGAGATAATTCAGAATGGGGATAAGTGAGAGCGGATATGGAGATAGCGAGGATCTCACCATCTTGCCCCGGCATTTGATGCGATCGTTATTACAGGCTAAGCCGAAATCGGGAGTATTGGACCAAACCAAAACTCACTTCGAGATATCCCATCATCGGGCAAGGAAGATGATTAAACAAAATCAATCTCTCCAAGACTAAGCTCAAGGCCTGGAAAGCTGAAGGAACTCGAAAAACTATTGGGGAAAGCGGGCCGATCCGAATGCACGAGTCGGTAGGTAGGTTGTCTTCTATACTATGTGTAAGACTCACTGTACTTACATACCTAGAAAGTTAGCCAATCAGCGAGCATGGAATATGCACACAAGGATGCTGGGCGGTCTGATAAAACCCCCAACGCCGACCGACCCGAAGCTGACATAGGTATTGCCGTGTCACTGTAAACGTGCCATTTCAGTTCAACTCTCCCGGCAACCAGGGACCAGCGACAACAAGCTTTCGTATCCCACTTAAATTTATCTGTTACAATTTACCTGCGCCGAAACATCCGTTCGGCTGTTCCCTTCGGTACCATCGGGCTGGTTCACGTTGAATTTACCCGGCTGATCAATCAGTATTACCAGCCAATCCCTAATCGACAAAAAAAATATGGGCTGGCCTTACGAATTCGTCAATTTAGACACAGAGCAGCTCCAAGCTCGTCGACACACCCTTGATCGCTATGGGTTGATTGCGCAGCTATCTACGTTGGTCCCTGTCGCCCTGGTTCTGCTGTTTCGTTTCGTCACATGGGCAGTAGCTAGGTTAACGGGATCTGGTCGTGGGACGTATGCCGCTGTCCCAGACATTCCAGATTCGCCGACTTTGAAGAGACAGCGATTGAGCGTCGTGGGTTCGTGGAATGTGAGCGTAAGAAAAGTTGCTTGGTGGTTTGGCGATGATGTGGTGTTCTTGGGCTGGAATTGGGGACCGCGGGATCAGATCATCGCTGGGGTTGTATGGACAATTTGGTTACTTTTCCTCTGCGTCGTGGGCACAGGGAATGGTGAGTTTGGCCTTGTATTTCCGTTTTATTTCAGGTGCAGTGAATGCTAATACCCGAACTCTAGACTATCTCCATCTGACCCGGAGATTTGGCATCGTCGGCGTATCACAATTCCCAGTGCAGTATCTGCTGTCGCTGAAAAGTCTCAATCCGTTTGCGTTGGCGCTGAAGTCTTCTCACGAGGAGGTCAACCGCTGGCACCGCGTCCTTGGCCGCGTTATTTACGTCTTTGTAACCCTGCACGCAATCTTCGTGAGTAATTCTCGGAACTATTTTCTTCTTGTTTTGGCAAATTCTAGAACACAAGATTTCCTTCTTGGACCGAGATAGTGTCTCGAATCTCCTGAAACCCTCACGAAACACATTTTGAATAGCAATGACTGACTCCGAGTATTCTAGTACTTTAATTTCTACTACCAGAACAACCTACTCGGGCAGAAGATCACCTCTTTAGTTCCGGTTCTGGGCTTCACCTTGATCACCGCCATGCATCTTTTATACGGGACCGCTCTGTCAGTAGTACGGCAATACTCGTACAGGATATTCTTCATCACCCATCTAATAGTTGCGCTTGCGATACCACCAACAATCTACTTCCATGCACACCACGCCTCCTTCTACGTGTGGGAATCGCTTGCTGTCTTTCTAGTTGACATTGCCAAGCGCAAATTCGACACTACGGTCGCCGAGGTAAAAGTCGAGCTGATCCCGGACACCGATTTAGTCAAACCCGTTGGCGCAATCCCACAAGGTAAACTTGATCGTTTCGCGAAGAATCCAGGCACGCATATTTACCTAAGCATCCCTGCTGCATCCCGGCCGGACAAGAACCCTATAGCAGCCGCGCATCTCGTTTTCGAGTTTTCTTTCAACCCCTTCTCAGTCGCCGCGGTAGACGAGAACACTGGAGAACTGACATTAGTTGCTCGGAGGCATGATGGTCCCATGACAAGGGCTCTAGCGGGGTTCGCAAATAATACAGACAATGATTTCAAGGTCAAACTCGCCTTCGACGGTCCTTACGGCTGTGCTAAACGCTTCCCAAACCTGGCAGGCCCTGGGTTCGACCGAATCCTATTAGTAGCCGGTGGAGTTGGAGCGACATTCGCACTTCCCCTTTACCGCTGGATATTAGCAGAGAATCCTTCAGCTCGTGTTCAGATGGTCTGGACAGTGCGAGGTGCCGGCGACGCTACGTGGCCTATAGCTAAGGAAGGGAAGAACATCGTGGATGATGACAACGTACAGCTATACATCACAGGCAGTGGTTTAGAAAGTGCAGACGACAATTTGAGGTTAAGTAATGAGAGCGAACACGTAGAGCTGGCAAGCCTAGCCGAAAATCGAAGGCAGAATAGTCATGTCTCGATACATAGTAACAAGAGACCCGATCTTCAAAAGATTGTGGATGATATCTTCAGGCAAGGCTTCGAAGAGAGGGTCGCAGTGCTCGTCTGCGGACCGGAAGCTATGGCACATGAACTAAGATCTCACGTTGGAGCGTGGGTTAAAAAAGGTCGACATGTATGGTGGCATAACGAAAGTTTCGCGTGGTGAACATATGGACTGAGGTATTTATCGGGTTCCGTATGATTAAATTGAAACGCATGTGCAATTTGGAGTCTTAACCCCTGAATAGCAGAATCTGATCGCCTGAAAAGACAGAAAGACCGGGTTTGCCGGGAGTAAGAAGTACGTTGGTCATTTATCACAGTCTCGCACACTTGCCACACTTACTTGAGTTGGGCAGGCCACTTGCAGGTATGCGTATAACAATAAGGTAGGTGTATGTATGCTGACCATTACCAGGGCTTCAGATTATATTGGCATAGCCATGCATATCATGCCACGTCTCACGCTTCGCATGTTATCATTCTGCGATCGCAAGAATTGCCTCCAAGTCTCGGACCGAGTTGAAGATGCTGACAGATAACGCAAAATGCTGGTGATGTGTGCAAACAGCTAACAAAAAAAAAACCAACCAATAAATTAATCATAAGGGGGTCCAAAATCAGGGATTTCTTTCCTTTCGGACGTGTAGATCCCCATTCATCCAAGTGTTTCGTATCAGTTTCGAATGCAGAGCAGGCAGACCATTTTCCTATTTAGGACCGTGGCAACACTGAAATTTACTCCGACTAATTAATCCCGGCTACGATATATGGTTAGGTTATTTGTGACTTTCATTCTAAGCTCCATAGCTACAGGGCTAGACTTGGAACCCGTTTATACCCTAAGGCCGTGGCCTTAACGAACCGGGAGGAACGAACATTGAGAAAACAGTTCAAGTACACAAGGATGCTTCAAAGCACTGAATCACAAAGATGCCAATTCAATATTTACTCTAGTTTGTAGATACTTGAATGGAAGCTTTTCAATGTGCCTTTACTCGAGAACAAATTACTTACTGTACGAAACTCATTTGGGATCCTCGATAAAATCTCTTGTTTACGACTTTTAGAGTAGACATGGGTGATAACCTACACCGTCACTAGTCCGTTGGTATGGAAGTAACTATAAAAATTGTATTTGGTAGCATGTTGCTGTGTTTTCAGTGATAATTCGCGTTTATTCAACCTTGTTATTAAGGGGTAGATGGCCTAGAGGAATGCTCTAGGAAATGTACATAAAACGCACTATTAACAGCTTTACTCATGTTAGCCAAGGAAGCCTTCATATTGCTTGTTAGATATGTTTCTATCTCCTAACACCCGCCGAAGGGTATGATTATGTTTAGAAAACTGTCACGGTTCACACCGCTGGTGGTTCCAGTATTGACCCATTGTTATTGCACGAGGAGAAGGTCTATCTACATGGCAGAGATTTCCTAGCTAGTACATACAGGTCTGGGTTTTTGGCCTGTGATTTATATACCTGACTTCCAGGGGATATTCCATGGCGTTCCGTGACAAAACTTCTTATACTGAATAAAGATGTGGAACGCAACTATGAGGCAAGGGACTTTCTGTGCAATACTCTGTTTCAAAGCACCATGTTTTCTGATGAGATGTCCAGGACCAAGAATCTAACAATATAAGTTGCACTATTAGTTAATACAGTGTTTACAAATACAATGTGAGAATAGCAAACACGCTCGATCTATACTACGATGTTGCGCTGCGCCCTGTTCACCATTCCATAGACCTCCCTCCACAGTTCCAGATCGAACGTCCAGTCAAAGATAGCAATTAGTGCAACTTAGGTTTCTCGGATCTTCGCTTTCCAAAACACACTATTTAGGTAATAAGTGAAGCGCCACGTTCAATCTTTTCCCAATCAAGCCTTTCGCGATTCGGCCCCAAATCTAGCCTTTCATTAGTTAGACCTCCAGACGAGACTTGCTTATTTGTGAAGACCTACGCGTACGAACGAATGCGGAGAGTGGCAAGGCTCTGAAGACTTGCCGATGTTGCTTGCCGTAGTTACGTAAACCCAGCTATATAGATCTAGCTATGCTACCTAAGCATGCTAACTCAGCTGGAAAGATCTTCTTATGAAGCTAGGTTTACATGGATGGGTTTGCGTCAACAGGTTTCTGGACTTTCGTGCTTGTCCTTTCACTAACTAGGTCTTCAACCCTTACTAGCTTGACGCGTATGTTGGTATGGCTGGTCTGTTGGACTAGGCTTTTAAGCCCTTGTTAGTCTTTTGCTAGTCTGCACTTGTAGGCCTATGTAAGTAGGTACATCGAGCGAGAGTTCCATTTAAGAGACAGCAGTACTATAGCTACTTCGCGATGATTTAACTTTGGAAGATAAAAGTTTGTGATGAACATGAAGATATAGGGTGTAACGGCATCGAATTTAAAAGCAGAGCATACATTTATCCGTACAGACTGACCAAATGAACTGAGGATATTTTACCCCTGCCTGCTCGAAAGTCCCGTGCTTTTGGGTGCTTTAAGTAGTACCTAGCCCTGTTTTACTGCGGTAATCTGGAAGAGTACCAAACAGCAAGATTCGTGAGCCTATACAGTGAGCAGCGGAAGATAAATATATTTAATGAGACGTCAGGAGTTTATCAGTTTCCGTGGCGCCAGGCGCCAAAGATAACTTTTAAAATCTATATGAGACTTCTCGTAGATTCATCCGCATACCTCCCTTTATCAAATTAGGCGCAGTTATAACACGAACTCGAGCAATGACAACAAGTACCAGAAAGATATTGTCCAGAGGGCTCTTCGTATATTCTATCCCTTCCAATTTCTTCAATCCAGAGTATTGCTTGCAAGGTAATATAGTTTCAAGCTGACGGTTAGATCAGGATTTGATTGCCAGTTATCAGTCACATTTTATACATTACTCTCGCTGATCAAAAGCTGCGATCGGTGTGTGCTTTGTTGCGTATACCATTCCAATATCAGTCGGATGCCTTGGCGGCACAGTCATCACGTACCTTTCTTCGCAATTCTTCTAACGGCTAGATGAAGATTCTTTTAAAATAAATAAATAAATAATGATAATAATAACGAGGATTGGTCAAGGATATAAGCGCGGCTGAGTAATACACTTACAGATTCGGGAAGGAAACTGGGATTTGACAGGGATCATAGGATAGGTAAATTGGCGTCAAGACCCTACTCGCGGCATGCATGATCACTAATCCCGCGCGGATTTGGCAGGTCCCACAAGCCTAGATGAGTTCGCCGTCAAACGGTAATATACTAACCGTTAGTTACTTGCAGGTTTCAAAGTGTCTAACTGCAAAATGCACGTAGGAATCCAAATGCCGATGTCAAATCCAAGCCTCGACCGGCCCTGCATGTCAGAGTACATGCGCTTCTTGTTTGCCGATAGTTGCATGTGTCTGAAGTAGTGTATAATTATTGCGTCATGCTTATCTTTCTCAGAACTCAACGATCTGACCAGCTTATTCACCGGGCAATAGTATACGTAGTAGAGTGGTATTGACTATTATGTGCATTGACTAAACAGGTATTCCGGGCAACATAGACCTCCCCGTACCTGCGCTAGAATCGACCCGTTGGAGAAAACTACGTGGTCTACAGCACGCATAATTGTCTCCTAGAGGGAACAAGTTGTGGCCGCGATCGTCACTAATGCGGGAACCCTGTATCCGATGTAACTGTTCTCGTGGTCTACTATCTCAGCCTTATCACATGTCAAATGAATGATTGCCACAACCTTTAACTGCTAGCTAGTTTCTCTTGTCCGTACCAACTCTGTAGACTATACTTCGTAACCTAGACACCTTTGAATGACTTGAATCAGGCATAACTGAGTATTCCGTAGACAGGACATGGCCTCGGAGCTATTATTAGTCAAGTTTTTTTTCAATTACAGTTAATATACTGTTAGGATTGTAGTATTTCAAAATCACTCACTAACCGTCCTACAATATCTCCGACAAACACACGGAGATCGGTGCAATCATTACCGCAAGCAGAGTCAAGCTCATATCTTGCAAATTTTAGTTTTTATTGAAAGGATCTCGGGTTTTAACGTAAGGTATAATGATCTACAGTCGTATAAGTACTCACATGCAGCCTCAACATGCACGCGATTGAGCCAATCGGCTTTATGATCATGAATCCTATATACCCGACTTGGGTAGGTGTATGCCTCGAATAGTGGTGTTTAAGCCTATTTAGTGCTAGTAAAGACTTTATAAGTAATACACTAAGGTTACTTATATCTAGGTAGGGAACAGCGACAAGGGGTTCAAGGAGTGAATTAAGCTATGTCCAACAACTTGTATAACGGCTAGGTACCCTACAAATGCACTATTATGGTGAGCGTACATAGATCATACCGTAATAATCTCAGGTCTTCGTGTAGTGTGCTAATTACAGTAGTCGCTAATCTTGAACAGGCTGAGAAGTGAACTAGTATATTCTTCAGACCTCCTTGCACTGCGGCTAATCCCGCGCTTTTATTAGACATACTCTTCAAATTTCAAAGTACGGAGTGTGATATCTCAAGTGATTGATTGTTCACGATGCTATAGAGCTCGTGAGCGGGTGATTTTGCCCCCTCCCCTACTACATAGTAGTAGTAAATATCACAGAACGCAATAGTCTTTGCCGATAGTCTATGCCGCTAGTGTCTCCGCCGGCAACAAGCAGTTTGAACAGCCTCTGCGCTAAATGATTGTTCAACTTTTTCACATGCAAGTAGAACAAGTGTCGGTCAGAGCTTGTACTCGATTATAGTCACTAGAGATCCTGGAAACCATCGGCTGCAAGGGTCTTGTTCAGTCGTTGATAAGAGATCTGCATAGGAATTCCCGACATTAGCAAGAGTACTATCGCAATGACCAACCTAAGGGGTTCTTCTACGTCGAACGATTGGCTAGTCTGTCAGATGTGAATTGGATCCAGAGTTGCGTATTTTCGGGTGCCACCTCATGCGGCACGTCTGGTGGCGCCATCAACTTTGCAGAGCCGCCATCTTCGATAGGCTATCGCAAATATGCTGAAACGAAGCAGATTAAATTTCGTAATCTTTGTATCCCATTAGAAGCTAACCTCGCGAATTCGCTATCTTCTCGAAATCCCGCTACTGCGGCGTAGCAAGATCAGATCGAACCATGGCGGAGAAAATCCAAACCACGATTACTAAGCTTTAGAGGATTTAACCATGAGTGGAAATACTGAATATCTAAACAAAACTGCAGGGTCTGTCTGTGCCGCAGTCATGCCTGACGGCTTATCTTGGCATGCGTTACATTCCGTAAGCTTTCCCGTCTTGGTTGGCGTCTTACACTTCTTCAACGTTCGAGATCGTTGTCAGAGCCCTCCTGTGGCATATTCTATCGATCTTTTAGTACAGTAGTAACTCCTAGATTCCGGTAATGATGACAGAATGATCCACAGATTGTGGTACGTGTTATCTCCCCAGGCTGTCTAGGATGCTGCTTAGAATATCGCTTGAAAATGGGTCTTTCCGTGTTAGTCAGAGAATGTGGTTCTCGGTTGCTGAGCAATTATGACTTATCGATGCTGAGATGAATATTTAAGAGGAGACGAAACCGCTGTTTCGATGGGAAAAGAACCAAGATAATCAAGAGAGCCAACCGCACTTAGAACTGACTTAATCTTTGTCTTTATTCCCATTTATTTCCAATATTTATTTACACATTTACAGCAAAAATGGGTGCTAACTGGTCCTCTCCCGGTGAGACAAACAACCACGATGATCAGAGACAAGAAACAAGTGATCGCCTCACTATCACGGGCCTAGGTTCCGAGTGGCCTGAACTTCTTGTTGGAACAAAAGATCTTCAAGAATACGCAGAGAGCATTTACCCCGCTGATTCTCCATGGTATGTTTCGGTTAGTAGGCTCTTGATGAAGAGTAACTAACATGAATCTTAGGTTGAAGAAGCTTCTCACAGTCAACGCTCAGACTGGCGTTCAGACGCGAGCCGTCCTCGAATGTTGGAACGACCCCATGTGGAGAGGGCCAGTCCCTCCAACGATCGAGCAAGTCCATGAGGCCTTCGACAAATACGCGCCCCCCTTGACGGCTGGCGCTGCACGAAGAGCTCTCAACGAAAGCGGCATTGCAGCGTCAGCCATTACCCATATGGTTTCGGTGACCGCAACAAATTGCAAATGCCCTGGTTATGACCACCTCGTGGCCAAGGAGCTAGGCATCTCGGGAGATGCCGAGAGGTCTCTAATCTCGGGCTCGGGATGTGCGGGTGGGTTGGCTGCTCTGCGAGTAGCCAATAGTATGGCCTGCGCGG
Source organism: Xylaria cubensis (assembly GCA_022385715.1). Taxonomy (NCBI): domain Eukaryota; kingdom Fungi; phylum Ascomycota; class Sordariomycetes; order Xylariales; family Xylariaceae; genus Xylaria; species Xylaria cubensis. The sequence continues at coordinate 23,178 of MU279072.1, read as the reverse complement.
CTACGCTTCGCGGCCGGCCGGCCCGCATCCTTGTTGTCGCTTGTGAGCTTAGCAGTATCAACCTACGCGCCGAGCTCGAGGCCGCACACAAGTCCGGCAAGCTCAGGATCGGCGCTGCCCTTTTCAGTGATGGCGCCGCGGCAGTTGTACTATGCAACGACCTCGCGCTGACCGAGAAGACACCCCGTTTATTCACCATCGCCGATTGGTGCCAGAACGTCGCTGCCGAGACTTATGACGAAGTGTCCGTCACAACGGTCTCGCAAGGCTTTTTGGTATATCTCTCGAGAACCCTACCTAAGCACGCTGCAGCAGCCGTACACCGGCCGCTTCAGCGACTCTTCGGCGGAAAGGATTTGCCATCCCCAACAGAATGCGACTGGGCCCTTCATGCCGGTGGTGCAGCCATCATCCAGGGTGTGGCAAAGTCTGTGGGCATCCCTGACCATCAGCTTCGAGCTACCAGCGCTGTATACAGCACGAGGGGAAACACAGCTAGCGTGACGGTGCTGGCCGTCCTCGATAAATTACGGACAATGGGACCCGGCACCAACGATGTTGTCATGTGCAGCTTTGGCCCTGGCCTAACTGTTGAAATGGCTCGGCTCAAGCGACACTGCTGAATAAAATTCCTGTATTGATTTTTTTCATCGTGTATTTGGGAAGTTGGAACACTAGATGATGAGCATAAGCAACAAGGCGTTTGTTACTGATTTATAGGACTACATGGGTTACTTCACAGAGTTTATCCGAAGGCGGTCTTTCACAATTTGCCTCGAGACACGGCCGAAGATATCAAACAACCTAGACATAGAATATTATTAAGATAGAAATAGGATTATAAAGAGTTAACATTCCAGTTATGGGTTTCGACTTTTCCCCCCCATTTGGCTCGCATGCTTCAGCTATCATCACTGGCTTTAATTATCGTAATCAAAATCGTAGATGATCTTCCAGTGTACAATTCAAAGGACTAAGCCTAATATGAGCGTGTCTCAACTGTTCCATTTTTATCCATTCTCTGTGTATTCCTGACTTCTGCATAGGTCTGAGGCCACAGGTGGTAATATCACTCAAGTTTTCAGAGATTCTCACCCCTCTGAAGAAGCATCATATAATAGCCTTGTTTGGCATTAATGATGTGCTGATCATGTTGAGACGGTTACCGAACAAGGCTAGTTTCATAGTTTGATGTATAATCTTATATCCATAAATCTAGGTTTCTTAGTTTGATTTTTGATCTTATATCCATAAATCTAGGATACAATTCTCACGCACAGGAATGCTTGAGTGACAAGGTTAAGCTACTAAGGGCTAATGCTGTTCGTTCAAGTCTATACGTAGACGTCTTGATTATGGAGCAAAGGCTTGGCTGGGCCGAATCGGTTCTTTTCCAGCCGTCATTAACTACCATGGTAACATGCACATACTGTACCAGCTCTTACTGATAAGTAAGCCGGCTTAGTCAGGATATCTGGCGGAGATTCCGGCATGCATCTGGCAAACCCTTGATATAAGGGTCGTCTAAGGGGTCAACTTACACTAGGTAGGTCGTAGATTAGATGATCCGATCGCCACTAGGGCCCCTTGTCACGCTTTTGATGCATGATTGAAATCAGCTTACATCCGATGCCGGTAGCGTTCCAAAGATAGGCTGTGCAATGCTGCGTTATCTCCTTGCTATACCTTACTATGCTCAAGTGCGTAAGCTCAAAAAACCCTTGGACCCACTGAGAACGTCAATTGTCGACATTGTGTAAGCACCGACTGAGATACTGTAGAATAAACGAGACCGACATCCCTACCGTGTACGGATCCCGGCCATATCCTCTTGACCGGGCCAATTGCCAGCGGCAACCTGAGGGTTCGTAAGCACGCACTCTCCGTAAAATTCTCTACTATACGGTAGACTTGGATCTTCCCGAAACGCTTTCTAATGCATATGCTCTAAAATAGGCCAAGGACTTACAAGAGATCTGTCAGGACTGTATACCCAAAGTAGGCAATAGACACTTAATGTTGCAAGAAAGACTCTAAATACCTTCTTAGGCGCTATCTAGCCATATAAAGGAGATCTCTTTGTTCTGTGCTTGTGCTTCTTGACAAGATGTGCCTTCGTATACTTGTTGTTCATGGCTATCTACAACTTGGATATAACTCATCTCGGGAATTAGAACGAAATATACATTATTACGCGTCTTGCTGCGGTCTATGCGTATGACGATGATCCCGTCTATCCTGGCCCACCTGCCATGATTTGCGTGGAGAATACAATCTTGTAAGTCGACGTGGAACACACTTTCAGGCAATTTTCTTATCTACGCAGTCACACAATGAGACCGTTACTAAGTCCACTGGAAGAGTTAGATAAGAGCAGTTAGCACACCTTACTTTCCAGACGACAGGCCAAGTCGTCATGATATCATCCTCCACCATCATCCATAGACACTGTGATTCATCCGGATTTAGTACGTCTTTAACAGTAGATGGCGGGGGAATGGTTGTAATGATATTGATAAGCCGTGGCTCGCTGTCTTTTACCTCTTCTTACTTCGAGCAAGTATGAAGACTTCGGGCTGCTCGCGGCTTCTCTGTTATCCGCAAAAGGGATTATGATCGACTTATAAATCTTCTCTTGTGTATCAGCCTACTACCAAGGGGCATCGTCGTGTGAGATCTCTATCTGAATTATAACAGTGCGATGAAAACATCGATTCGTACAAATGCGGGTACTCAGTGTAGGCTATCTTGTTAACTTGTACTTACAACGACTAAATAGCAAAGACCTGGCCTGAAAAGGCTTCACAAAAAGCAACATTAGTTCATTTCAGTAGGTTTATACAAGAAAGTTCCAGAATATAGATATTACGGTTGGGCACCTTACTATATGGAAAGGGGAGGGAGAAACAGCAATTGTTCAAAATCAACCAAAGCGTTGTATCGAAATATCGTCTTTTAAGATTTTTGCAGCTTGTTTAAGTGCCGTTAATACCGACGTTGTGTATTTAGCCTATGCTGACGTCACGAATCCCCTCTTTTGAACATGTGAATGAATATGTGCACGCCGAGATTCAAGCCAGCCTAACTAATATTTCAACGATAAGTCGGAATTACGTTGGCTCAGAAAGCGCTTCATCTCGAGAGCTTATTTCCATAAAGTCGCTCTTGACTTTTCTATTCTTCGAGAACGCCAACGAAAGCGCACAATAGCGCCGGTAATTATAATGGTCGGAGATTCAGCAGATCAGCCGGGGGCGGGGCAAAATAGGAAGAAGCTTCATTTTGTGATAGTGAGCTCTACTTCTCACCGTGCCGCTAGATTTGATTCGAACCTGGCTCTAATTCTGAGAAAACTGTTAGGTGGGAGGATCACTAGGGGGGCTCGCAACTGGTCTTGCGCTAAAAGCGCTCGGTCACGACACGACAATCCTGGAACGCAATTCGAAGCCGCTTCTTCAGGACCAAGGAGCCGGAATCGTCGCCGGGGGTGATACACTCGACTTCCTTAATCGCTATAATCGATGTGATCGGCCCTTTGCGGTTAATTCTTATGCGAGACAATACCTCGACCGCGATGGCAATATTGTGCACAAAGAGGAGATGGTTCAGAGGATGACGTCTTGGGATTTGACATACTACCTGATGCGGGCAAACTACGATGGCGTGAAGAGCCCTTACTGTGAGGTACCGAATAGAGTTCCACAGCATGGCAGTGCCGTTCATATTCATGATCGGAACGTTACCGATATCAAGAAGGAACCGAAGGACAGTGGAGAAGATGGAGTCCGCGTGTTCTGGAAAAGCAGTCAAGGTGACGAAGGGTCTATTTTTGCCGATATCGTTGTCGGCGCGGATGGGCCAAGCTCAACCATCCGAAAACTCGTTCAACCAAACGTTGAGCGCAAATACGCGGGATACTGCGCATTACGAGGCACGTTGAAGGAAGACGAAGCAAGCGAAGAAACGAGAAAGACGTGTTGCGAACGATTCACATTCTTCCACGGTCCGGGTGTCCAGATCCTAACGTACCTCATACCAGGAAAGGATGGCACCGTTGAGCCTGGAAAACGACTCATTAACTTTGTGTACTATACTAATTTCCCCAAAGGATCAGAGGAGCTGGAGGAAATCATGACGGATTGCGAGGGGCGGCGTAGGACCATTACTATGCCACCGGGCATGACAGATCCGAACGCCTGGGAGAAACAGCGGAAGCTCGCGCGCGAGCGTCTGCCACCTCAGTTCGCAGAGATTGTCTGCGGGACTAAAAAGCCCTTTGTCCAAGCGGTCACGGACGTATTAAGTCCAGAGCATGAGTACTGGGGCGGAAAGGTGATTTTGATTGGAGACGCTCTAGCCGGGTTTCGTCCGCATACTGTGGCCTCGACGTCGCAGGCTGCTTTCGACGCTATGATCTTCGCAGATTACATCGACGGGAAAGTGAGTAGAGAAGAGTGGAAAAGGCAGACTTTAGGTTTTGCCCGGTATATCCAAAAGAGAGGCGTGGATATGGGCGAGCATAGCCAACACATGGATTTACCCCTTGCTGACCACATCCACGATAGAAATGTCGCTTCGATACCAAGAGAAGAAGAAGTATACCCTGACTGGGCAACGGCGTTTTGAGAACCACATGCTCAGGGTATTAGAAAGTATTGAATTGGTCTGTTGGATCGAAAAAGCTGATTGACCATCTATTTACAATGCAAATCAAGACTTATCTAAGTGCTAGAAATAAACCCTTGATACGAAGTAATGTTAGAGAATAAGATTTTCCACGAGAATTTGCAGTCCTAGATTTCCTGTTCTTTGAAACAAATCATAACAGGTTGTTCCAAAGCATTAAAAGTGTAATTCAAATTGCACTTGAGCCCATCTACTCGTCTATCTCGTCGCCTACTGCAGTCTATTACTTCAAACACATCCCTGTCGAGCTTCCACCGAACGGCGTCTTTTCAAACCACTCATATTCGTCACTTCATAGCGAGGAACTGAATCCAGAGAAGCGCAAGCTCGTGTCAAACTTTCACAGTCTCGATTACTAGGAATCATTCCTGTTCACGCAAGAAGATGCAGGGTTTCGGACATCTCGGCCCGCCCCGTCAACCCGTCACATTTACATTGGGCTGAGTTAGACGGACGTGCATCTGCTACTCTTCCTACAAACCCTAAATAAAGCTCCCGTTACAGTCACATGAATTCTCGGCAAGCGAGCTTGCCGCAGCAACCCATGCATGCCTCGGAGATAGTAGACCATGCAAAGTGTCAGTGTAAAAAGCCTGTTAAACGATCGCTTATACAGTGAAGCGGTGTGGGCGACACGCGGCCGACTTAATTAAATGGAAAAGGGGCTTAACTTATATGGTCAATATTATAAGAGAACAGGTGGTAAGGGGTGACGCTGGAACAGACTTTGAGGGCAACGTAGCCACCTACATATACATTAGTTCGCTGCTTAGTATTCGATGATTTCCCGTTGAAATTTATAGCCAATTACTAATTTTGGATGCCTAACAGTTCAATTTCCTTGATTGGGGCTTAGAGATACGCAACTTACTTGGATCCCTTAAACGGGTGTTATACCTCTGCCTCCTGTTTGAGCTCTCGTAAACATACAATCTATAGATGTAACGGTGTCTAAGGCGTATTATTTAATAGATTTAATGGCTTTCAAGATTTGGTCCGATTTAGTGTTTCCTTGTAGGGGTCGGGTCGAGATAGACAACAATGAACCTATTGCTCGGTCTAAAGTTAGTTGGTGTTGGTGTTAGATTCAAGGTTTAGGTATACATTTACATATACAAGGTTAAGGCGCACTCAGCCTGAAAGCATAAATGTGCCTAAGTCATAATAAACGGTGATTGTGATCAAACCAAGTGATAAAGGACCGACCAGGTTAGATTGGACGTGACAAACGCGATTTCGGATGAAGTTGCAACGAGACCACGAGCGTAGCTGGCATCTTCATCGTAAACAGTGTGCCGAATACACATTAGTTTTACAACTCCACTATTTGAGGCTGACCAGCCAGACTTGTAGCGTTTATACGTCTTGACAATGTCTAAAATTGCGCCAAAGAGATGAGATTAAAGACGAGCAGGAAGCCCTCGACTCGTACAGCGAGCCGATAGGAGTTAAATAGATGGATCCTGGTTTTATGTGTCACTTGATGACGATACTGTTAAAGTTGACAGATAGTATGTGCCACGTCAGGTGCCCTGTTGAAGATATAATATAGGAGCAAAACAATAGAAACCTATCAAGTGGCAAGTATATCTATTAATTGCCCTATTATTCTCCGGACCGCCTCATATCATAGTACTTGGATCAATTAAGCCAATCTTTCCGGCTTCAATAGCATCCTCTAACTTGGATAACGGTGTGCAAGACTTGCCGTGAGTATCAGATCACGCAACTCCTAATAAAGTTTATCTGGGCGGCGAACAAATTCACAGATGGGTTACGGTCAGTCAAGAACGATGGCACTTAAGTTTTCTCGCTACTCCTTTCTCTTCATACATAATGCTACTTGGTCGCATGACAGAGCGCTAGTATTGTCCAACATGACCCGAAATATCGCAACTCCATACAGAATAGTGCCAACCCTCCTCATCATGATGCCGTATGAGGCTCCTTCTCTATGCTCTCGAGTTCCTTAAGAACTGTAGCCTTCGTGGCGATCTTCTTCATCTGGGTGTCCTCCAGTTTCTCGCCGTTAGCAAGACGCATCTCAAGATCTTCAATTGCCCGGACTTTCTTTTGAAGTCCACGTAGTTTCTTTGATGCCGGATTCTGATTACCAGGAGACAATAGAGAGTCAGCAGCTAGTGACTGCGATGACTGCGAAGTAACGATCTGGGGGGCAGCTCCTGAAGGATGACCGTTTTGTTGAGTGTTGCTGCGATTGCGCCCGGGGTTGTTACCCCCTTGGGGATTATGTCGCGAACGACTCCGGTGGTGTCTCTGGTGATTCTGTTGGTTGCCACGACGCTCAGGGCTTCGTCCCTCATTTCCAGAGTTAGGGCCGTGTTCGTAAGTGGGAGGAGCCAGTCCACCAGGTCCGTTAACGCCGTTGGTACCATTTGGACCTTCAGCTTCCTTCGATTTTTTGTTGTTCCGCTTCTTTTTATTTTTCAATGCTGTTTTGGATAGACCCTCGTCACCAGCTGCTCCAGGTACCTGAGCAGGGGCGGCGCCAGGGACTGAGCGAGCACCAGATTCGAGTAGGTCTGCACCGGGAACTTGGCGGCGTGCCCTTCCAAAACCGTTTGGACCAATGTTGGCGGCACCGTTGCTCATTACGTGAGCTGCCCCGCCTTCATCCTCACGTCGGAAATGGAGAGGCGTCGACATGCCTCGCGCTCCGGGTGGTCTATACGCGCCAACAGGTTTGGATGGGGTCTTAACCGTGCCCAGGTACTTGAGCGCGGAGTCGTGTGGTGTGGGCACCGGGTGCAAGGGGTCGAGACGGGGCAGATTTTCAGGTAGGCATGGTCTCCACGATACATTATATAGTTCAACCATATCCTCGTGATACATGATCCCGCCTCCAACATGCCAGAGCTTCACGCCGTTGTCGACACGCAGACGGGGAGATGTCGTGGCGGTCATGATATAGCGGCTGTCGGGACTCCACTGGCACACACTTGGGTTGCCGCTTTCAATGGTGCAGACCTTGTTATAGTCCTTCTCCAGGTCATAGACGTCGATCTGACCTGCAAGGTTGCCGAACCCTGCGACCAGTGCAAAGCGACCCGTGGGGGAGAAAATCAGCGTGTTGCGAGGGCCAAGCGGGAACGAATGTGAAACGACGGCTCGATGGTTGAAGATTGTAGTCTTAGCGGGCATATAGCCATAGATGACTCCAAACTCCTTGCCATTCGGCGACCAGGACACATCGTGAATTGGCCCCTCCTTATCGAGCGTGATGCGAGCGTCAAGCGAGTTATTAACACTCAAGAGGTAGAGTGTAGTTTCGCCATAATAACTCTTGTTTGTCTTGTCGACCTCTGTTTGTGCCAGCACGATCAGACTCGTGCCAAGACTATTCCACTTTAGCTGGACCTTATCACCCTTGAAAAAAGTCTTCTGTGACATCGGCGTGGCGAATTGGGGTACGTTGAAGACTTTTACAGCAGCTGGTTGACCCTAGACTCGAAGTGTTAGCATCGGTATGGCCTCAAGGGACGGAATCAGCAATGCTGCTCATTACATCTACATACCTTGCGCTCAGGAACAAAAACAGCAACATTGTAGTTTTGGCCAGGGGCTACGGCGAAGTCTGCCACACCCTCGACTCGCAGCTTATTCCAAACAGTAGCTAGGTCATCGCTGCCGTAAAATTGTACCTCGTTGGTCACAAGACGGGCACAGTATTTCTCGTCCGATGTATACTGGAGATTCCAGCCAGACTGGGACTTCTGAACAAACCGCCCGATAGGCTGTTTCTCAACACCTTCTTGGACGTTCTCGATTGTGCGCCAGATCTTCAAATTCTTCGTAGCGTCCCCATTCTCATCTTTGGCAGGTCGTTCCCACGTACTTAGGTACGTTCCACGCGGAGAAAAAGCGACCTCGAACACGTTGGACACGATTATGATGGCAACGTCGTGGCCGAGAGAAGCGTCAACAATACAGACACGCTCGTTGGACGCCCACGCGAGGTATCGGCCACAGGGTGAGTACACGCAGCACCGCAAATTCCCTTCCGGCTTAACGAATCCGGAGAGGGGCAGATATACCGGCTCCGCATCGGTAACGCCGATTTCCTTCTGTGTTCGGTATGCAAACTGCAACGGGGCCGCCATGACTAGTCAAAGCCACAGATACGAAGCACGTGTGCAGGGTGGGTTGGTTTCTTTCGTTTCTTGTCGTCGGGTTGTCCGTGAACGTAGCACGAGCTGTCCGAGTCGTACGGCGAACAAAGGCAGACGCAAAAATCGTGGTTGAGTCCCGGATCGGGGTTTCGGTAAACGATTCTTCTGTGCTGATTTTGGGGTCGCTAAGCCAAGCCAAGCTGGTCAGCTTTGTAACATGTAAAACGAAAAAGCTCTGCGTAGCGCAGGACAGGATAGCGTGGGCGAGTCTTACTAGATCGGATGGACTGATTACTACTGTCGGCAAGCCGGCCAAGAGCGTAGTTGTGTTGGAGGTGATTGATTCGGTCCAAGTAAACAAGCACACGACAAAGGCGGAGGACGGCGTCGGCGCTGTTGGCGGGGCCAAGATGACGATGACAACGGCAAGAAAGAATAGAAGATGGAAGGGAATTCGAACTCGACAGGTCACCCAGACCAATGTGGTGATTGACGGTGGATGGTGGTGGGTAAACGTGACGTGACGGAGCGTGCGAGTGGGCTGAAGCCTGAAGAAAAAGAAAGGGAGAAAGGAGGCAAGGCGAGAAGTGTGATATAGTTTTGCTCGGCCATTGTTGTATGGGCTCTGTGCTGTTGTGTGTACAAGTACGTACATAACCATCCGAAAATTCAAACGTCTAGCGCGTGTCGCTCGCAGTGGCCACCCGCTACCCACCCGCTCTCCACTGCACATGCGGGTACTCTGCAGATACCTCAACTATTGCTGCTCCCTAGCACTACCCTCATTGTACCCCAAAAGTAGCTCGGCTCGAGTCACGCCCTGGTAGCGGAGGCAACGACGCTAGGGCACGGTAGAGTGATTGGGCCGCGAGACAGCTCCGGACCGCCGCCCTACATATTGCTATTGACATTTCCGTATACTTAACCTCCTTACTTGGGGATGACCTTTGTCACGTTATCTATCATACGTCTATCATCGCTTTTGCTCTATTATTTTCTTCCATTTTGTACTTTTATTTTTGGCACAATGGTAATAATAGACTTCCACATAAGCTGCGTCGCCCCCAAAGCCATGCCACCCAGATACTGCACCTAACACAAGTCAGCAAGGGGGGCGACTTGGGGGCAGGGCACAGCCTACGCAATAACCTCTGGGCAGTATTATGTAAACGGTCTAGACTCTTGAAGCGGTAAACTAGGTTCAGGGGTTAGACAGCGGCTAGCGCTTGTATCTATCCTTCATGATCAACACCGTCAACGTTACAGTATGTCTAGACGTCCTTTGTATAAACTGACATCTAGTGATTTGCCACGACTCAGGGGAACCTTGTTTGTCGGACCGTCCTACTAGGTTTACCTCAGCTTGTAGGTCTTGACTTTGGAGCTAAGAAGAGTGGTAGGTAGAGCGGGAGCATTGACGGTCATTGTCCCAATCCTATAATATGAGTTGCGATACCGCTTCACCAACATCATATACATATCCCCATCAATCGCAGCCAGTATGATGACTTCGTACCGAGCGCTTTGGATCCTCTTGAACACCTTGGACGCATCTAAGTTGATCTTGCTCGGATACAGTCTCACTCTGCTTCCCGTGGAAGTCAAAAGCGTGCTAGATGAACTGTCGAGGACAAATGCTGTCTGCGAAACGGCCAAGGTCCGGATATAGAGCGATTTATTATTTTCTAGGAGCTGGGCATCGGTGGCTTTATGGTAGACGGTAGGAACGTCCTCGGGGCTGCTTTCTCCAAAAGATATACCGGTTTCTGTCGAGGGTAACATCTTGATATCCGAATCCTCGTACAGCGGTGGCCAGAATACGGACCCTTCCCATCCTGTCCAAGACCAGGACGGGAAATTCTTCCGTCTCCGGGGTGGCTTGGATCGGCGGTCATGTCGCCATCCAAGGCCGAGCATCAAGAACGCAAGATAATCGGTCCCTTCGGCATCTACGGAGGCTTGTTCGGAGGAACGAACATTTCCCGGGGAGGGCGTTCTCCAGAAGGGGGCCACTTGGAAACCCTGGCCTATAGACCTTGATACATCGTGAGAAACATGATCGTCATCAGGATGGAAAAAAGGAATTCCCCAAATGTGGCGCACTGGAAATGTAGGATTATTAGACTCCAACATTCGGATGATTCCGCTGAATGCAGTGAGGGAATCGTCATCGAAAGTTAGAGTTCTTTGGCTGTACTGTTCAGCGCAATAAACGTAACTAAACAAGCTGCTTAGTCTTCGAGCTCTGCAAGTCGGGGAGGAGAGCCTTAGCACTGAAAACCCGAATAGAGAAGGCCGAATAAGCTTTTGAGAGTCTAGTCCTGAGCTCAAAGTCTCATTGTCAAACGCCGTATCCAAACTTTCACAGCAGTTCATAGAGGAACATTCAAAGTAGAGCTGATCATCCGTGAAAACCAATCGGCGCCTAGATAGAATTGCCTCCTGATATGTCCAGCCTCTTGTAGACCAATGCGAGTTAACGATTGAATGATGAGGTAAAGGCAGAGTTGATGTGAGTGTGAAACTATCACCTCGGAAGGAGAACTGTCGTAATGATCGTTTTTTAGAGAGACCTGGTAGCCCGTACGATTCATCGGGACCTGCAGCTGCGACAATTGTCAACTCGGCATTCGTGTAGACTGAATCCATATGCATTAGTTGTAGGCGTTTCGTAGCCTTGTTCCCGTTATCAACACAATACTTGTCAACCCATAGATACTGGTAGCCAAGCATCAAAGTGACTTGAATGGAATCCTCGACGACTGCAGAGAGCGTTGCAGGTAGGGTATTTCGGTCCGACATTGTCGATATATCGGCGCGATTGCCCCAAACATAACTCAGAGCTACATATAGCGGCCGTGAGTTAGAGGTAACATCTAAAGCACTGACTATCCTCCGATCCCGACAATCGATTAAATTGAGCGAAGAATCCAAGTACTTGTTTGCCTGGCACTCATTACAAGTATCGTGATGGTTCATACACATGTTTAACCAATTCAGAACAACACCTGGCTCGAAAGTTGGGGATATCAAACGAGGTACCAGATTTTTACCACGTGAGGTCGCTTCATCTTGGTAGATCAAGTACCCTCGTTTGGAGAGCATGTTTTCGATCATAGCTTCATTAGGGCCCCCAGGAATGAGCGAGAAATTATCTGGCACAGCTGCAACGAAGAAGTCACTTCTCGAGAGGCCCATCTTGGAAGAATATCTGTAGTCATGTTGCCCTGGGAGATATGGAAGCAGTTCGAATGCGCGCAATTGCAATGATGATTCGGGGCGAGGGTTTGGTAGCCTTTTTGATGAATCTGCGACCTTGCACGTCTCGTGACATACTTGAGCAAGGATGCAACACAGCGGGCAGTTGTTCTCAAGTATGCTGTCTGGAAGCCAGCCTAAGAAAACCCCGTCTGGATGTAGCGGAGCACTCAAAGCGTGGGAAATTTGCTGAAAATCGAGTTTGCGACAAAAAACACACAGGGGATTACTCGGCCGCCGGATCAACGATATCCGGTGGCTTAGGCTGCGAGCTCGTAGAGACAGTGAAGAGGCAGTACCTTGCCCGTCATGATTGTTTATAACCTTATAGGGCTTTATATCGAAGTAGATTGTTAGTATGGTGACGTGTTGCTCGTCGCGATTGAGAGGGTGCTTTACCGGCTGGGGCAGCAGATTGTCCCGATCATTTCCAACCTCCTTCCTTAAAAGTCGGTCTCGAATGAAGCCCATTATCGAGAAGCCACGTCAAGTCTCAAGTTTCAACTCATACCATCCATATTGAGAAACGCTGAATGAGCCGACATCTTGCAGATCCAGATAGAAGATAGAATTGGCAGAGATATGTATGACGGTAGTAGCTCACCTCCATGAGAGACAACATGCCACTGCACTGCCTCAGGATGGAACATCTGATATCTCAGCAGGCATATGACATAGACTCACTGAAAGTAGTAAGATTGGGGCTGTGAAGCACCCCTCCTAAAATCCAAATGCGTGATTAATCTTGGGGCCCCAGAAAGTATCCCTGAAGTTGAGCACCGGCCAATCTTTCTCATTCACTCTCTCCCAGGTGTACCGATACAATATAGAATAACATGTGGTATCTATTCCAGCTAGCTTCGAATTTGCGATTCGGACTAATTATCAACGTCGTGAATCTGACCTCAACATCGAGGTTCTGCCACCAAACCAATTGGATGATCTCTGGAAAAACTGATTGACTGGAGACAAATGGTGATGGATCGGCCCACATCGGCGCCAAGACCAAGACGATTACCGCAATAGTCGGAGATAAGATCAAGGATTGTTCCGGTATTGACTATATTCACTTGCAATTGATTATAAACTTCCTATTATGCTCGAGAAGCATGGTGTGTTAAGCAGATTGATCTCGATATAGGATTAAACTGAGTTGATACTTACCTAACTTTCAGAGACAAGCATGGATCTATCTAACTTAGCATTAGTTACTCAATAACAATCACGACGCCTGCTGGTCTTTCAGATCTTGACGAGACGTTGCTTGGTGTACTAATTAGTCTATTCTTTTGACTGCTGCCTCGGCACCACGACGATGAGCGAGGCAAATCTGCTCGGGAATACTAAGAAGAACATGACAAACGCTAATAGACAGTACATCAATCTGCTATAGTCACAATTCTATATCTAGGTAGATCAAAAGCGACTGTGCCGCAGGCAAGGTTGCCCGGCATTGCTGACTTCTCCAAATTCTACATCATTGAACATGCTCCAGTCATATCACAACTCATAATACGCATAATTTATAACTGTCAAAGTCTGGAATATCGTACACTCTGAAATAATCCCTTCTGGCATATCAGTGTAATTGGCCTTTGAAGCAACATATTGACTACGTGATTAGAGACAAGAGATTCAAACGAAGGCTTACAGATAACCTTGTTTACTACTAGCGATAAGATGTATTAGATGTTGCCGTAGACGCCTCTCCCGCTTATAAAAAGGTTCATGTTCAGTTTCGTATAGAAGTTCTCGGACAGAAGCACGGTGACTACTATTATATAATGACCACAGGCTTGTGCATTCAATCAGTTCCCCATCCTGTTTCGTTTTGATAATGATGTCAGTTTCTTAATCATTGGCACAATGCCTACAACTATTCTTGGCTTTAGTTACCGAGAACTCTTTTCGGATACCACAAAACTTCTTTCAATGCCTAGCGCTTTTAGGAAATAAGGTTCAATGTATAACCTTGCAGCCGCAATAAAGTAGCCAGGTCTGAGGATGATTCCATAGAGGGCTGTCGTGCGTACAATATTTTTTCGATGGTCGTCTGCCAACCCTGGAAAAGTCCCAATCTTCGAAAGGTGGAGGAACGATCGAGGTTCATATGTTCTTCGTCGCTGGCCGATTGTATGACTAAACCGTCGACGGTACCTAGATCTCTCATAATTGGGAGGAGATAAGTGTCAGAGCGAGACTCATACATCGAGCAGTCCAACTCGATGGCAACATCTAATGAAGTAAGATTGTCGAAAGGAATCAAGATGCCTTTCAAAATCAAGGCTGCCGACGTAGTGCTAGACCTTGCGTCCAGATTACCACAGGGCGTCTTCTCTTTGCCCTCATAGAAACCAACAAACGTCGCGAGGCGTTGTCGAAGGAATTCGGTGCCTAGATACATGCTCACGAACTTGGTCGAGTGTAAGTGAGAAACCCAGGACCAGGACGGCCCAGCGCTTGACTGGTTAAGATTCACACACGAGGTCACCTCGACTCCCCAGAGCAGCTGTTCAGGCAAACAAGGCTTCCATAGGCCGTATATATAGTCGTCGTCGCTTAGAGAGTAGATATACTGGAGCCGTTTGGCCACACCAGTCAACGCAATATGAATGTCACTCGGCTTCGTAAAGTCTCTTCTCGAATAATCACGAACGAGTGAGCACCATAATCTGTGCAGTTTTCCGGCCACACCTTGAGTTGAAATTGGTGTGTTGATAAGCTGCTTAAATGTGAGAACGAAATTGTCCGCAAACTGCCCCGGGTAGTCGACAGTCAGCGGAAACGTGGTAGAAGCACGCTTCAGGCAGCATTCCCAGTACAACTGCTTCCCAAAATGTACAGTCTTTGGTGACAGGAGCCGCTCTTGAAATGTCCAGCCTCTGGAGTAGAGGTTGGATTTTTGGAGCACGTAATCGAAGTTTTCTGGCTTCCAGCATATGAGTTCACGACTAGTATCCAGGATTCTCAGATTGCAGCCTAGTACTTCTGCGTCCGCGTATACCTGGCCCGTGGCATCTTGATGAGTGAAGTCTTCAAGTAATGCAAAGTTGAGCGTACCGTTGGAATAGATATGATGCATCAACGTTGCTTGCTTCGACCAGTCTTCTCGGGAATCCTGAATGATGCATACAGAATCGATCCATATATAATTGAACCCAAGCCGCCTCGTTAGAGACATCATGTCTCTGAAATCCGCTGGATAGGCATCTAGCAAGATGCCATGGTATGCATTGGCTATGTTTGTTTGAGTGGTCTCTGTTGCCTTTGTTGATGAGTCCCAGCGGTGACTGACGGTAGCATATTCAGTTTTCGAATCTAAGGTATCAACATCCACGAGCCTCGCGCGCGGTTGCTCCTCATCTCCAAGGAATATAAGACGAAATGTATCACCTTCTTCGCCACAGCCTTCGCGTCGTCCGCAATAGCTTTGGTGAGAGGATTTACATTCTTCCAGCCACGTCTTGATTTGCGCGACATTGAATTGCGTGTCAAGTTGATAAGCACAACTCTCATGGGGTTGCTGAAAACATATTCTCGTTTCTCCATCGTCAATGTTCGTTAAATCGAGTGCCCGCCTGTTCTCAGATTCGATATCACACGATATGAGCCGAATGTCAGTTCTAAGAACCCCCAAGGGCGCCTGGAATGCTACCTTGATAGTCCATCCGGGCACGTCTTGTAGTAGATAAAGAGAACAGCTCGCTGAATTGCTCAAAGGCTCCTGTTCTGGCCATTCCACCTTGCTTTGCAGTCTAATGCTACCAACAACGGTGCTGCATAGCTGACATCCACGTTCTTGACAGTGGATGAGATTGCGAACTTTGGAGGTCTGTAACAAGGAGCCCTCCTGCAAATTTATAGCAGCAATGGTTATATGCCTTTCGAATAGACTTTTGTGGAGCCATTTGTGACATTGCAGGCAGGCCGTGGAAGTCATGTCAACGGCACGGCAACGTGACTTTGAGCGGTCTTTCTCATCGACTATCTTTGAATCCGAGTTCCTCCCACCAGACCCAGGAATACCTTCGCACATTCGGGAATCCGGGGGCTGAGTTTGGGTTTCACAACGGCCGATCCAGACCTTGTCAGCGGCTACGCGGTGTTCACACTGCTGTGCCGATGCCATGTGATAAGGAACTCTAGGCATAAGTATGCGTATTAGTAGACTACCTAAGGTATTTAGGTGAAATGTCTGCTGATATATAAGCCATGGAGGGGTGAGGGGTGCCCCAAGGCAACTATCTTGGCAGGCAACCAGGCAATCTTTCCGGTTTCTCCTACAGGGTCATATCCCCATGATTGATAATCCGCGAGCCGTCGACCAATTAATACCTAACATGAGGCAGGGCAGCTACAAACAACTGCATACCTAACGAAAATAATATGCGCCCGTACCCCGTCTGCAGTTAAAGGTCAAATGAAAATAAATACAATATAGCAAGTATGAAAATAATGGCTAGTTTATATTGTTAATTTTTAAAATAAAAATTTAAGCTGCTTTTTCAATTATTATTTATGTTTTTTAATTAAAACGTTATTTAATATTTTTTTAAGCGATCGATACAAGCTATATATATTAATTATGTATTGCTTGATAGTTTATTGAATTATCTGCTTAAAAGAAAACTAGCAAGCAAGGCTCTCTGCTACTGCTCTTTGTCTTGTTAAAGGCTACAAAGTCATGATTAAAGAGCCTAATACGTGTTTAGCCTCTGTAATTCGCATGGCGGAGGCCAGAAGTGTGGATACGAGCAGTGCTCAGGAGTTTGAAGACGTATGGATGATTATATGATGATTCCTAGCAAAAATCGCCCGCTTGTTATTTCGTATCTCAACGTAATTTTAGGGAGCCATTGTCTGAGCGGACAGACGCATTTCAAGCATATAATTAGACCAGAGATATTCTGGACGCATTGAATCTTTGAAAAGTCGGAGTGACCTTAATTCCATGTCTCAAGCTACTATGCCCTTCTAGAGATACTCGAATACCAAAGCCTCACTTGTTCTTAGTTGTACTATCTGCGAGAAGAGGTCGAAAATGGGGTCATCTGCCGATATAGATATTCCGCGTAGGCCGTAAGATTTGATGTATTCATCATCAGTGTTCGTATCACCGACTCTGTTAGTAACTCTCGCGACTTTGGAAGTACCAGCTAAATGCGAGATATTCAGCTAATCTGGAAAGCTGAACCGATGGATGATCGTAATGCTGCATAAGTCTAGCATCTTCTGGGAATTAGTAGGCTCCTGCGTCTGTGATTAGAGACTACGTGAACCTGCAGGGGCCTAACGCCGCAGAGTTGTCATTGCACAATGCCCATCAAACTCCGCCTCCTCGGATTACAGATAACCGCCAGGGAACGTGCATAATGCCAACTTAAGCAATGATACACAAGATATAGAATCTGTCATCTCATCTTAATTCTCTGCTACATGTGCTATGAGTTTTGCTGTAGCTTCAACAGTTCTCTACCTTTCCTTACTATGTGAGCATTTTGAATAACGGAGCTCTCCTTCTCACCGTCGATAACAAGGTATGTCATGAATGCGCCTAGCTCTTCAAGTTGAACGCACCAATTCTCTCCCAACATTGAGGCAACCATTCGAGAACCCATAATATTGTCGGTCGCAACCCCCCCTGGTCGAACGACGAGTGTTTTCCACAAATTTTCATGATTTTCTGCGAATTCGACGACTTTGGCCTCAGCTAAGCCCTACAATAGTATTAGCTTTTGATTACAACAACAAAAAGTAGACAAAATGTCAGCGCGTACTCTGATCTTACGCGGGTAATCAAGAAAGAACAACGTCTTTTCTTGATCTTTCTGCGTGAACATCCCACCTAGATGTATGTATCGGAATCGCGGTCTTGTTGATTTCGTTTTCAGTACCCGCGCCATGCTCTCTATGAACGCGAGGGGATACTCGAAGTCGGCGGTCCGGCTCCCTTTATATGACCCCATGGCCCTGTAGATATCTGATTAGTAAAGAGTCTCGATTTAGTCAGTGATCTCGGCGTGTTGGTCATCCTACCAGATCATCCCTGCAGCATCTGCATGCGCTTCCAACACATCTTGCGGCCATTGTGCGAAGTCCTTAATCAGGACAATATTGAGTTTTGGGTGGTTTGGTGCATCTCCGGGCAATTCACGTCGCACAAATGCTACGACAGTGGTTATGCTTGGATGAGCCAGACATTGGGTGAGACATTCACCTCCGATGGAGCCGCTTGCGCCTGTAATGAGGACTTTCATGTTGGATATGCAAGCACGGGATGGTAAATGCAGAAGTGAGAGGTATGTTCATGATCCTCTTGACAAAAGTTTCGAAGGTATCTATACACTTTCATTAAGAGACATGGGAAGGTGGACTTTAGATAGCGTATACAGCTTTGGTGGAGTTTGGTGAAGCTCCGCTAAAAACCCGGTCGGCGGAGTTGTGCAAGTCTCTTAGCGGAGTTTCTGTCTCGGCGCAAGCCGGACGGGCAATGTTCACCGGTATAGAAATATAAGTATCATATATATAGTTTCATTTCACTCAATTATAGTATTTTTCTTGTCCGACAATCAAACACATTCCACTAAGTCACTCGCTACCTGTTGACCGAGGCCTTATTGATGGTATTTGTACCAAGCTCATATAAGCCAGGAGCACTATTTAGCTCTGTTAACCGTGTTATCGAGTGTATCTCGGGGACATCAGGTCTATCAGGTTCCGGCAAGGCAGGGGTATCTGGTAGACTCAGAAATTGTTGCTTCTTATAGTACTGTCTCCGTATTAACCAGGCAATGCTAGAAAGTAAAAGTATAACGCCGACAGTGTTGGAATTACGGCTAGTAAATTTAGGTAGCTGGGTACAACGCCCCATACACAACCTATTATATAATACGAAGTATTACCGCACTCCACTATACTTAAACTTACTTTTAATGCTTAACTAATATACGAATACTTAATATTTGTTTATAATTTTAATAGGTTATAAGCTTAAAAGCTTATAATTTTTATTTTTATAAATTTATTTATTATTATAATTATTAAATTATTTAACATTTATTTAAGCTGCTTGCTTTTTTATTAAGTTAAAATTTATAAAAATAATACTTAAAATCTTATATAAAAAATAGCAATGTTTAATTTAATACTACTTTATTATAAATACTTTAAACGTATTATACTAACTATTTAATACTAAATTTAAAAACAGAATTTAAATTAATTATTTTTTTATTATTATTTTATAATTTTTTTATAATTATTATTAAAAGCTATTATATTAAAACAATTTTAAAAATTTAAAAACTTTTTAAACCCGTATTAAAAAGCATAAATTATTAAAAACATTAAAAACAATTATTAAAAATACTAAAAACGGGCCCGTTTTTTTATTAATAAAAAATTAACTAATAAAAAAACTAAGTAAATAATAATAAACTATAAACTAAAACATAAACTATTATATAAACTTTATTTAAACTTTTAATTAAAGTTATTTATAAAAACTTAAAAAAATATTATAAAATATAACTTTAAAACTTAATTATTTATTTTTTTTATTTGCTACTATTTTTTAAATAAATATAACTTTTTTTGCTTTATTAAAACTATTAATAATTAATTTTAAAAGTACTTTTTTAAAAAAAACGCAAAAAAAAATAATTATATATTAAAATTACTTATACTTTTTAGCTCGTTTTTATATTTAATATTATTACTTTTACTTTATAAAATATTATTTATTTTTATATTTAATAATATTAAAAACAGCTATTTTAAATTAAAAATTATTATTAAACTATTTATTTTTAAGCTAAAAATATAATTTAACCTTTTTTTTATTTTGCTTAATGTTATTATATTAATATTATTAAAAAAAATAGTTAAATATTTATTAGCACTGCTTTATTTATAACTAAAAAGCTTTATATTAAATATATTTAAAGCAGGCTATTATAATATAAAACTTAAAGCTTAAATAACTATTAAAAAAGATTTAAAATTAATGCTTTTTTATTTTATATTAATGTTTAAAATAACAATTGCTGCTTTATTATTTGTTTTTATAATAACTTAAATAAAGCTAAAAAGTTATAAATAAGCTAAAAAAAATACTAAATAAAAAAAATAATATAAAGTTATAAATATTAAATATAAATTATTAATAAATAATTATATTTAAACTTTTTATAAACTATTTATAAATAAAAACTTAATATTTAATAAATAAATTTATAAAATTAAAACAAGCTTAAATAAAAAAATTATTAAATATAAAGCCTGTTAAATTATTTAAAGCTTTAAATAAATAGCTAAAAAAAATTATAATAAAACGTTTGCTTTAATAATTAAGCTTATAAATTATAAAGCTTTATTTGCTTTAATTATTGCTTTAAATTTTAAAATAAAATAAATAAACATTAAAACAATATTTTTATATAATAATATAAACAAAAACGTTTATATTAAATAGCTGCTTAAATTTAATAATAATAGCAGCAAAATTTATAAAGTAAATAAAGCTTTATATAATTTAAAACAAGCTTTTAAATATAATATAATATTTTAGCAGAATTTTTTTATAAGCTTAAATTTAAACTTTTAAACTTAAACGTTAATATATTTATTAAAAGCTATATTTATATTATTATATATATAAATAACTTTTTTATTATAAGCTTTTTTAAAAATAAAATTTATAAAATTAAAAAAACGTTATTAAAAAGGTTTAAAATATAAAATTTAAGCTTTTGTTTTTATTATTTTAACATAACTATTATATAAAATTAAAAAAACAAAACTATTTATTTTAACTAATAAGCTTATTTAAAAAAAATAATTAAAAATTTAAGCTAATAAAAAGTATATATTATTATTATATTTATAAATATAAATAAAATATTTAAGCTAATTAATAAATATAAAGCTAAAAAAAATAATATTAAATAATACGTTAAAACTATTAACTGCTTAATATATGTTATATTTAATACTAAGCTAAATATAGCTTATATTATATTTTATTTAAATAAATATATAAAAAACCCTATATTAATGCACTTAAAAGCAATAAAATAAATATTACGCTATTTTTATAGCATTATAAATTTAAAACTATATTATTAAAGCAAACTATAAAACTTTATTAAATAAATTAATATTAATTAAGTAAGCTATATTTAAATTAAGCGTTTTATTATAAAGTATATTTTTAATATTAATAATAGCGTAATTAATTAAAGCTTTAAAAAATAGCAAAATATTGCTTTTTTATTTTATAAATTAAAACTTATAAATTAAACTTAAGCTATTAAAAAAATTATATAGCTTAAATAATTATTTATAAAGCTAAATATTATTAAAGCAAACATATTTATTATAATAATATATAAAAATAACTAAAAAGTTATAATTATAATAAAAAACTTTTAATTTTATAATAAAATAAAACATATTTTAATATAATAAGCTTTTTATAAAAAAGTAATATAATAAAAAAATGTTAATTTTTATTAAGTTTATATTTTTAAATAAATTATTAATAAGCTTATTAAGCTATTATTAAAAAATAAATTTATTATATTTAAAAACGTATTAAAGCTTTATTTATAATATAAATAAAAAAATATAGCTAAATAATATTTTATAAATAAATTCTTTATATTAATATTTTTTAAAAAGCTTACGATTATTTTATATAAAGCTTTTATTTATTATAACGTTTTATTTTAAAGAACTTATTATTAATAATATAATTTAATTATATAATTTTTTAAAATATATTATATTTTTTAAACATAATTAAAATTTAGCTATTAAATGCTAAGTTTTTATAAAAGGTTATTTTATAAAATATTTTTGCTAGTATTAAAATATTATTTTATAAAAAAATCGCTTAAATAATTTAAATAAAATATTTTTAAATCTTTTATTATTTTAAAAATTATAAATAGCTATTTTATAAACTTTATAAAACTTTTTTTTTAATTTAAAAACGTTAAGTTTTAAACTTAAAATATATTTATAATAATATTAGCTTTAAAATATATTAAAAATATTTTTAAAATGCTTTATATTATAAAATAACTAAAAAAACTATTTATATATTTATTTATAAATAATTTCTTTTTATAATAAATAAAACAAAATAAATTAAACGAATTATATATTTAATGCTTAAAAATAAAACTGCTTTAGCTATTTTGCTAGCTTTTTAAACATTAATATATAATATATTAAAATCGTAATATTTAGTATATTTAACGGACTAATTATAAATAATTAATAAAAAATAAAAAACTAGCATATGTTTTTAATAGCTATTATTAAAGCTAAAAACTTTAAAAGCAAATACATATTAATTTAAAATTATAATTTAATAAAAATACTTTTAATAAAATAATAAAAAGCATTGCTTTTTAATAAATAGCGCATTTTTATTAAATATTTATAAAAAAAAAAAAAATAACTATTATTAAAGTTTAATATAATATATTTATAAAAAATAAAAATAAAAATAAATGCTTATTAAATATATTAAAAAAGCTATTAAAATAAACAAAGCTAAAAAACTTACCTTATTAAAAAGTTAAAAATATATGCTTTTAAAGCTATATATAACTTTAAGCATAATAAAAAACAGTTAAACAGTAAGTTTATAATAGCCTTACTTTTAAACAAATATAAAAATATATACGTATAGTTTAAGTAAAAGTGTTAAAATTATAGCTAGTAAATTTAAATAGCTAAGTATAACGCTTTATATATAACTTATTATATAATATAAAATACTACTGCATTTTATTATATTTAAACTTATTTTTAATGCTTAATTAATATATAAATACTTAATATTTGCTTATAATCTTAATAAACAGTGCTTTTAACCCTTATTCCTTACGTAAGTAAAATTATATTAGTTTTTTTTTTTTTTCCTTCCTTTTTAAAAAAGGAAGCATAAAGATAAAGTAACTAAAGGTAATTAATAATAAGCACGTTTTTTTATGCTTTTTCTTTTTCTTTCCTTCTTTTTTTTTCTTTTTCCTTTTTTTTTCTTTTTTTTTTTTTTTCTTTTTTTTTAAAAAGTAGGCTTAAAGCTTAATTT